>JAWMAG010000011.1:2517500-2937500 GCA_037013455.1 Ceratitis rosa | reverse complement strand
ACATCCCAACACGCAGGCCATATTCGCTAATCCGGTTTCGAACTCTCGCATTTGTGTAGAAATTTGCAAAATCTTTTCAACGATGCGATTTCATGATCATAACACTAAATAAACCGTTGGATTTCTAATTATTTTTGAAAACAGAAATTTTCGTCACACGCCACGCGTACGTAGCATTTGATCACGGCTGCCACTAGTCGTCTAAAGAAACTACTAAAATACTGAATACTAAAGTATTTCGCTTAGCACCGATGCACATAAATATGTAAATATATATTTGTATACAGGTATGTATGTATGCATGGGCAATAATCAAACAAACTCTACATTTGTACGTAACAATCGCAATTACGACAGAGTTGGGCCGGAATTATAAACTATGTTAAGAAAGGTTAAATACGAAATACAGAAATTGGTGAAAATGAAAGCGAAAGGATTAAAAAAACCAAGCCACTTTTTTTTCAAAGTCAAATCTAAATGCTTCATTTTCTTGTTCAATTAGTTTCGAATACAGTCATTTGGAATCGAACCTATGTAAATACCTATATTCCTTTCAGATGCAATCAACAAGCCTCGCGCCCAAGCACATTCGCCATGGCTGAGCGTCGTCACATTTAGATGGCGGGCGACAATCGCATAGTGCGCAATGATATCAGTTTTGTTGCTGTTTTTACAATATAAACCGAATCAAATGGTTGTTGTTGTTGCTATGTATGTAAGTATGTAAGTATATATTCACTTTGCAATTCTTGCCGACGCTTTAAGTCTAATATTTTTTCCATTATAATTTTTTCTTTTATTTCGCATTTGTTGTAATTTCTTGGTATATGGTCTCTCTCTCTCCCTATTTTTCGAACTTTTTTTTTGCGCATTTCACTCACGAAGTCCATTGAGTGGTGGCGTCTACTATCTGCGCATCCCACACTCATCTATCCATACAAATGGCACAATCAAAGAATTAGAATGCTTATTGTGTATACATATAGAGGTATGATTGTATGTATGTAGATTTGTGTATCCATATATACTTACATCGAGATATACATATGTAGAGAAGCATAAGTATGTATACGTACATATATGTATTCGTATTTTTATTTACAAGAAAGAAAGCCAAGCATACAATAATTATCAGGAAATATGCAAGAACAACAATAAAGTCCTTATTTGCCCTGCAAGAGAGTGCATATACATACATACGTGTATGTATTATCCTGAAATATTTGTCTGTGGTTCGTTTTAAGTGCTAGATTAAACTAAGATTGCTGAGCCCAAAGAAACCAAATAAAATCACGTAAGGCTCAGAAAACGAGCATAGTGCCAATAGTTCTTTAGTCTCAAGAGGGTAATTATCGGTATCTCTTTCTACGCAGAGGCACGCTATCCCTTGCAATCTACATATATTCGGCCGAGGCCAAAGGATAACGCGAACTTCCGACTGTTGGTATTTCGGAAAAACAGAAAGATGTCACGACAGATAGTAGACCAACAGCAAAGAGAAACTGAGATAATCTTTCTAACAAATGAGATACTAAGGAGATGAATTTTAGGCAAACAACATCTGGCACAACGTCTAAATTTGCTCCAACCACACTTCTTCTAAGAAGCCGTTGCTAGGATTTTGACTACATATGTAGTAGGTAACATGAGATTCTAACTACTATATGGAGCAAACGAGAATAAAACGAATCGACAAATAATCTCAAGCTCATCAAAACTGTAGGTTCTTGCCAATCCTCTGGGATCCAGCATTGCTTATGTACTATATGTTCCTTAGTGTGCTCTCTGAAAGTTCCACGAAGGACACAAGCTCTTTGTGGGAGAGATGTATTTCTCTTTGAGGATCCTTGCTCCACGTACCTCAAGGTCGTTAGCTTGTACTTAGCTTAATATTCACAAATGAAGCATATCGTTTTGCCAGCAGAACGTGCAGGGTATTTCACAACGAAGACATAAAAATATATTTTGATACGCATACATGTGCATTGTTTGATGACCTCATACATGATGTACATACGTGTATGCATTAAATTGTGTACAATTTCCTAGAACGTCACATCAATATTCACTTGCGAAATATTTGCTAAATATTAGAAGAAAAAAGAAGTGGGAAATAATGCTTCGGATGATTACTCAAGCAAGAGCCTAAGTCAATCCGGCATATGTGTACATATGTAGTATACACACAGATTTAAATTTATTCGCAGAGTTCTTGCTGTAACTAAGGTTGCTGGTTATCCCTAACAGAAGATTACCTTGGAGCTCCAAGTTTTGTATAAGAAAAAGGATTCCATCGTACACTGTATTTCCTACATATTACAGTGAATGTCTCACAGACCTACATAGTTAGATGCCATCTCTCAATTTTTGAAATCTCGCATAAATGCTCTATCTGGCATCTTTCTATAATTTTCATTCTCCTTTTCTTTTTGAGTTATCTTATTAAGTATTCTCTTTTCTACAATTTTATTACCAGGTCAAGGTTAATGCCATCTGCTACGGTTTCATGCACATGACACTCTATGTTTAACCCTTAAGTGATTACTTATTTATACATACATATACCTATATATATGCGAGGCACTATTTTATTTTTTTTGGCCAGGTGAAACAAATTATTTAAATTGTTTTATTTTATTTTAATTTGTTTTGATTGATGTAAAATTTTAAATAATTTTAATTTATTTTGTCTTATCATATTTTATTTAATTTTAATTATTATTTTTAGTTTATATATAAATTACATTTTCTAATTGCGGTCGCCCCACGACAGGGAATGTCCACCCCTCCGAGTGTATTCCGGACATGAAATTAAGGCTCCTCGTTAAAAAACCATCAGCCGTTCGGAGGCGGCTTAGTATACCTAAACTGTAGGTCCCTCCGTTTGTTGGAAAAACAACAAATTTTTCTTTATTTTATTTTATTTTATTTTAATTTATTTTATTTTTTCTATTTATTTGGTTATATTTTATTATATTTTACTCTGTACTGGTTTTTTAATCTATGTTCTTTTTTTTCTTTCAATGTTTATATTTTATTCTGTATTATTATATTATTTATTTGATTAATTTTATTTTAAATTAGTTTTTTAATTAATTTATTTTTTTTTATTTACTTTGCTTTATTTCAATATATTTTATTTTGCCCTATTATTTTTTTGTTTTATTCTTTTTTATTTTAATTTAATTAGAATTTTTTAATTTATGTTATTTAATTATATTTACTTATTTTTTTCCGGCAATAGTCGTGCTGTGCTGTTAGCAGTGCCTATTACCATTTCGAAAACCGAGGAGGTCGTCCAAAAATCGCTTCAGCGGGTAATTTATCTTTTTTTTGTTTTTGAATTATTATACTTTTGCAGGGTTTTTATGATTGTATTGAACAAGAAATATTTTTTTAATAATAACCAGTGCTCTTTATGTCATAGATATATTTTAAATTTATTTTCTTTTCTTTTTTATTTTATTAATTTTTTCCATTTGCTTTAATTTATTTTCTTTTATTTTAATTTATTTGATTTAAATTAATTTAATTTAAGTTTTTTACTATATTTTGTTTTATATTATTTAAATTTATTTTATTTTGTTTATTTTATTTTATTTGACTTTATTTTATTGGTTTTATTTTATTATACATATTATATTTTATTTCGTTTAATTTGATTTTATTATATTGTATTTAGTGCTATTTTTATTTTAGTTTAGTTTTTTCTTTATTTTGTTTTATTTTATTTTTTGCCATATATTTCTTTTTATTATTTTCATTTCTATTTTAGTTTAGCCTTTTTATTTCTTGATTTTATTATTTTTTTATTACATTTTTTTTGCTGTTTTTTAACCTTTGTAACAATTTAAGTATTATATTCCGAGATAACCAGAAAGTTAATTTCTCAGGAAACTGTGTATCCCCATGTGTGTGTTATTTCTGGCGTTTAGCTGTTAAAGGGTTAAAACAAATGCACAAATGTAGAGCACAAATAACATATGGAAAAATGACAGAGAGATGGAAATGGTATGACATAACTGTAACCGGCACACATTATTCATTCGCCACGACAAGTACAACAAAAATTTCAAGGGAGTTGTTTCATACCTGTATTAGGGTGAGCTTTTTTTCTTTTTTTTCTTTTTGTTTGATACCAACAAACGAGCTTGGAATTTAACTTGATTTGTTTTTAAATTTAAAATACTAGGAAAAAAGTATAAATAATGCTAAGGTATATATATTTTTCAATGATTTTTATTTCTTAATAGAAAGGCGCTTCTGAACTCATTTTCGATCACACTAATACTGGTGTAAAGTAGTGCTTATAAGCGTAAAATTGTGTTTGTTGCAACAAGTGTTTGCTTTCACAGGCGCACAGTATTCGAGGAAAAGTAAATTATAAACTTCTACATATCGACGCATGTAATTCCATATAAGTATGTACAAGTTTTTAAGAGAAATAAAGGTGGGCAGCTCCTAGTACCTTGCATTAACTTGTTTCTTCTCAGTGGAAAATTCACTTACCTGTAAATTAATGACTTATAAGTTAAACATAGATAGATAACGTTTAATTATATACTTTCTCACATAAACAGGCACATTTACATATCTACATATATATATCGTATAATTGAATTGTTATAAATAATAAAAAAGAAAGTCGAACACTTGTAGGCGAAGGTTAAGAATGGCACGTCGTTGACGTTGATTATATATGTATATGTATATATTAAGTATATAGATAAATATATGTAATTAGCCTTAGTCGAGAGTCATTTCCGAAATTATTAATTTAATATCCGCAATGATTGCTAATTTATCTGCATTTTTATGGGAATATCAACAGATCTTCGAAATAAATCGAAAACATTTGTACACTTACAGGTATATACATATGTACATATGTATGTTTGTTTGGATTACTAGAATAATGTACAGTTCTAATTAAGCTTCAAATAGATGGAAATCTGGTCACTTTCCGAAAGAAAAGGTTCCAAGTTAATCTAAACAAAAAGCAACCATTTTTACCAAATTTCAATTAAATCGAACCATACACATGGCCTATTTCCTTGAAAAAAAAACAAATTGTTCAAAACTATTTATCAAAATCGGTCTAGTAGTTAGGTCAATGACAAACACACGCAAAGCTGACTTAAGGCATTTAATATATTTTACTCCTTCTAAATGACTGTTCAGTGGTTTCAAGTAATTAGAAATGTGAAAAGTATTCTAAATTGTATATACACGTATGTATGTGTGCATATATTTAACTATCTTCTTTTATTTATTTATTTAATTTAACTTTTTAATTTTTTAATTTTGGTTTTTTTTGTTCTATTTATTTTATTTTAAACAAATTTATTATAATTTGTTTTGTTTTTATTGTATTTTAATTTATTTTGTTGCATTTTAATTTAAATTATTTTATTTTATTTTGTTGTATTATATTTTATTATGTGAAAAAATTGTTATACATTTAATGGCGTTGAAGCAACATTGCCGACATGCAGAATCCACGTTCGACGTCTCTTGGCTTTAATTCATAAGGCACCCAATTTACAAGCTTCTGGATGAATCCTAATGATTTTTCGTCTGGAAACGGTTGCTTGATCAACTCCTAATACTTTTGCAAGTTCTTTTTGCGTCTGGTATGCATCTGCGTCGAGCAATGTCTCCAATTTTTTTGCCTGTCCGTCGTCTAAGTCGAAATTGCCACTTTTAAACCGTCCAAACCACTTTTGACACGTTCGTTCGTCTGAAGCATGGTCACCATACATGTCCAGTAAAATATGATGGTTTTCGGTAGCACTTTTCTTCATGTTAAAGTAATGAAGAAGAACTCCCCGCAAAAACACTTTGTCTGGTACAAATTTCGACATTTTCCGCATTAATTATTGCATACACCCAATAACATAGCTCGTTCGAAAACCTTTATGTATATTCATACATACTTTACAACAAAAACGTAAAAATAAAAAATTAAATTATTATTTATGTTATTTTATATTTTATTTTAATTTATATATTAAAATTGTATATTTTTTCTTTTACGTTATTTTATTTGCTTTTATTTTATTTTACTTTATTTTATTAACATAATTTGTTTGAAACCCTTTTTGCATATATGGTACATACAATACATATTATACAACAAAAACGTAAAAATAAAAAATTGAATTATTTTATTTTATTTCATTTATTTTACTTTTTTTATTGATGTTATTTTATATTTTATTTTAATTTAAATTATAAAATTTGTGTATTATGTTATTTTATTTTATTTTATTTTTTGCTATTATTTTATTTTTTTATTTTATTTTATTGATTTTAAATCAAATAAAAATTTTATTTTACTTTATTTTTTATTTTATTATATTATTTTGTTTTATTTTATTTTATTTTGTTTTATTTTATTTTATTTTATTTTATTTTATTTTATTTTATTTTATTTTATTTTATTTTATTTTATTTTATTTTATTTTATTTTATTTTATTTTATTTTATTTTATTTTATTTTATTTTATTTTATTTTATTTTATTTTATTTTATTTTATTTTATTTCATTTTATTTTATTTTATTTCATTTTATTTTATTTTATTTCATTTTATTCTATTTTATTTTATTTTATTTAATTTTATTTTATTTTGTTTTATTTTATTTTATTTTATTTTATTTTATTTTCTTTTCTTTTCTTTTCTTTTCTTTTATTTAATTTTATTTTATTTTATTTAATTTAATTTAATTTAATTTAATTTTATTTTATTTTATTTTATTTTATTTTATTTTTTTTTATTTTATTTGATTTTATTTTATTTAATTTTTTTTATTTTATTTTATTTTATTTTATTTTATTTTCTTTTATTTTATTTTATTTTATTTTATTTTATTTTATTTTATTTTATTTTATTTTATTTTATTTTATTTTATTTTATTTTATTTTATTTTATTTTATTTTATTTTATTTTATTTTATTTTATTTTATTTTATTTTATTTTATTTTATTTTATTTTATTTTATTTTATTTTATTTTATTTTATTTTATTTTATTTTATTTTATTTTATTTTATTTTATTTTATTTTATTTTATTTTATTTTATTTTATTTTATTTTATTTTATTTTATTTTATTTTATTTTATTTTTATTTAGTTTGTTTTATTTTATTTTATTTCATTCATCTCATTTTATTTTATTTCATTTTATTTTATTTCATTTTATTTTATTTTTCTTACATTTTATTTAAGTTTATTTTATCAACATAACTTGTTTGAAAATTTTTATGCTTGCCCATACAATAAATGTAAAAAAAAATAAATACGCTGCAGTATTTTTATTTTAATGTTCGCCTTTGTCAAAATGTGTATAAGATAATTAAAACTGGTTAGACTGAAGTAAGAATTTTTGTTTAATATTTTCCATGTTGCTCGAGGAAGGACCTCAGTTGTCAACTACCTACGACCAAAAAGAATAATTAAAGGATGCATTAATCCTTAGAAGTTGTTCATTACTGAGAATTTACTCTCCACATTCTGATCTTTTTTTTAGCTTAACAGTTGTGTATTATAAAAAATAATAAAAAATGCTTACATTTGCTAAGTTCTAAAATTTTTTCAAATATTTCACTTTATTTTTTCACTTCGTTTTAATTATTTTAATTTTTTTCCACGCTTGACGTATTTTTTAATTTCAATTATTTTCTATACTACTTGCATAAAAAAGGACTAAAGCTTCTGTTCCTTTGCATTTAACCTAAAACTTGAGTGAAATTCACAAAGGTGCGTAAATATTAGAAGTAGTTCCGAGTTTTTTCAGCTGATTTCTTATTTACAGTTCCGCGTTGTTTCGATGGTATTTACCGACTGACTTCTAAGATTTTTAGTTAGACGCTAAAAAAGCTCTATGCCAGTCAGCAACTTGGAGTATATTTGTGTGTGCGTACATACTCGTATGTACAAAAGAAGCAGCAGCAACAGCAAAGCAGTAGCAATACGCCGCCGATATGACAGTTCACTTTATAGTAGTCGGTTGATTGTTAAGAATGAGAAGCGAAAAAAAAGCAACAAAACAAATTTAATAAACATATATTTATTAGTTATAAATATCAATAGCACGCTATAGTAGCTACAAATATATATACTCGTATGTACATATGTATGTATTTTAACGCAAATAATAATAATAATAATATACCAACATATAAAAGATATAAGAACATATCTTATTACGTTTGACGTTCTCGCTGTTGTTGTGAACCAGCTGTGAGATTTTCAAGATTTGAGTTCAGAAAACCCCGGTTAGAGACTTTAAGAGCGCAACCACTTCAACCGGATTTGAGTATCCAAAACCAGACTAACCGCGAGCCTACTAATAGTAGTCTTAATGATTATAATTAAGAGCTTTTTTATGCAAACAAAATGCAGATGTGATATTTATACATACATATATACATATATTAATTATTAACAAAAAGTGAAGTTAGGGCGAACGGAGGCTTCCCAACAGCGAATTGACAACAGCGCGTCATTTGTTTCTCTTTTAGCCACTTGTGTGCTGACACCCATAGGGACGACATGACCTAGGCAACCGTGACAGAACATCTCTTTGTGTCCTACATGAATACGAGTATACCATATAGACGTATAAAGAAGGTACCTGCCGCCCACTTGCCACTGGCTGCACTTGTTGCTTTTCTGCTTGCTTTTTGTGATATTTAAAACATCTTCCTGTGATCTGCAATTCAAAGATTCTTAGCTAGCAAATGCCTTTGCTTTGACATTTAAATTAAAAAAAGTCTAATTTCCAAAAAAATCTGATTAGAATTTTTCTAACAAAAAGAAATTTTCTAAATTCTGGAAAAAAAAGTTTTTTGGTCGGAAGCGAGTTTGAGTAGTCAAGAATTTCAAGGAAATTAACGCAAAAACATGAAAAAAGTAAAAATTATTATAAAATTAATTCAGCTTCTTATCGACTCCAAAGAGCGATTCAGATGGACATATATACATACATATGTACGTACATATGTACCCAAACATTATACACTTGTATACTGCTTAAGAACACTTTTAATGAGAAAAAATTGAATGAAAACTAAATACAAAAGAAAAATAGTACGTAAAAACTAGTTTTAAACGAAACTAAAAGTCAAAAGTATAAAAGTAAATATTCATGTATTATATGTAGGTGTGTATATATCTCGCCATTCAGTAATGCATGCATGCATACAAGCACTCCAAGCATTATGATCAACTGCTGCTGCCTTTACTGTTGTTCGCTCCGTGGCATTGTAAATTTCCGATTCGGTATTTTCGAATTCCATTTTCAATGCTGGTGGCAGCTTCAATGTCAATGTCAATCGGTTGAGAGTCGATCGCATGTGCCATATGCTCCTCATGCGAGTATATGTATTACATAACGCGTGCAATCAAATAAGTTTTACATGAAAAGTAAAACCAGTATCTGTAAATTAAATGCATTCTTCTCATTTTTCCAACACTTTTGCTAAAAAATTGCATTCTCACTTTACTAAAAATTAATAAATTAAATTAAAATTTCAGTCGATCGGAGAAGAAGTATCGCCGAGATGAAAAGAAAACATAGAAATGTCGCGGTTGCAATAATCATCAGAATAAAAAAGAAAAGAAAGAAGAGCTTGCCGAAGTCTTTTTACCTTTCATGACCATATCAAATTTATGGTATTTAATTTTAGGATCAGATATGGATTCTCATATCTTAAAAGTTGGTTGAAGGACGCTATATGATGAAGTTATGCCATTTCGATGATTTTCGGTGGCAATGTTTATTTGTATGAACGTGTGTAGAGTACAAAATTTCATACTAGGATGCTTTCTTTAAGAATTTTTGACCTAAATTCTCAAAAAATTCTCATATCTGAACAAATCGGTTGTATGGTGGCCGCATGAAGTAGTCGTCCGATTTGGACCAATGTTTAATTGAACATTTATATATGTATGTCTAGAATACCAAATTTCAAGCTTTTTTTGACAAATTTAGGACCCAAAAATCAAATCTGAAAATTGGTCTATGTATTTACTTAAGTAGTCTGAATTTGGTGTCCCCGCAAAACTTATACGGCTGTGTAAGCTGACGTTAAGCAACACTAAAAGCTCCGTCAGGATCGGGAAGGACCTCTCCGATTTGCGGCGCATTGTATGATAGATCAACTTTGACTTTTAAGATGAATACATATAACGTTTATGCGTCGGGTGACATTTCCAACTTTGTCAACAAAATAAAAAACGCTAACGCTTTGATACAATTAATATTTTTCTATCAAAAACTTAAAAATTCGGTTATATTTAGTAATTATGGAATGGAAGTTAAAATCAGCAAATGGTCATCTCAGACGTCAAAGTCATTCTGTCAAGCAACGCCGCGGAAAAATCCTATCTGCCATCGACATAATAATCGCTTGCTTTGACCATCAACTAATTTTAGTTATCTTCTTTTTTAATTTTTTTTTTTGCAAATTTCATGGAATAGAACTGGAAAACTTTAAACCAATTTCAATTATTACTTAACATAACCGATTTTTAACTTTTTGAAAGAAAAATATTTCATTGAAGAGACAAATGTTCGCATGGTAATAGCGTATTTCGGTTTGCTGTCAATGGAAATGTCAAGCGAAAAAAATTATCTGCCAATGGTTTTCGTTTAGTAAAAGAGAGCTAGAATCAAAATTTTATAATTCTTTTAACAATTTTGCCGAATAAAACTACATTTCACCTTTCTTTAGTCGGATATTTCCTGTTACAACGGCTAGTCGCAAACTTTGTACCTACTATTGTTAGAAAAAATTATTAAAAAGTACAAATTATAAATAATTAAATACTACAATATTTATAGCCAATTTTTTTTTGATATAATATAATAATTGATAATATCAATAATAGCTAAATTGCTACAATTGCATTTCATTAAAATAAATTAATTCATCTAAATAATGCAGTTATTAAGCTAATTAAAAAGTGATTTACTATTATATGGTATTTACCATATATTCCAGCCTTGGATATTTAAGTGTATGAATAGATATCTATATAGTTTAGTACGTGGGTTACTAATTAAATTTTTTTTTTAGTTTTTCATCACATTTTTAATCATTTAGCTTAGCCTCAAGCTTAAAAAATATAGCTCACTAGAAAACGTAAGAATTATATTTTTTAATTATTATATTTTGTTATTTTTTTTATGCTTGCGAATTTAATCTACCCAAGTAGATAAGCCCGAGTAGAAATTAAGCATAAACGTAGTAACAGAAGTTTTATTCTGAAAATGGTTCCCGAAGAAAAAAAATTGTGTTTCAGTTACTGCTGTAACAATGCCAGTAAAAGTTAGATAGTAATGAAATGTAAAAATTCCGCCATCTCGGAGTAAATTTTACTGTAATTTTTTTGGCTCACTGAACGCGGTTCAGTAAAATTCAATTACAATTATTATTGCCCATCAGGTCATCTTACAAAATTATTATCAATTGCAAAACTTAAATGGCTACACTCGTATACATTCGACTCAATTGGCAAAAAACTTTATATATACATATATATATATATGCATTTATTTCTTAATATTCTCATACTGCTCAGAAAAATTAGTTATTAATTATTTCAATTTTTTCAAACTAATGGACGTCCATTATCCACGTAGCACCACTAACAGGGGTTGCTTTAATTGCTATGCTATAGCCGCGTCTACGGGGAAGGGGGGAGGTAAGAGCAAAAATTAAAGAAATATTTATTTTAAGTAAATAGATTATTTTTAATAAGTGATTTATTAACAATTACTAAATATTTATGAAGTCGGACGATATATTATATTAGAAAATAAATTGTAATTATTATTCAATAAAATTAAAATATTATTTAGAAATATGTACATCGTAGAAAGCGAAAAGAAGGGTGAAACCATACCACGATCCATCGGGCAGAGGAAGAAGTGAGGCTACATGTAGTGATGGATGAGCCCCGGAAAGCCTAAAATATGACCACGTGTTTTATGGATAATCCTCTATCAAAAAAAAAAAAAACATTGAAAATATTAGGGAAGGAATGTTGTGGTGCTTTCGGGCAGTTTAGTATTAACATGTAATTTTTTCTATCAAGAACAGTGAAAACACTAAACAAATTTCATTAAACATTATAGCTAAATAAACCTTGGTAAGCCAAGTGTAAAACACGAGTATCGGATAATTTTTATGCTTTTTTTGTGAAATACCCTCAGTTTGCGTCGCCCGTAATAAGAGTTTCACCTAGCGAGCAAGGCGAAACAAATATTATGTGAATCAGCCTTAAGTTTCCCAAGTCAAGTCGCGGCGTAAAAGTTGGTCAACTGTCAAGGTATTGGCATATACAACGTATAAGGTGATGGTAGATAGAGCTTTCTCTTTAATTCTTTTTCAGTAAAAAAAATGTAAATCATTTATAATAAGTAATAGTTGCACTTGATGTAAAGTTAAATAAATGGAAATTAAATTCAAATCACGATAAACGCGCACTAAAAGATGAAAGTTGACCAACTTTTGGTATTGCGTTGACGTCAGTTTTGCTTTTGTGGGAAAATTATTAGAAAAACTAAATACTTATTTCAATTATTACTTAATATAATATATTTTCGACCTATTAATGAAAGTTAATTGAAGAGAAAAATGTTCATTGCGCCTTAACGTTGGCGCTGTTCGCGTTGTATGCAAATTAGAATTGTCCCCGAAAGTAAAAAAAATCATCTGCTAACAACTTTAACTCGCATTGCACTAAATCCGATGCATTATATTATTTTATAAATTTTACTAATATTAGTTTAGCTAAACTTAGTCTCTATCATGTGTACGATATTGTTTCAACATCATATCGTCATTAAACAGTATACTTTTAATTCGCATTCAATTAAAAATTAAAAGAAACTAAAGTATTTTCACTTTTTTACACTAAAAACGATTAGGTGGCGTTCATAAAACACATGGGAATATTATAATTTGTATACCCGTCCTTTTCTGCAAGCAGCTTAATGGTACCTCTCCTATGATCCTTCTAAACGTACTCCTTAAAAGTTAACATTTAATCTTGAAAAGAAGCGAAGTGCAATAAATTTTATTCATGTCTATTTTATTTTGAAAATAAAGAAGCAATAATATTTACCGCAAAGTTTACTTTACAACTATTAAATTAAACAAAAAAAATTTTTGAACACAACGTCAAAAATTTCAAACCAACGAAAAGGTTAAAGCGTTTTATTTTGTAATCGCACAAACACCCTGTGCTCAACAAATGACATTTTTGACACCTCTGCTTATTCGCAATTTTTGCAAATAGTTGGCAACACTTCGCCCACAAATGTTCGCCAGTATTTTCAGTTTTCCACCGAATAGACAGCAAAAATTGGAAAAATTTCTGCGAAAACTGTATTTTTTATCCTACATGTTGTATAAAGTTTTTAAATAAAGGTGTAATTAAACATTTAATAATCGAATTACAATACAAGTATAAGTTCAATTCTTCAGATTGTGTTGTTGCAAGTGTCATTCGCAAAATGGAAGCACTCATTCCGGTTATAAATAAATTGCAAGATGTTTTCAACACAGTTGGATCGGATTCTATACAATTGCCGCAGATTGTAGTGCTTGGAAGTCAGGTAAAATGAATTGGCCAAAAATAAAGTGTATCATCTAAATATTATCTGCTGATAAAATCGCACTTAAGTAGCTTATAATATTTGCCAAGTTTAGCATGTGCCAATTGAAGATTTTCTTAGTAGATATGCAATTCAGGGTTATGACAACGACAATATATTTTATTGTGAGACAATGTATAAAAATTTATATTTCTGTTTTTTATTATACTTATATAATAACAGCAACTATAACCGGCATAGTGGAAAACTTTAACTAAAACATAAAATAGGTTTTAATTATTAGTAATATAAGCCCAATGTTTTAACGTTTGTTTATGTAATCTCTTAACAATCCAAAATGATTTCTTAAAGTAAAAAATCAATAATGTATGTGACGGCTAGACATTTTGTTGCAATGACGGCAGAACACAGCTGCTCCGCTGACATGTACTGAAATATTTACACACACCAACCAATTAGATTTATTTATACATATATATATATGAGAACATGTAGCACGCGATTTGCGGAATGCATTGTGCAGCACTGATTGAATGCGAGTTCAAAGTAATGAAAAGTTATTTTTTTTCCAATTGGAATTACATATATACTCTGTCATAGCTGTGTTGGATTATATTATTATACTTAAGCGGGTTAAGGTGATGTACAGTATATCATTAAAATTTTGAAAGCTACTAGTATAACTAAAGTTTGTTCATTTCTTGTATCACAATTTCCACAGAGTTCCGGCAAGAGTTCAGTTATCGAAAGTTTAGTTGGGCGTTCATTCCTGCCGCGTGGTACAGGTATAGTGACGCGGCGTCCTCTTATTTTGCAGTTAATTCATTGCCCACTAGATGACAGAGAACATCGTTCCGCAGAAAATGGTATAAAAATTCTTTTTACAGTCTAAAAATCATTTAAAGAAACATACATTTTTTCAGGTACTGTTAATGTGGAAGAGTGGGGCAAATTTTTGCACACAAAGAAGCTCTTTACTGATTTCAATCAAATTCGTAACGAAATCGAAGAAGAGACGGACAGAGCTGCAGGTTCTAATAAAGGCATTTGCCCGGAACCAATCAATCTGAAAATATTCTCAACGCGCGTAGTGAATTTAACACTTGTTGATTTGCCAGGCATTACTAAAGTACCAGTCGGTGATCAACCCGAAGACATCGAAGCACAAATTAAAGACTTGGTTTTGAAATTCATCGATAATCCCAATTCGATCATATTGGCTGTAACGGCTGCAAACACTGATATGGCAACAAGTGAAGCATTAAAATTGGCAAAAGAGTGTGATCCCGATGGTAGACGTACCTTGGCTGTTGTTACGAAACTCGATCTCATGGATGCCGGTACAGATGCCATCGATATATTGTGTGGACGTGTTATACCTGTGAAATTAGGCATTATTGGTGTAGTTAATCGTTCGCAACAAGATATTATTGATAAAAAACAAATCGATGATCAACTTAAAGATGAAGCGGCATTCTTGCAGAGAAAATACCCTACATTAGCTACACGCAATGGCACACCGTACTTAGCCAAAACTTTAAACCGCTTACTCATGCATCACATTCGTGATTGCTTACCGGATTTAAAAGTAAGTGAAAACTTCAATTTCACTAAAAAAAAAAAATTAAAATATGACAAAAATATTGAATAAAAAAAATTCCATTTCAGACGCGTGTCAACGTAATGTCATCACAATTCCAATCATTATTACACTCGTATGGCGAGGATGTGTCGGATAAGAGTCAAACATTATTACAAATCATAACAAAATTTGCTAGTGCTTACTGTTCCACAATTGAAGGCACCGCACGCAATATTGAAACAACGGAACTATGTGGCGGTGCACGTATTTGTTATATATTTCATGAGACTTTCGGTCGTACACTCGATTCCATACACCCCTTGGCTGGTTTGAGCAAAATGGATATTTTAACAGCCATACGTAATGCAACTGGTCCACGACCGGCGCTATTCGTACCCGAAGTATCCTTTGAATTATTGGTAAAAAGACAAATAAGACGATTAGAGGAACCCTCACTGCGTTGCGTGGAATTAATACACGAAGAAATGCAGCGTATTGTGCAACATTGTGGTAATGAAGTGCAGCAGGAAATGCTGCGGTAAGTGATAAATGGAAAGTAATTGTAGAGAATTCAATAAAAAAAATATGTTATCTTTACAGCTTCCCGAAACTGCATGAAAAAATTGTTGATGTCGTTACGCAACTACTGCGTCGACGCTTACCAGCAACGAATGTAATGGTGGAAAATTTAGTTGCTATCGAATTGGCCTACATCAATACCAAACATCCAGATTTCCACAAGGATGCGGCACTTGTGCCTAGTCTACTGAAAGCGGATAATATTATCGAGCCGTTTAGTCATTTAAGTGCACAAGTGCAACGGCGTACAAATACGCCACGTAACTCGAATTCATCGCCACAAGTGTCGGCCCAACAGCAACAGCAGCAACAGCAACAACAGCAGCAGCATCAGCATCAACAGCACCAGCTGCAAAATGATACTCAAGAACAAGTGTGTTGAATAAATGAAATTATTTGAATTTTTCATTAATTTTTTATTTGATTTATATATATTTTCAGAATCATATTGGTGAAAATACCGTGGGTAATAGTTGGTTATCTACAATTCTACCACCAGCCCCCTCGACATCGCCATCTGTTAGACAATTGGAGAGCATAGATAATTCAGCAAGTAATACGCCTATGCATAATAATATTTCCAGTCCATTAAAACCGGTTAATTTATTGCCCGATATGCCAGTACAACATGGTTCGAGACGTTTAACTGATAAAGAGCAAAAGGATTGTGATGTTATTGGTAATATTTTAGCAATTAAGCAATATTATTACCACACCATTCTAATATACTCATGCTTTTTTGTACTGTACTTCTTTTAGAACGCTTAATTAAGTCATATTTCTACATTGTACGCAAATCTATACAGGATTCGGTACCAAAAGCTATAATGCATTTCTTAGTTAATTATGTTAAGGATAACTTGCAAAGTGAGCTAGTCACACATTTGTACAAGTCGGAAAGAGCTGAAACGTTACTCAACGAATCGGATCACATTGCGGTGCGACGAAAAGAAGCGGCTGATATGTTGAAGGTTTGTAGCTTTCTCTAATTTTTATTGATATTTGTTAATTTCATTTATTTTTTCTCTTCCTCACACTCCAGGCACTCACCAGGGCAAACCACATTATTAGCGAGATTCGTGAAACCCATATGTGGTAAAATGTGCCATAATTGGTGCTATGACTAATTGCGCTTCAAAATGTATTCAAAATACAGTATATCGTCGTTTGCGCGCTTTATTGTCGTTTGGTGATTCGTATTCTTCATTATAGCAGCATTCATACATATACATACATATATATTTACGCATATTCATTTTCCAACTAATTTCTTTCAATTTATACCATGCAAACAATGTGTACGAAACTTGCATGGTATTAATGGTTAAATAAATATATTTCAATTCTCCTCAAAATATTAAAAGTTTGCTGTATGAAAAATATTGGCACACATATTTTTATTCATTAAATAAGCAAATGTACTCTCGTTCGCTATACAACCAAAAAGACTTGAGAAAGTGGAAATCTACATACATATGGTACATGCATGCAAATAATAAAAAAAAAGATATTTGTGAAAAATTCTTTTGTATTATTATTTAAAATGCACCGACTAGAAGAGAAATAATATTATATTGTATAAGATAGTGAAAGCAAATATTAAACAAAGCATAGATTGCATTTTACTATATTTTTAAAACCCAAAAATTAAAGTATCTAGGCATATAAAGCAAGTAAAAAATTTTCTTTTCATTTAAATTTAATTAATTTATACAAACATAGTTAGTGATGAGTTAAACTTCTTTGTTATACTGTGAATGATAGTAAAAATGTGTCGATATTTGTTAGTTGTATTTGTTGTTATCGTATAAGTTAATATATTATCGGCGATATTATATACATATGTACTTTCGTACTGCACACTCTCACAGATAAGCAAATTCAACTAACAAATTCTGTTAATAAAAAATAAAATAAGAAAATGCTTCTACTATGCGCTATTATATAAAGAATAATATAAAATATGAAATAAAATGATCCTCGTTCTAAAAAATAAATATATAAAAAGTCTTTTTTTTTAAGTTTTGGGTGGTAAATATAAAAATAAACAAAGCAATAGCAACTGAAAAGATAGTCTATTTATTATCGATTTTATTGCAGGAAGTGTTGTGATAATCTGCTTCGCTTTGCTGCTTATTGGCAACTGACGCCATATACACGTATATAGTTATTGATGAATGGATCAATTGCTTTTATCAGGGCGTAGGTTTGCCTGAATTTTTTTTTTATTTTCAACTAAAGTTTACACTACACATATTTTACGCTACTTTTATCCCCAAAAGACCTTAAGATGAATAATTATAACACATATGCATACTATATATGTAGTGGAAAACGAACACTTTAATATTTTAATTTAAAAATAATATTAATACAAATAATTTTTCGTTTTAATTGAAATGTACCATTTATCAAGTACAAATATTAAATAATACAAAAAAACATGATAAACATATTGACTACGATGACAGGCTCTTCAAGCGCACGACCAGTTGCGAACTCCATGCAATACGTCCTGCACAATAACAATTGCAACAAAATAAGTGCAAGTGTATTGCAAAACATCTTCGTTTGGGTAACCAACATATCAGTTTGTATGTGTATATGAATGTTTGTAGTAGAGTTTTAACTAATTATTCCTTTCAGTACAGCTATGGAAGTATTGTAATTAATAGCCCAAAATAGTTGCTTTTACTTTGCTCTTTTTTCTTTTTGACGTTCACTTAGGTATTAATTTGTTTAACGGTAATAAAACTTATGCACGATTCGTATCCGAAAGCACTCGTACAATGCAACCAACACCGCCTTTAGCAAATGCTTTTTCATGCCATTGCAAGAGGTGCCCACTAGAACCTTCTGAGGGAATTTCAAAGCCTCGATATATGTATTTCATGAGTACATCGAGTAGATCGTTTTGTTCGAGCGCTTCAACAGCTTGATCCATTTGTGATGATTTAATAGAGAGAAGTACACGTAGTGTTGTATTCAAGGCGTTGTCCTAAATAAGGCAAATATGTAAATTTACTATTATAATTAAGTTCAAATTTCAAGTACATACCTTTACATGTTGATTTTTGCAACGCAAGGGCGCATTTTGCAATACATTTACTAAAGCCTCAACACCTTTGCCCTGTGTAAGGAGTGTTGTGATTTCATTCTCATCTGGGCCAACAGTCGCTGAGATTGCGTCCGCTTCGTCTTCCTTAAAATTGTCCTCATTATATTGGTCCACATCAATTTTGCGAAAAGCTGAACTAGAGGTATTTTTCGCCATAGTTTTTTCAGTATAACTCTTTTTTGAAATGCACAAAAATGTTGGAAATTATTATTATAATCTAAGAAATGCACAAATATGATTCACTCATAGAACACCAGCAAAGAAAAATGCTTATCAAAATTGTCAAAAATTGACAAACGACAAAACGTCAAAAGTCAAAAAGCCGATCGAGTATGTTCAATAGAATCTATTTTCATTTCGTAAAAGCTTTACATCCGGTTTCCACGATAATTGAGTAATAATTCACTCAGAAACATTTTTAGGAATCATATAGCAATTTTTTTTAATTTTCTGACAGTTTATAATTGGGGAAGCTTTACGAGGGTGTGCCAGGCTTAGAAAAAAATTTCCTCATGAGAGGTTAACACTTTCCATAATTTTTACACACAAAATATGCATTCTCACGTTTGTTTACTTTAGTAAGTAAAATGAAGTATGCATGTCCGTTAGATATATTAGCTTTTACTCGGGAATCGCGGTTGGCCAAAAAATCAACTTTAACAACAAATTTCTTGAAAACTATAAGTTACCTCGGGGAACGGCATATATTTTTATGATGTGTATGACCTTCTATAACCCCCAAAAAGGAAATTTTATTCAAAGACGGGCACACCCTCGCAAAGCATTAAATCTAAAATTTAATGGTAGTGACGGACAGCATTCCAAATGACCATAAGGTTAGAGGGGTGTCCTACTCAACAAGAATAACCAAAGAATAGTAAGAGGATTACTTATAGGACACTACAGACCACGCAATCTTATGTAAAAGTCACTATTAAACTATTTCCTCAATGCCGAATCTGCGAGACACCAGCTCACATATTGGTTAACGCGAAACTGCGTTAGAGTTAGATTAAAATGCTTAGTTCAATACTTTAAGACTGTTAAGGTTATTAAACCTATGGGTTCGAGTACTGGCCGGCCAACATCCAAAGGTATACAAAATTAATTTAGAAAATATTAAGTTTTATCTTCTAATTTCGGTCACCCCTCGGTGAGGAATATAAATCCCTAAGAGGGTATATTTGATATAAAATAAAAAGCTCCTCAGAAAAATATAGTAGTCGTTTGGTAGCGGTTTAAAGTAAACAGTAAGACGCACACAGAAGGCCCCATCATTTGTTGGAAAAAATATCAAGACTTACTTACTTTACTTTACTGGCGTAGTCATCGCTTACGTTATTTTAGCCGAATTTATAACATCGCACCATTCATTTCTTTCTCTCGCTGCTTGGCGCCAATTGGAGATACCAAGTATAGCCAGGTCACTCTCTACCTGATCTATTCAAGGAAGTAGAGGACTTGCTCTTCCTCTGCTTCCGCCGGCGGGTACTGCATCGAAAACTTTCAGAGCTGGAGTATATCAAGACATACAATTGAAATTGGAGGAAAAGCTCGCCCGAAATTTACTTCAATGGGTACAAAGGGCTATTATATATGTAAATATAAATAATCTTTCCAGTCAGTGTAAACGTGCTTCCTATTACAAATTCCTACCGGTTACTAATTTCACATGAGGAAATTTTTAGCGAAACGCAATTTATAATCCGATTGTTTTATTAATTTAATTTCTATAAATATTATATACGAAACAGCAGCGTAACACCGCCTTATCTTTTTTGAATTTCCAGCGGACATATTGAATATGTTGGTCTCTTTCTATTTTTAGAGACTTGAAGAAATATCAGCTGTTTTTGACGTAAGCTCTTTGCATTGCTTTGAGGTATATTTTTCTGAACATTTTTAAGAATTCTTTAATTTACTAAAATATTTTTTAGGATATCATGGCGAAATATTTAGGCCTAGATCGTCTTGGTAAGATCTTTCAAATGATCCGCCAAGCTGGCGGAATCAAAAATGCCTATATGAAGATGTACAGGTCAGTGGTTTCGGTTGTAAAGAGTCTCACTTATATAAGCGGTATCCAATGCCCCAATAATATTTATTTTTTTGCGAAACTTACAGGTACGATGATTTAAAAATCGGTACCCTTGTGGGCACAGACAAGTATGGCAATAGATATTATGAAAATCCATATTACTTTTATGGCCGCAATCGCTGGGTTGAATATGCGGATCATTTAAATTTGGAATATGATGGCTCACAAATACCTGCAGATTGGTATGGTTGGATGCATTACAAGGTATAGGAAAATAGTTTCTAAACAATTTTTTCGTTTTGCTTCAAAGTTTTGCTTATGCTTGCTTTTGAACCATGTGCAAATATAATACTTCTAGCCATTCTTGCATAGAACTTAGAAATGTGTACTTGATTGTAGAAGTACCTAGGATTTACTCTGAAGATTCGGATAATTAAAACAAAAGCAAAACAATAAATTTACGTTGGTTATTGTATCAATATTATCTATATACATGAAACTTATTTTCAGACCGATTTGCCACCAATTCGTGATGGTAGCCGCCCTAAGTATAAGTGGATGGCCGATCATAGTGAGAACTTATCAGGCACCAAAGGTAATATTATTTTTACTGCTACATCACTTTTCGCGTATAAATTTCTTAAAATATCTTAATGTTCATACCCTCGTATTTAGCAAGCATCCCAAAAGTATAGTATTTTGTTAGTTTATTAAAACAAAAGAATACCTAATATTTAAATATGTGTGTCAAAATTTGTCGACCGTTAGATAACAATGACCAGAAAAGGTGGGGAGGTAGATAGATACATATGTACGCAAAATAATCCTTGTATGGAAACAATGGAAATTCCCACCTTCCTTGTCTCGGTCTTATTTTCGCGGATGTTTATCCCTCTAAAAGTACAGTCCTACATGTAAAAATATAGTCTACCCCGACAGTAATGAAGATTTCTCAATTTCCAACGGTAGCACTGAATGGTTGACCATGTCAAAAGCGTTTGACAGTTGCAGTCCTGCTAGAACAATACCTGAAATGAAAGTAATAGAAATTCTCACCTTTGTCTAACTCTTTTTGTCGCGGATATATATGCATATTTGTATTAAAACAAAAGAATACCTAATATTTTCTTACATCAAAATTTGCTAATCTTCAGGTAAAAATTGCCAAAAAATATGTGAAGATAGATAGCTGCATATCTACATACATGTTTATGTATGCATATAGTCATATAATAAACTACCAAGTTTTCCAGGTCATTTCTATTTACTCTTTCCTTCAGCGATTTATCTCAACATGACAACAATATACATACATATGTAGATACAAAAATTTAATAATTTTTTTTCCTCATGTAAATTGTAAGTATATATATATATATATATATATAAGCATTGTATATCCGTGTTTAAGTACAGTCCTAAATAAAACAATACAATAAAAAAAAATTTACCTAAAGTACATATATGCATACATACATATTTAAAATATGACCCAAAATCGCTTCCATCATTACAAAGTATTCTTCACGGATATTCCGTGAATTTATTGCAAATAGCCAAATGTAAAAACGAATAACATGGTGGGGTATTGCAGATTTGTAGCATGATAAGTGTACCTGGAAACATGTTTATGTATGCATATAGTCATATAATAAACTACCAAGTTTTCCAGGTCATTTCTATTTACTCTTTCCTTCAGCGATTTATCTCAACATGACAACAATATACATACATATGTAGATACAAAAATTTAATAATTTTTTTTCCTCATGTAAATTGTAAGTATATATATATATATATATATAAGCATTGTATATCCGTGTTTAAGTACAGTCCTAAATAAAACAAAACAATAAAAAAAAATTTACCTAAAGTACATATATGCATACATACATATTTAAAATATGACCCAAAATCGCTTCCATCATTACAAAGTATTCTTCACGGATATTCCGTGGATTTATTGCAAATAGCCAAATGTAAAAAGGAATAACATGGTGGGGTATTGCAGATTTGTAGCATGGCAAGTGTACCTGGAAACATATTTATGTATGCATATAGTCATATAATAAACTACCAAGTTTTCCAGGCGGCCATTTCTATTTACGGTTTCCCTCAGCGATTTATCTCAACATGACAACAATATACATACATATGTAGATACAAAAATTTAATAATTTTTTGTTCCTCATGTAAATTGTAAGTATATATATATATATATACAAACATTGTATATCCGTGTTTAAGTACAGTCCTAAATAAAAAAAAAAAATTTACCTAAAGTACATACATGCATACATACATATTTAAAATATGACCCAAAATCGCTTCCGTCTTTACAAAGTATTCTTCAAGGAATATACGGTTTCCCTCAGCGATTTATCTCAACATGACGACAATATGTTTACATACATACATATTTAGGTATAAAAAATTAATAATTTTTTGTTTCTAATGTTTAAAATATTTGTAATATAACTTGATATAAAACAATAGTGAGAGGAGTAATTATATATTTTTTATAGAAACATTCACTAAAGTTGTATGTAAAATTTTCATTTCAGAGCAATATATGCCATACTCAACAACACCACCAAAAATAGAAGCATGGGATCCAAAAAAATCGAAGTAATTCATATTTTTTAACGATATTGGGTAAATTGTAAATGAAATATCTTTAAATAAATACTAAATTACGAAGTTATATTGGTGTTTAGATGATTTTAAACAAAAACAAAAAAAACAATTTAAGACTTGTTGTTGTAGCGGTTCGCCAACGCCGTTTAGGAGCAGGCTAGATCAGTCTAAGTCATCGAGATCATCTAACGTGAGGAAATATAGTAAAGAATCCAAATTTACCTAAAGTACATACATGCATACATACATATTTATAATATGGCCCAAAATCGGAAATGGGGGTTAGATGAGTTGGTTTTAGGGGGCATGCAAAAAGATGGTTAGTGTCGTGTGGGGACTCATAAGCTAGGTATGTCGGGCCAAGTCTGGATAGATAGTTTAACCTGTTACAATATCCAGCAGCTCGAGCTCTTCGTCTGAAATAGATGGTGGTTTGATTCAGAGAACACCGTTCACAGGGAGAGAGTTCATGAAGCTATTGATGGGCTCTCGGTAAATAGTGTTTAATGCCTGTATGTAGGCTTTTGCTGTTTTTGTAGGTGGTGCTGAATACAGCCCCTTAATTCAAGTACTCTCTTCCTGATGTGTTTGGCTGGTGGTTCGACTTCTAATAAAGCAAAAATTGCTTACACAGCAAAGGATTAAGTTCCATAACTCGTAGCATAGATACTTCGCTGTGCAAGTGATGCTCTAGCGACGTAATAAGGTTTCCTGTCACGGTTCTTCAACTGCGTCTCGCTAGTTCCCGGCGCCCAGATCGGTGCAGCATAGTTAACGGCTATAAGGCATTTGATAGGTTGCCAGCAACGTTTCTTTATCTTTTCCCCAAGTGCTGTCGACTAACGCGTTGAGAATTTTGTTGGGGCTCTGGAGTTTTGTGGCAACTATGCGGAGTTAAGGAGTGCAGGATATCAAATGTGACTACCAGTAACTTTGGGTTGTTTATAATCGAGCCTGTACTCCTTCGTCCAGCTGATGAAGAGGTTAGCCGAGGAAAGGTCTTCGAGTTAGCGGTTCACTTTCGAACATAAGTCATTAATATTCAGGCCAGACGTCAAGATCTCAGCGGGCGGTCAATTTTGTCTCCTGGATCGCAGCTCTCGGCTCATAAAGTTGACTATCTCGTTGATCCTTCCCTGAAGACATTTGCACTTAAATTGGAGTAGTCTTGTCTGTCTCGGGAGAACGTTCCTAATACGGGGGGTAAAGGAGCGGTGCTGCTGTAATACCCGCTGGATTGGAGGCCGCACGTTGGCGGTATTACATGTGTAGGCGAGGGCAGACTCCTACGGCATGGGCAACTTACGCTTTACACCACTAAAGCGTGGTGCGCAGCCCAGAGCATGTCCTAAAGTGGTCCCGGCCAGAGCCGGAATAGCACTTGACTACACAGAGTGGGTAAAGGGTGCTGAAAGCACTCCCGTGGAAGCATGGGGCCAATGATAACGTGTGCACCACCCGCCTATGTGTCTTAAGGCCTGAACAGGACTTCAGATGACTCCAACCTTTGCACTGGTTGCATCTAACCGAAATGGAGAAATGGTGGAGTCGTTTGTGGCATGCGCAGCATAAGTTATTCGTCAAACCAGGGTTGGGTTCGACGCCAGCCCTGATGGGAAGGATTTGGAGCAGCCCAGCTGCGAGGTGTTGCTCCGTTGATATACTTAGACTAATGCTACCTGCTGACCTAACTGGGGTTAGGTCGCTGAAAGGGTGACGGATAAAATTCGGGTCAACCCCGGTGCGTAGAACCGGCTGTTGTGAGAGTCACCTGCTGTTGCTTTATCAGTGTGGTTTAACAAAATTTTCAATAAATTAAGATTTTTAGAAACTAAAAGCATAGAAAGAAGACGGCAAAATTTTGATATAATATTGGACCATAAATATAAAATTTCTCCCTTGATTCGGACCCAGCTACTCTACCCGTTAAACTATTTATGTAAATACATACATATATTCCTGCAAATATTTTGCGCTAAAAGATTTTATTTATATTATAATTTGTGGCACCACCTAGCGTACTAAAATGCTGTGTCTCTGCCCTAGAACACAATTATTTCGAATTGGTGGAAAATTTTTGAAAAGTTGATAAAATTTTATTTTTGGATTTTATGAAAACAGCACTACATACATACATACTTAGGACTATTAAATAATACATTTCTTAGTTGTATAAATTTGTATCTGAATATATTCCATTTAAATACCTATGTATGTATTTATTTATTTTATGGCGATAACATGTGTTAAAGTAAAATTAAAGAATTGCACAAGTTGTCTTATGTAAAAACCAAACAAACTAAACTTTTTAAATGTATATAATTGCCATTTATTTTTGTGCGTACTCGTATAACCTATTTAATTTAAAACAATACATTTTTGTGGTCAAAATCAACTAAAATCTTTTTACTATACCCACGCACGCTTATTAAGGGGTTAGGGGTTAGCAGAATTTTCAAAAATCAAATTTTTTTTGCATTTTCGTAAAGTATAATATCTTAAAAATAATCTCTGAAAATTTCAAGTTAATCCGATAATTCGTTTTTAAGTTATTCGACAAATAACAAAGAGAGCTCGGGCCTTTCAAAGCGCTCGGGAGCAGGTAGCTAGTATCTAGTAGTGTGAAACTTTAAACGCGTTTTTCTCAAAACTATGTTTTTTGAACTGGTGACAACTGTAACTCGAAAACCGCTTAGTTGATTTTAATGAAATTTATACAGCTTTTAGAATACATATTAAACTCTATCCTTATTCAAATTTTTATTTTTTGTTTAAATTTCATTTTTTTAATACCAATTAACTGTTGATTTTTTCCCAAATATCTAGACAAAAATTTCCTGAAGCCGCCATTTTGTTAATTTTTGAAAAAAAAAATCTTTGGATCAGGCCCAGGATTATTTATTTATAAAACTAATTTTTTTCATCCGATTGATTTCAGATGAATCTCCAAGGACTTATGATTGTCACCGCAAGGACCTTTTTTTGGAACTGGGTTAACACAGACACCTGTAACTTCGGAAATAATTTTTTTTTTTGAAATTTTCGTGACTTCAAGTCAAAACATTGTTTGATAATACCATATCACTACTTTTGTAAAATAAAATTATTTAATAGCAAAAAAAAAATACTGAAAATTCTCATTTTTTTGTGCCTCTGACTCCCCCTAACCCCTTAAGGAAGATAGTATTAATTTAGTATATATTTATATTATATATATACATTACATGTTTGTAAATATGATATTTAAATCACTTATAAAGTTTTCTATTAAATTTCCTGTGAATCTCGATAAATTTTTCAGCAAAAGCTTTACGTATTTGGTTAAGGGTACCATTTGTTTTCGCCAATAAACAGTGCTCCATGTCAGCAAGTCTATCAGGATTCAGTAAGTATTGTGCGAAATCAGTATCTAGTATAACTTCACGTGAAAATATGAGACTAATTAGCTTTCGGGTAGCACCTTTACATGTTTTCCAATCAATTTTGTTGAAATCCTTTTCTAATATACGTGTACCATTCGGACCAATCACAACATGTGCTGGATAACCCTTTGCCAACTTTGGATATGTTTCTTGTTCCGCATTCGAAGTTTCGCTCGCAATTGTCTTGTCTGACGAGGTAAATTGTGATAGGGGCAATGCGCATTCTTTCGCTAATTTCTTCACTGTTCTCGATAGTTCTGCAGTAAAATTTAAAGCTTGCTGATGTCGTGTATCGAAAGATTGCACAGTCCCCTCTGCATGGGCATTAATATTTACCATAAAGTACCATTTCAATTCCTTATTCAGTTGACCGTATACATTTTTAATTACATCGGCATTAAGTTGTTCTTTGCATATTTTTGTTGTGATTTTAGTTGAAGGAATTGCAGCTGTCCCACTAGCAATATCATCTATGTTGTGATTACGTTTATGTAGTTTAAGGTCAATGTTTAAAGTTTCTTTTAAAACTTTACGTAGTTCATTAATATTTTTAGAACAGAAAGCTAAAAATTAAATTTTTTTATTACTTATTTTCATTAAACATTTATGTGTTTTTCTTCTTCTTCAGTGCACAGATTATTCATAAAGAACCCTATCATAAATATACAAACCTTTTGATTGGTCCATTGTTTTGTTATTGGCAGATAGTTCAAAAATTTAATTTTTATTGCCAGTGAAAGATAATTTAGAAGTTTTTTGAGGTTTGCAATTTTTGCAGCTATTTTTCTTAATACCATTAACTGTACTAAAATAAAACATTTTTATAATACGTTTTGTAACAATAACAGTATATGTAAACTAGATGAAAAGGAATTCAAAATAGTTGAAAATAAGTGGATAAATAAGAAAAATATACATTTGTATTAAGTTCCAAAAAGACTTAAGTCGACTTGTTACTTTTACCTTAGGCCCACAAAGAAGACAGTTGACAGTTGTTTTTTTTTACATACATATGTATAAATTTTTTCTGATTTACCATAGTACTGTGTACATATGTATTTAAAAAAATATATATTTTTTTTTTGTTGATTTTGTTTAGATTAGCAGTTTGCGGACATGCCGAAATATTTACCCACTTCAAATGTATGGTTTTTTAGGATTAAATATTAATTCTCATATCTGAAGTGGAGTGAACTACATGATAAAGTTTTCAGATTTCGATGATTTGATTGACTTCGAAGTTACGACAAGTAATGTCAACATTGACGTGGGAGCCAAGTCGGGAATGCGATGATTGTTTGTTTGATGCAGGATATACAGCCTTGGCCAAAAGTATTAGGCACCCCACTAAAATACAAGTATTCTCAAATGTGTCTATCAAAGTTACCACTTCTTTTGGAAATGTCTTACATGGGTCCTATTTTCAATGGACTATGCAGAGCACACTTAAATTCCAATCGCCCAATAAACTTACGTCCGCTCTTCATCGCCGTGTTTGAACAGCTCTGCGGGTAGGCCGTCAGCTCCAACCGCTCTGTTATTCTTTAAACGGGTAATTGCTATTCCCTCCATAAATTCAGTATACTTTGGGTATCGGTCACTACAACACCTCTCTGGCTCCTTCAAGCGTTTGTTCCGGCCTTAAAACCTACCATAAGTTCCTTTTCCACTCTCAGTGTCTTCCGTTGCAAGGTTGCAGGGTAGGCATTCTATTTGCTCTCCACAGCAATTCGACATTCCATATCGTACCAGATCTATCCACATCTATTCCGCCTATCACAACATGATCGAGATGGTTGTGAGTTTTTCTTTTGCTGGAATCTAGTACTGCAAACGACCATATTTCGGACCCCGGCGAAGTCGATCAACCTCAACCGATTTGGGGATGTTACGTCGTGGAGGCTGAATTTTCCGGCAGTTGTGCCGAAGATACCCGTCTCTCATTACACAAAAAAGATCATATGGGAGCAAATAGGGTTTTTTTTACACATGCACCCGCGTGCGAGGCATTGATGTAATTGAAGAAATGTAAAAGTGCGCCCACTGTAAACGGACGCCCATCACATTCATTTTAGGGGTTGTTCCATTATTAGACCATTATAAATACAATATACACATACATATTTATGGAGAAATACATATATGTATATAATGTGTTTTTTATAGTTAACATTTTTTCTCTGTTCACATTTTACTTTTAACGAGATCCAGTTGGAAAAAACGACTCTATTTCGCAATATAATATAAGGGGTAAGCCAGAGTCTAGATTGCTTACCTAGCGAGCTAAGAATTTAAGCCCACTGTTAGCTTGGTAAAGCTCTACCATTCACACGTCCCAAACATACTGATATGTAGATGGAGAGCGTCCTCGTTCGACCAACATATCCCCTCGGCTGGGATTGTCAAGCCCTTCGAGTGTATTTCTCACATGAAATAAAAGCTTCCCATAAAAATCCATCGGCCGTTCGGAGCCGTCTTGGTAAGAATTGTAGTTCCCTTCATTTTTTGGAAAACCATCAAGACGCATTACCACAAATTGGAGGAGGAGCTTTGCTGAGCGGTTATAAAGCGCAATATGTATACACTCAAAATATGTTATTCGTAGGTATATTAGAAAATTACTTAATGAACAAATATATGTGATATTCATTCAGAATAATGTATTTTTTTTTAATAATTAGTTAGTAGAAATAGAAAAGTAGTGTAGTATAACCATAGATATTGTCCATAAACTACGTGGTCAAATTTTATGTTTTCCGGGACCTCTCCCTCCCTTTCTTCAAACTTCTTTTCGTTTTCAACTAAAAATATATACCTATATGTTTTTAAATGAATAATAATTATAATTTACTTGCATAATACATAGGTCATTTTATGATATATTTATCATACGACTTAATGTATACATAGTTCGAGCTACATAATTAAGTGTAAAATACATATTTACGTCTCTACTACAGGTACTACATGAACCATAGATCATAGCTTTTATTTATTTAATCTGGCAGCACATAACAAATCTATCTTGTTCTATGCCGTTTTAGCTTTTCATTCAAATGGCGGGCGGGAAATGTTAATTTTAAAACAGTAATTTATATGTTCTGTTACTTTGTCTTGTATATATGTAAATAAAAATTTTTTTATTTAATCTGCAAAAACGTATGTTGTCTTAAAGCATATTGTAGCGCTTTACAGGGAGGTTGCTTTCGCAAACACAACACCGAAGTAGATTAAGTAGATGTCTGTATACATATGTATGTATGTATGTATGTATGATTCTGCGAAGGATACAAGGAATGCATATACATAATAACATACCAAAATTGTCTCAAGTTGGCTAGCAGAATTCTATGTATACGTACATACATATTTTTCTATTCTGATTCAATTATGTACTACTTGCCTGAGTAAATGTGTATGTATCACATATTATGTATTTGAATGGTGCAGGTTTATCCGAGACTACGAAGAACAATCGCCACTATAAGAGTAAGGAACAAAATACGAGGATCATTCAAGTCAGAACAGCCGTTGAGTTTGTACACAGCAAATATCTCTAAAACACAGCAACACTAAAGTTCAAAGTTCTTAATATTTATTTTTTAAATACATTCTACTAAATATAAAAATGGATTGCGAAGAAATGGTAAGTGAATATAATAATATATTATTACACCAAATTTTGTTGATATTTTAAAAGTTGTATGCCAATTTATAAGTGTTAAAATGTTTAGTTTGCTTCAAGTTTTTACTTATTATTTAAGTGAATTTACTCTTTTTGGGCTACAAAAATTAAAATTATAAAAAGACATTATTTATGTACATACTTGTACATACTTGTTTATATGTATTATATATTCTATATCAAAACATCGTAAGCTTTAATTTATCTTTTATTACCTAGAACAATCAACCTCCCAACGTTCCTGTAAGGCGGAATCCATTAAATGAAATACAGAACCGCGTGGAACATCCAATGATGCTAAACTCCTGGACTCAAACTTCGAATAAAGATTTGGGTGTAAATGAAAATTTTTCACTAAATGCGAACGTAGAAGAGGCAAAGCAAAGAGAATTATTACAAAAAGTTCGGGAACTTGAAGAAAAAGTGCGCAAAAGAAATAGAACGATAATTGCACAGGCGGACGCCTTACGTCGGAAAAAACAAATTTTAGAATACATAAATTCTGGACATCAACAGGTGTCAGAAATATTTCTAAGCCCCCAATCGTGCAGGCGCCTTGTACCAAACACCCCTGAGGCTATGCAGGCCTTTAATGAACAGTCGAGTTCTACTCAAGAAAACCGACAAAACATTACACCTAGGTCTAGGAAAACTATAATTCCGGATCAAAAGAGTTTCGCTATAATTGAAGGCGCCTACGGTCAAGAACCTATAGAGATAAAAATTTCTGAAGAAACTAATGTAACGAATTTAAACTGTTCAGCTGATTGTGAAAGGTTAGAGATTTGTTTGTCTGAGCCTAAGCAAATTGAAAAAAATGAAATCAATACAAATTGTGAACCAGGAGATCAGTTAAAACAAATCGATCAACCAAGTGGAACTCAAGAAACTCCTGCAACAACTTCAAGGATATTTGAAGTTTACAACCAACCACAATACATCCCAACACAAAGTCTTCCGCCTGGAGAACTACAGCCCTCTACTTCAGAACACTGCCATGCAATATCAAGCCCACCCGAAGTTTACAACCAACCACAATACATTCCAACACAAAGTGAAGAATTACAGCCCTCTACTTCAAGCCACTGCCGTGCAATATCAAGCACTCCTGAAGTTTACAACCAACCACAATACATACCAACACAAAGTCTTTCGTCTGAAGATGTACAGCCATTTACTTCGAAACACTGCAGAGCATTGCTATCCAAAAACGCAAAGAATCTAACTAAGATAGGTAAAATAAAAAAGGAACCGAAAAGGCCGAAAAGCATGGTTGCTAAAATAGAACCAGTAAGACAAGAATATACAATTATGGGACCAAATAGAACAGTTATTGAAGTCGGTGTTTTAGATCAAATAACTTGGGACAATACATCAGTGGCCACACGAACGCTTTTGTCTGCCCTTTTCAGTCGTGAGACTTTAGCCACTCACTCGTTGACCGGTAGACCCTCTCCAGCCTTTAAGGATAAACCTATTAAACGTAGGTTAGATCAATACAAAGTAGAAGATATAATATACACTGTTTCACAAAAATGTGGAGTTACCGAAAAAGAAGTGCGAGGTGTAATTACCACAAAGTGCGCTGATGAAAATAAAATGTGGAGATTAAGTGAAAGTAAAAAAAAAGCGGAAGAAGAAAAAAATAAAAAGAGCGACGACAACTAAAATGTATATGTGTAATATGTATGCATGTTTGTTACCGTCAAAAATAATAATAATAAGTTTTTTTGTTCCGTCTCTATGTATTACGTTAATTATCTGAAAATATTGCGGCTGTGAATTAGGCAAAATTTAAATGACACCGTTTTATTTTTATAATTAGATTTATTTTCAACCTGTGTTATAAGTAATTATTCAGTCTTAAGTTTGGTAGCTCTTTAATTGAATTTACATATGTATGTAACATTGTGTATTTAATATTCAATAACAATTGATTTTTTGTATTTGTTTATATGGATTAAATAAGCTAATATGATTCAAGAATTATTTTATAATATACACGTATGTATTATAAAAGCATGACATACAAAATAAAGTGCAGAAACACCTATTACTTTTTTCCTTTCTTTAATTCAGATCACAGTCTTCAACTTGCAATGGTACAACCTCATTGTGTTAAAAACTGTAAAGTAATCACTTTAATACATACATACCTGTTTATTAATGCAAAAAATCCTATATCCACCTAAGAAATCATGTTCCATCAGACGTTCATAGCAAGCGTCGGCAGGTTACCTGGGTTATTGACACATGGATACGTTTATGTAACACTAAAGACTCTATTTTTTATTTTTTAGCAATTTTTTTTAATTTTTAACAAGATGAAAATTTGAAATACTTTATAATCAAAATTAAAATTTTGCCTGATTGGATCTCCCCATGGCTGCGGCTATTCAAGAAAACACATGATAATTTCCCAAAACAAAATTGCAACAGCTGATTAATTTCCCAAGACATTGCCGAACGCTCTAAAAAAAAAAACACAAAAAAAAACCTAAAAACGAATGAAGGTACAAAAGCAAACCAAAAACGGAACGGTACTTACAGCTGAGAGCAGTGAAATAAAGGGTGGTTAAATTGTAAGGGCCGATGTTGAATGTGAACCACACCTAAACGCCATTTTTTTCCGAATTTAATTTGACATTTCTCTATTTCAGACTTACTCAATTTGAACCATACAATTTGAGATACACAATCCAACACCGTGTTAAAGTTATCCAGACTTATTATGAAAATTTTCGAAGAAAATCATCTTCAGTGATGAGGCACATTTTCACCTCAGTGGATTCGTCAATAAACAGAATTGCCGCATTTGGGCGAATGAGAATCCAAGAGTGATTGTCGAAAAACCAATGCACCCACAAAGAGTGACTGTTTGGTGCGGTTTATGGGCTGGCGGCATCATCGGGCCGTATTTTTTCCAAAATGAGGCCGGTCAGGTAGTTACTGTGAATGGTGTTCGCTATCGTGAGATGATAACGAATTTTTTATGGCCACAATTGGAAGATATGGATGTGGACGATATGTGGTTTCAGCAGGACGGTGCCACTTGCCACACAGCTAACGAAACAATGGCTCTCTTGCGCAACAAATTCAATGGCCGTGTTATCTCACGTAATGGCGATGTCAATTGGCCCCCAAGATCATGTGATTTGACACCGTTGGACTTTTTTCTCTGGGGTTATTTGAAAGAAAAGGTGTACGTCGATAAGCCAGCAACAATTCAAGAGCTAAAGGATGAGATAATTCGGCACATTAACGGCATAGAAACTCCATTATGCCTCAGCGTCATCGAAAATTTGGACCATCGTATGGAGGTATGCCGCCGAGGTCGCGGCGCTCATTTGGCCGATATTTTGTTACATACATAATTGAGTAATACCAATATATCATAATAAAATAAAATTTCAATAATTTCCTAAATAGTTTGTGTTTTATTCAAAATCAACATCGGCCCTTGAAAATTTAACCACCCTTTAGTAGATATCTTCGTGTTATGTAAAATTCCAAACAATTTTAACATCTATTGAAATGCAAAAGTGGGACACATTTTCCAAGCTATATTTCTTAACAAAAACATTTTGATTTTTTAACGACGAACCCAACGTTACCCACCTTCCGCCCAACCGACTGAGGAGCACGTCTGAGGGAAATCGAAAAATCCAACAGACCGGTGACCGAAAACCAGTAACAGTCCGGACTGCCCTGAACCCGAAACCGATCGCAGAAGGTCGCGGTTACACTTGCCTTTTACACTAAACAGCTACAGATTTGTTTATCAGCTGCTATAAATTTATTTAATTATTTAAAGCACTCAGTAAGTAGGTTTCGATACAGAAAAGCGAGTCAGAGGAATCAATGTTGGGCAAATGTGTATTAAAATCGTTACACAAAGATCTAAAAGGGTCGTACATTTCAAAGTTTGTTCTGCATGAGCCCAATGAAAGGGGCCTAAAGTGTCTAGATGATCTTAAAGGGATGGTGAAGTTAAGCTCGCTAAGTAGGAATGGACTATTGATAGCACCTCTTATTAATTTCGTTAAAAATGAAACTCCAAGCATCTTTCTACGACTATGGAGTATAGGCAGATTAATGAGCCGTAAGCAACTTTTGTAAAAAGACAGGTTTCTTGTTCGTATCCTATTTTAAGTTTCTTTACGCGAATAATAGGAATTGCTTTTGTACAGATTCCAATTTATCCCTATACAATTGATTGCGCGGACTCCATACAACTGAGCCATATTCCAAAATGGGCCTAACAAGTGAGGTAAAAAGTAATTTGGTAATGTATGGGTCCTTGAACTCCTTAGCCCAACGTTTAATGAAAGCTAAAACTCCTTTTGCCTTATTAACACAAGCAATTATATGATTTCTAAAATCTAGCTTAGGGTCCATTGTGACACCTAAATCAATGAAGTCAGTAACTTGTTCAACACTGTGATTATATATCATATAGGCAAAGGGACATACAGTTCGCATCGCACCACCTAACTAAATTATTTAGGTCAAGTTGCAAAAGCTCTCTATCTTCAATAGAATGAACTGACTTAAAGAGCTTGACATCATCTGCGTACATGAGTATTTTAGAATGAAGGACAACATTTGGAAGGTCATTGATGAATATAAGGAAGAGTAAGAGGTCACTGCCTTGAGGAACACCAGATGTTACTGCTATTTCACGTGATGTACAATTTTTAAAAATTACTTTTTGTTATCTACCAATTAAGTACGATGAAATCCACTTGAGAAGGGAAGATGGAAACCCGAAATGATCGAGTTTAATGTGAAGTAAAGGATGAGAGACCTTGTCAAATGCTTTGCTGAAGTCAGTGTAGATAACATCTGTTTGATTAGCATTGATTGAAACCATTACTGATATGGGTGGTGAATTCTAGCAGGTTCGATAGAGTAGATTTACCTTTACAAAACCCATGCTATTAGATGTCTATAATTGATGACACATAATTGGCTAATTGATCAGTTAAGCTAAAATAATCAGAATAATGAGAGAGAGAAGGTAATAATTTATATGTATAAGCAAAACGAAGAAGAAGAAAAATAAATAAATAAAAACAAACTGTAACACTCTCTCTTCTAAATGTAAATAATATGTATGTATGTATGTAAAGAAAGCAAATAAATTAACAAAAAAGAAAATGTTAGCACTATTTAATGTTGAAATGTGCACAAAAATCAAAAGATTTTAACAGAACACTTATCTACGACGGTACGCTAATGTTTATATAAACTTTTAAGATAAATATTAAAGATTTTGGCACTTTAAACTTAAAAATTTTTAACAGAAGTTAGATGTAAAGATAAGGCGGCCGCGGTAGCCGAGTGGTTAGCATTGCGTACTGACGTTCGGAAGGCTCGGGTTCCATCAACATTCGAAGATTATGGAAAATTAATTTAAATAAAAAATTAAGTAAAATTTTCTAATAGCGGTCACCCCTCGGCAGGGAATGTCCACCCCTCTGAGTGTATTCCGGAGACGGCTTAGTATAAACTGTAGGCCCCTCCATTTTGTTGGAAAAACTTCAAGACGCAAAATCACAAATTGGAGGATGAACTTGGCCGAAAATCGCTTCAGCGATTACAAAGCGCCAATTATATATTATATAGATGTAAAGATTTAGACAACCGCACAGCACGAATATTCGAACGTCTTTACATATATCGACGATATGTTTATTTACAAAGATTTGTTTATATAGGAAAATTTTAGCGAGCAGTAAAATAGTAGTAAAGTAATAAAAAACTTTTGAAAGGAAGAATGAAGGTTTTTTTGAAATTTCATCTATGCATAAACTTAGTACTTGGTAGCAATACCATGATTTTTTATAGCAGCAATACAACGTCTCTTCATAGAATCCTAAGAGACTCTCGCATCTTTTCGAGGATATGCTCTACAATGCTTCCTGCACTACGGTCCAGAGCTCATTGTTGTTTTTCGGTTTAGCACTCCATACGGCTTTCTCAACCTCTGCACCAAAGGTTTTCATAATATGTCCTAACAAAATCGTCTAAAGTTGCCTAGCAGAATTCTATGTATACATACATACATACATACATACATACATATTCTTCTATACTGCTTCAATTATGTACTACTTGCCTGTGTAAATGTGTATGTATCTACTGGAAGGGAGTGTATTATCATTATTATTCCAAGGATTTCACATATTATGTATCTGAATGGAGCAGGATTTACCGAGACTACGAAGAGCAATCGCCACTATAAAGAGTAAGGAACAAAATACGAGGATCATTCAAGTCAGAACAGCCGTTGAGTTTGTACACAGCAAATATCTCTAAAACACAGCAACACTTAAGTTCAAAGTTTTTAGTATTGTTTTTCTAAATACGTTCTATAAAATATAAAAATGGATCGCGAAAAAATGGTAAGTGAATATAATAGTATATTATTACACCAAATTTTGTTGATATTTTAAAAGTTGAATGCATATTTAGAAGTGTTAAAATGTTTAGTTTTGCTTCAAATTTTTAATTATTATTTAGATGAATTTACTCTTTTTGGGCTACAAAAATAAAAATTATAAAAAGACACATATTATTTATGTACATACTTGTTTATATGTATAATATATTCTATATCAAAACATCGTAAGCTTTAATTTGTCTTGTATTTCCTAGAACAATCAACATCCTAACGTTCCTGTAAGGCGGAATCCATTAAATGAAATACAGAACCGCGTGGAACATCCAATGATGCTAAACTCCTGGACTCAAACTTCGAATAAAGATTTGGGTGTAAATAAAGATTTTTCAAAAAATGCGAAAGTAGAAGAGGCAAAGAACAGAGAATTGCTAAAAAAAATTCGGGAACTTGATGAAATAGTGCGTGAAAAAGATAGAATAATAATTGAACAGGCGGAAATCTTACACCGGCCAAATCAAATTTTAGAAAACAAAAATTCTGGACGTCAACAGGTATCAGCAATAATTCTAAACCCCCAAACGTTCAGGCGTGTCCGTTCTCATTTCCAGGGCTTTGTACCATGCACCCATGGGGCTATGCAGGCCTATAATGAACGTTCTACTCAAGAAACCCGACCAAAGATTACACTTTTTATTATTCAAAAGCAAACACCTAGGTCTAGGAGAACTATAACTCTGGGTCAAAAGAGTTTCGCTCTAATTGATGGCGGCTGCAGTCATGAACCAAGAGATCAGTTAAACCAAATCGATCAACCAAGTGGAAGTCAAGAAACTCCTGTAACAACTTCAAGGACATTTGAAGTTTACAACCAACCACAATCTATATCACAATACATACCAACAAAAAGTCTTTCGCCTGAAGAACTACAGCCCTCTACTTCAAGCCACTGCCGTGCAATATCAAGCACTCCCGAAGTTTACAACCAACCACAAGACATCCTAACACAAAGTCTTCCGCCTGAAAAACTACAGCCCTCTACTTCAAGCCACTGCCGTGCAATATCAAGCACTCCCGAAGTTTGCAACCAACCACAATACATCCCAACACAAAGTCTTCCGCCTGAAGAACTACAGCCCTCTACTTCAAGCCACTGCCGTGCAATATCAAGCACTCCCGAAGTTTACAACCAACCACAATACATTCCAACACAAAGTCTTTCGCCTGAAGAATTACAGCCATCTACTTCAAAACACTGCAGACCAAGTTCAAAGACTTCAACCACACACAGTCTTTCATCAGAAGAATTACAGCCATCTACTACCAAACCCTGCAGAGCATTGCTATCCAAAAACGCAAAGAATCTAACTAAGATAGGTAAAATAAAAAAGGAACAGAAAAGGCCGAAAAGCATGATTGTTAATATAGAACCAATAAGACAAGGATATAAAATCATGGGACCAAATGGAACACTTATTGAAGCCAGTGTTTTCGATCGAATAACCTGGGAGTATCCATCAGTGGCCACACGAAGACTTTTGTCTACGCTCTTCAGTCGTGAGACTTTAGCCAGTCACTCGTTGACCCGTACAGCCTCTTCAGCCTTTAAGGATAAACCTACTGAAGGTAGTTTAGATCAAAACAAAATAGAAGATATAATATACACAGTTTCACAAAAATGTGGAATTACCGAAAAAGAAGTGCGAAGTGCAATTGCCACAAAGTGCGTGGATGAAAATAAAATGTTGAAAATAAGTGAAAGTATAAAAAAAGAGAAAGAAGAAAAAAATAAAAAGAACGAAGACAACTAAAATGTATATATGTATGCATGTTTGTTACCGCCAAAAAAAAAAAATAATAAGTTTATTTGTTCCGTCTCTATGTATTACGTTAAGCATCTGAAAATATTGTGGCTGTGAATTAGGCAAAATTTAAATGACACCGTTTTATTTTTATAATTAGATTTATTTTCAACCTGTGTTATAAGTAATTATTCAGTCTTAAGTTTGGTAGCTCTTAATTGAATTTACATATGTATGTAACATTGTGTATTTAATATTTTCAATAACAATTGATATTTTGTATTTGTTTACATGGATTAAATAAGCTAATATGATTCAAGAATTATTTTATAATATACACGTATGTATTATAAAAGCATGACATACAAAATAAAGTGCAGAAACACCTATTACTTTTTTCCTTTCTTTAATTCAGATCGCAGTCTTCAACTTGCAATGGTACTAACCTCATTGTGTTAAAAACTGTAAGTAGTCATTTTAATACATACATACCTGTTTATTTATGCAAAAAATTCTATATCTATCATAATCATTGTTGTTGTTGTTGTTGTAGCCGCAAAAATATTCCTCAAAGTAATTTTTGGGGAATGTTGCGGGAATGACAATCCGGGTCGTTCCGGTATAAAGACCCGACTGTCGCGGGAACTATTGGATTTTAGTCGCCTCTTACGACAGGCATGCCTTACCGCGGGTAAATTCTTGAACCTCTAACCCGCAGGGAATTATGTTGTTGTTGTTGTTGTAGCCGCAAAAATATTCCTCAAAGTAATTTTTGGGGAATGTTGCGGGAATGACAGTCCTTGGCCGGATAAAAAATCCGGGTCGTTCCGGTATAAAGACCCGACTGTCGCGGGAACTATTGGATTTTAGTCGCCTCTTACCACAGGCATGCCTTACCGCGGGTAAATTCTTGAACCCCTAACCCGCAGGGTTTAAAATTAATCAGCTGTTGCCAATTTGTTTTGGGAAATTATCATGTGTTTTCTTGAATAGCCGCAGCCATGGGGAGATCCAATCAGGCAAAATGTTAATTTTGATTATAAAGTATTTCAAATGTTCATCTTGTTAAAAATTAAAAAAATGTGCTAAAAAATAAAAAGTAGAGTCTTTAGTGTTACATAAACGTATCCATGCGTCAATAACCCAGATAACCTGCCGACGCTTGCTATGAGCGTCTGACGGAACATGATTTCTTAGCAGATACATACTCGCAATTCTTTGTCATTAACTGAAATCCACTAATGATTATGATAATTCCCTGCGGGTTAGGGGTTCAAGAATTTACCCGCGGTAAGGCATGCCTGTCGTAAGAGGCGACTAAAATCCAATAGTTCCCGCGACAGTCGGGTCTTTATACCGGAACGACCCGGATTTTTTATCCGGCCAAGGACTGTCATTCCCGCAACATTCCCCAAAAATTACTTTGAGGAATATTTTTGCGGCTACAACAACAACAACAGCTGATTAATTTCCCAAAACAAAATTGCAACAGCTGATTAATTTCCCAAAACATTGCCGAACGCTCTAAAAAAAAAAAGAAAACAAAAAAAACTAAAAGCGGCGGACAAAGCAAAGATGACTAGATACGAAACTCTTTATTTCGTGAGAGCGCTCAAAAATCCGCATTTTTTATAACATTTCTGAACAGTGCCACTGTGATAGAAAAGTGACTTCTTTGGATTATTAGGTATATTTTGGGTATTTTATTACAAACAACGACGTTTTTAAATACAATTTCACTAAAATATTTTATTGAGAAACAGTGAAATATTTATTTATTTTAAGTTTTAAGAATAAAATTACAATAATTTCTTTAATATTTACTGCTGAAGCAAATTTCTTTAGAAACAAAAGCAATGGATTTTTTTATTGACAAGGTGGTACTGGTGTGTTTTGCACATCACCTGCTGAATGTTCCCCGATCTGACACTCCTGCCAACATTAGAATGTGAGATGGGGGAACGCTCTCAGCTGCAATTTGAGTGATTTTGAGTAAGTTTCGTATCTAGTCATCTTTGGACAAAGAACGTAATATTCATATTGCTGCAACTACCCATCGCACGTACCTTCCGTCCATAACATAACACCATAATAGAATATACAAACACGAGTATTTTCTGTGGGACAACCGTTACTAACGGTATGGGCGAGCGGTAACAACTTTTCATTTGCATGGCGCTCTCATAAGATAGGTTGCTATGGACGGAAGGTACGTGCGATGGGTAGTTGCAGCATATGCCGTCTACTAGCGTTTGCTTCTCTTTGTATTTACGTTCTCTGATTGGACCTTCCAGAGAACGTAAATCAGAGAACGTAAATAAGAGAACGTAAATACGTTCTCTGACAAACGTCAAGGTGCGGCGAATTCGCACAACAGTTTTGGGTGGCGAGCAAACCGAATTAAATAAACACAAAATAAATATATTGTGGTTTTTTGTAAACATTATTTTTATTAATAAATAAAAACCTAACATTTTGATTTGAAAATATTAGTATTTGTGTTTTTATAAAAAAAATCTTATTTTTCTTCTTTAATTGGTACAAAATATCTATTGTTTTTCTGGAATTTATTTAATAATCTCTTTTATATACAGAGTTAAACTAATTACAATTTATATAAGCTCAGTCCAACTTGTACAAATTACGTCCGATTTGCGCAAGTTAAATCTATCCCGTTCAAGCTTTGAAAAGCTAAGTACGAGTTAACTTATTTTGCCCGACATGTACCAGTTGAGTCTGAGCTACTTAAGTAAAGTCCGGTTTATTCAATTTATGTCAAATTTGTGCTGGTTAAGTCCAACTTGTGCAAGTTAAGTCCGAATTAACTTAGTTTGGTCTGAGTTGTTCCGTATGAGACCGCGTTATATAATATAAGTCAAGTTCGATTTATACAGTTTAAACCTAAGTTAAGCTGGTTAAGTCCAAGTTAAGTCACAATTAACTTAGTTTAGTCCGATTTATATAAGTTAAGTCAGAGTTACACAATCTCAAAGTTAAGTTATCCAAGTTAAATCCAGCAGAACGTGCCACATTTTCTAGACCGTTTACAAATACCGGTGTAGATTTTGCTGGCCCTTTCGAAATTAAAAATGACAGGGGTCGTGCTTGCGTTATCACCAAAGGCTACGTACGTCTCTTCGTCTGTTTTGCAACGAAAGCAATTCATTTAGAGGCTACCAATGACCTAAGCACTCCCACATTCTTAGCAGCCTTTTCTAGGTTTGTAGCACATAGGGGGTGTCCCAAAAATATCTCCTCCGACAATGGGACGAGTTTTGTTGGAGCTTCGAGAGCTTTAAAAACTGAATTCAAGGAATTCTTAAAGGAATCTCAAACAGCAGTTGTAGTAAAATACTTTTATCAGGAACTTTCATGGCATTTCATTCCAGCTTCTGCACCACATATGGGCGGTTTGTGGGAAGCTGGGGTAAAGAGTTTCAAGTTACATTTTCGAAAGATAGCTAGGGGCTGAAATATACCTTCGAAGAATTTTCCACCTTATTATGCCGAATTGGGTCGTGTCTAAACTCTAGACCACTCAGTCCAGCTTGGAATGATCCGTCGTATCTGGAACCATTGACTCCAGGACACTTTCTCGTTGGAACTCACCTTCTGGCTCCACCGGAAATCCAGATATCCGAAAACCTGTCTTCTATTGTCAATCGGTGGCAAAAGATGAAAGCCCTGCATCAGTTATTCTGTGTGCGATGGTAGAACGAGTACCTGAAGGAACTTCAAAATAAGACTAAATGGAAGCATCAACAGCCAAATATGAAAGTAGATGATCTGGTCGTCGCGCGAAATGACAATTTAGCTCCAAACGAATGGCGACTTGGACGGGTTGTCAAGGTCCATCAAGGCAACGATAAACGTATCCGAGTAGTAGATGTTCAAATGGAGAAGGGAATTATTACTCGACCAATAGTGAAATTGGTCCGTCTACCATCAAATTAGTTAAACTACGTAACTTCGCTCACCACCCAACCAAGCGCATTAACCAACATTTCTAAGACATGCTTTCCGTTTCCTCCGTTTTTAGAACTATGGCTCGATTCACTGCAACCCGTTCTAAAACCGAAAATCATACAGAGCAATTTTCAATAGCTTGCAGCCTGTGCAACAAAAACCATGGAATTCGGCTATGTGCCATATACCGAAATAAATCGCCAGTGTCGAGGTTACGTGTGGTTCTAATTCACCGCTACTGCCCGAACTGTCTGTCGCCTTTCCATTGTCTGGATAACTGTACCAGTAAAAATAGATGTCTCAGATGTACCGAGAGGCATCATACAACGGTTCACATGGAAATCGACAACGGCAAAAGGTCATGATAGGTCGAAGACGAAGAGCGGGCTGAAGCAACAGACGAGGGGTCGGCAACTCACCCAAATAACGAAACAGTGATCAGCGGCGCGGAAACTCGTCCTTTTCGACCGCTTCTGCGATATGAAAAGTATAGGCGTGCCTCGGAAACCAGTTTTTCCGACCATCCAAGCAGAATGGCTCTGAAACCCGTCCTTTCCGACCACCAAGGCAACAAGAACGCAGTGGAGACGATGGCTTGGGAACGCCTCCTTCCCGAGCATAACGAGTAGCTCCTTATCGTCAACGAGTAACACGCGACAACAGAGCGGTCGCCCTTCAACGCAACGATACAGCGGGCTTTCGTACAGGCCGGCTATCTATAAACGCAAGCAGCAGCGATAATTATGCACTCGTTCGACCCCATATTACCGACCGCAGTTATAAAGATCGAAGGTGGGGGTCTGTTCCACCTACTGCGCGTGACAACACAAGCCGTAGTAAGAGAGTGTCACGTCCGAATCAGTCCATAAATCAAGGACACCAAAATTGCCGCAACCTTCCAATTTATGTGGCTAGCAGATCCGCATTTCTACGTTTCGTCGCCTATACGGGTTACTCTGGGATCTGACGTGTACTCACGAGTAATGGTGAAAGATCCGCCTCCAGTGACTATTGGAGGTCTTATGACGCAGGCGACAATTTTCAGGCTGGTCCTTTCAGGGTCCCACCAGCAATAAACGCACATGTGTGTACACAAAACCAATGTCTTAAAAAAAAAATTCATAAATAATAAAGAAGTGCAAATTTAACTTAAACCAACGGCCTTCATTTCAAATGATTTTCTCCTCTGTACTAATATTTTATTTTATTCCGACTGAATAAGTCCAGAAAGAAGAATGAGCAGATAATATTCAAGGAAACATAAGCAGGAGGCCTATATTAAGTTGAAACTGTATACAATTCACAACCTATTATTATTCAAACTATTGTATATTTTGATGTACTACCATTAATAGTTTTTTTTTTATCCAGCAAACGCCACGTCAGCAACTTGGAATTCGCAAATATTGCCGGGGCAAGGGGGGCGGTATGTTTGGGCCAGTGGCTTAATTTAGTTAGATTTACTGCTGGATTAACGCATTTATTCAAAGGAGCTATGTAATACGTTAAATACATAAAATTCCCCATAACTGTCGGTAAATAACCTCTAGTTTGAAAGCTTTGTGCTTGCGTCTTATTGGTTCGGCGACCAATAAGTAAAATTTCAGAAGACACTCTTTTTTTCGATACCCAAGAAGGAAGTTCACCGGTGCTGACATAGCGATTACTTACTTACTTTAATGGCGAAGACACCGCTTATGCGATTTTAGCCGAGTTAACAGCATTGCGCAATTCGTTTCTTCTTTTTGCTGTATGGCGCCAATTGGAAATACAAAGTACAGCCATGTCCTTCTCTACCTGGTTCTTTCAACGGAGTGGAGGTCTTCTTCTTCCTCTGCTTCCACCGGTGGGTACTGCATCGAAAATATTCAAAGCTGGAGTATTCGATTTCATCCGGACCACATGGCCTAGCCAGCGTAGCCGCTGATTCGCTGTTGGCAAGAGTGATTCTGCGCTGGATTTCAAGGCTGACATTATTATTGGTGTTGATGCTGGTACCTAGATAGACGAAATTATCTACGACTTCGAAGTTATGACTGTCAACAGTGCCATGGGAGCCAACTCGCGAATGCGATGACTGTTTGTGTGATGACAAGAGATATTTCGATATCATCGGCGTACGCCAGCAGCTGTACACTCTTATAGAAGATTGTACCTTCTCTATTCAGCTCTGCTGCTCTTATTATTTTCTCCAGCATTAAATTAAAAAAGTCACACGATAAAGAGTCACCTTGTCTGAAACCTTGTTTGGTATCGAACGGCTCGGAGAGGTCCTTCCCGATCCTGACGGAGCTTTTAGTGTTGTTTAACTTCAGTTTACATAGCCGTATAAGTTTTGCGGGGAAACCAAATTCAGACATAGCGGCGTAAAGTCAACTCCTAATTCGTCCTGTCGAAGGCGGCTTTAAAATCGACGAAGAGGTGGTGAGTGTCGATTCTCTTTTCACGGGTATTTTCCAAGATTTGGTGCATGGTGAATATCTGGTCAATGGTTAACTTACCAGATCTAAAGTCGCACTGATAATGTCCAATCAGTTTGTTGACGGTGGGCTTTAGTCTTTCACACAATACGCTCGACAGGACCTTATAGACGATATTAAGGAGGCTTATCCCACGATAATTGGCGCAGACTGTGGGGCCCCCTTTTTTATGGATTGGGCAGAGCACACTTAAATTCCAATCGTCGGGCATGTTTTCGTCCGACCATATTCTGCAAAGTAGCTGATGCATACACCTTTTTAGCTCTTCACCGTCATGTTTGAATAGTTCGGCCGGTAGGCCGTCAGCTTCAGCCGCTTTGTTGTGTTTTAAGCGAGCGATTGCTATTCTAACTTCTTCATGGTCAGGTAGTGGAACGTCTTTTCCATCCTCGTCAATACAGGAGTCTGCTCCGGTCCTGAAACCTTCTGTCGTCGTATCTTCTCATAGAATTTTCGTGCATTACCCTTGTCAGCCAGCCTTTCCCTCTTCAGCTCTCGTTATCTATCCCATCCCGCACGTGCTGTGGTCGATTGAAACGTTGCCAGGTAGGCAGCCTGATTTCTCTCCACTGCGACACGGCAGTCTTCATCGTACCAACTGTTTTTGCAACATAGGGAGCTTGAAATCCCGTCCCACAGTTGCCGTATACCGAGTTGCTGATGAGTGCTCTCAGAGAGCAGGAGTGCAAGTCGAGTAGAAAATCGTTCGGCAGTCTGTTGTGATTGCAGCTTTTCGACGTCGAACTTTCCTTGTGTTTGTTGACGGGCGTTCTTCAAAACACAGAGGCGCGTGCGTATCTTCGATCTGGTTTTGAGTTTTTCGATCAGAGGACAGCTTGGCTTGATGTATTTTTTTGTATTGGAATCTAGTACTACAGACAACCATATTGCCGGCCCCGGCGAAGCCTCAACCCATTAGGGGATGTTTCGTTGTGGAGGCTGAATTTTCCAACTGTCGCACCAAATATACCTTCTTTGCCCACCTTGGCATTAAAAGCGCTTATAAAAGGTATCTTTGGCCAAATCGTCCTTCTCTTCCGTCGGGGCGGGGCGCAAATCAACGATATATTGAAAAATTTTGCTTTGATGCAGATTGTGGCGAGACGCTCATCCACCGGAGTGAGTGCCAGTACTCGGCGACGGAGTCTCTCTTCCATCACAAATCCGACACCAAAATTGCGCTCCTTTATATGGCCGCTGTAGTAAATGTCACAAGAACCTACTCGCTTTCGTCCTTGTCCCGTCCATGGCACTTCTTAGACGGCGGTGATGTCAGCCTTTATTCTTACGAGGACATCAACCAGCTGGGCAGCGGCACCTGCCCAATTAAGGGACCGGATATTCAAGATGCATGCCCTCAAATCGTGATCTTAAGGATCGTTTGCGGGTTAACAGAAAGGGGGTATCTCATCCGAGGCGTTGGTAACTTTTTTATTGGAGCTGCGATTAAAGGACAAGAAAAACGTAAGTTGGAAAATTAATGTAATACCTTCCATATACCTTTATATATATTTATTCAAATTAAAGTGGTATTCACCAGATTTTCAATTATTAATTAATTCTGTGTTTCTTCCTTTTTTCAATTGGAACGCACGATTGAGCTGCGTCAATCGTGCACAAAACTTCTTTTCGTTTTCAACTAAATATATATATATATATATTTTTAAATGAACAATAATTATAATTTACTTGCATAATACATAGGTCATATTATGATATATTTATCATACGACTTAATATATACATAGTTCGAGCTACGTGAATTAATAACGCTCCTATAGCGCATAGCTACATAATTAAGTGTAAAATACATATTTACGTTTCTACTACAGGTACAACATGAACCACAGATCATAGCTTTTAGCTTTTCATACAAATGGCGGGCGGGAAATTTTAATTTTAAAACAGTAAATTATATATTCTGTTACTTTGTCTTGTATATAAATTAATTTTTTTTTATTTAATCAGCAAAAAACGTATGTCGCCTTAAAGCATATTGCTGCGCTTTACAGGGAGGTTGCTTTCGCAAACACAACACCGAAGTAGATTAAGTAGATGTATGTATACATATGTATGTATGTATGGATGTTTCTGCATATACGTGTACATAATATGTCCTACCAAAATCGTCTAAAGTTGGCTAGCAGAATTCTATGTATGCATACATACATATTCTTCTATACTACTTCAATTATGTACTACTTGCCTGTGTAAATGTGTATGTATCTACTGGAAGGGAGTGTATTATCATTATTATTGGAAAGATTTCACATATTATGTACCTGAACGTAGCAGGATTGTCCGAGCCGTAGAGCTATCGTCACTTTAAAGAGCAAGGAACAAATATACAAGGATCATTCAAGTCAAAACAACCACTGAGTTTGTACACAGCAAATATCTCTAAAACACAGCAACACTTAAGTTCAAAGTTTTTAGTATTTATTTTTTAAATACGTTCTATAAAACATAAAAATGGATAGCGAAAAAATGGTGAGTGAATATAATAATATATTTTTACACCAAATTTTTTGATATTATAAAAGTTGTATGCCAATTTATAAGTGTTAAAATGTTTAGTTTTGCTTCAAATTTTTACTTATTGTTTAGGTGAATTTACTCTTTTTGGGCTACAAAAATTAAAATTATAAAAAGACACATATTATTTATGTACATACTTGTTTACCAGGTGTGTTAGTTGAAATTTGCCGGTTTTTTCGATAAAGAAAACACTTAATTTTCAGAGGAATCTCAAAATTTTTTTATTCAAAGTATTAACCATTGGTTTCTACACATTTCGCCCATCTCTCAGGCAAATTATGGATACCATTCCAAAAAAAACTTTTTCTCTTTCGAGGCAAGCCATTCGATGAGCCATTTTTCGACTTCTTCAAAATTAGCGAAGCACTGCTCTGCAAGGGAGTGTCCCATCAATACGAAAAGGTGATAGACAGACGGGGCGAGGTCTGGAGAGTGCAGCGGGTGCGATAATATTTCCCGATTAAGTGTTTTTAGTGTGTCTTTCACCAGTTTAGCGGTATGAGACGGCGCGTTGTCATGTTGCAAGATAACTTTGCCATGTCTTCGGGCCCATTCCGACCGTTTTTCGATCAACGCATGATTCAAATTGATCATTTGTTGTCGGTAGCGATCCGTGTTTACCGTTTCCCCAGGTTTTAACAACTCGTAGTACACCACACCACACTGGTCCCACCAAACACAGAGCATTGTCTTACGACCAAAGCGATTTGGCCTTGCAGTCGATGGGCGAGCTTCACCCCGTGACAATTCGAATCGTTGAAGCAGCATATCACAAACGGTTTTTCGATTTTCCATTTGTCTATCGTTCAGCTGGTGTGGCACCCATTTTCCATACTTCTGGATCTTTCCCATGGCTTTTAAACGTTGGCAAATTGCTCCTCGAGTAACATATAGTGTTTCTGCCAATTTTTGTTGCGATTGGGTTGGATCAACATGCAATTCCTCGTCTTCGAACTTTTTCGCTGCACCAGGATGTTCATTGTATGTCAAATCGAAATCTCCACTTTTAAATTGACGAAACCATGTCTCACATATTCTAATCACTGGAGCATGTTCACCATAAGTTTCTACCAGCAACCGGTGAGCTCAGCTGCTTTTTTCTTTTGATGAAATAAGAAAAGCAACGAATGCCGCAAATGAGATTTACTTGGAACGAAACTCGACAAATTCACTGAGGTAAACAAATATGACGCTATTATTTTGGCGGAATGTGACTTGCGTATTTTTGTAGGTTAATGTCAATAGAAAAAAATTACATACATGCCAAATCATAGAAATTTATATATATTGCTAGCGACATCTACTAGTAAAACCGGACACCTTCAACAAACACACCTGGTATATGTATATATCAAAACATCGTAAGCTTTAATTTATCTTTTATTTCCTAGAACAATCAACCTCCCAACGTTCCTGTAAGGCGGAATCCATTAAATGAAAAACAGAACCGCGTGGAACATCCCATGATGCTAAACTCCTGGACTCAAACTTCGAATAAAGATTTGGGTGTAAATAAAGATTTTTCAATAAATGCCAAAGTAGAAGAGGCAAAGAACAGAGAATTGCTAAAAAAAATTCGGGAACTTGATGAAATATTGCGTGAAAAAAATAGAATAATAATTGCACAGGCGGAAATCTTACACCGGCCAAATCAAATTTTAGAAAACATAAATTCTGGACATCAAAAGGTATCAGAAATAATTCTAAGCCCCCAATCGATCAGGCGTCCCCGTTCCCATTTCCAGGGCATTGAACCAAACACCCCTGAGGCTATGCAGACCTTTAATGAACAGTCGAGTTCTACTCAAGAAAACCGACCAAAGATTACACCTTTTAGTATTCAAAAGCAAACACCTAGGTCTACGAGAACTATAATTCCGGGTCAAAAGAGTTTCGCTTTAATTGAGGGCGCCTACGGTCAAGAACCTATAGAAATAGAAATTTCTGAAGAAACTGATGTAATGAATTTAAACTGTTCAGCTGATTCTGAAAGGTTAGAGATTTGTTTGTCTGAGCCTAAGCAAATTGAAACAAATGAAAGCAATACAAATTGTGAACCAGGAGATCAGCTAAAACAAATCGATCAACCAAGTGGAAGTGAAGAAACTCCTGCAACAACTTCAAGGATATTTGAAGTTTACAACCAACCACAATACAACCCAACACAAAGTCTTTCGCCTGAAGAACTACAGCCCTCTACTTCAGGACACAGTTTTTCGTCTGAAGATGTACAGCCATTTACTTCGAAACACTGCAGAGCATTGCTATCCAAAAACGCAAAGAATCTAACTAAGATAGGTAAAATAAAAAAGGAACCGAAAAGGCCGAAAAGCATGGTTGCTAAAATAGAACCAGTAAGACAAGAATATACAATTATGGGGCCAAATAGAACAGTTATTGATGCCAGTGTTTACGATCAAATAACTTGGGACAATTCATCAGTGGCCACACGAAGGCTTATGTCTGCCCTCTTCAGTCGTGAGACTTTAGCCACTCACTCGTTGACCGGTAGACCCTCTCCAGCCTTTAAGGATAAACCAATTAAACGTAGGTTAGATCAAAAGAAAATAGAAGATATAATATACATTGTTTCACGAAAATGTGGAGTTACCGAAAAAGAAGTGCGAGGTGTAATTACCACAAAGTGCGCTGATGAAAATAAAATGTGGAGATTAAGTGAAAGTAAAAAAAAAGCGGAAGAAGAAAAAAATAAAGAGAACGACGACAACTAAAATTCGATATATACCTATATGTATGTTTGTTACCACCAAAAACAATAATAATAAGTTTATTTGTTCCGTCTCTATGTATTACGTTAATTATCTGAAAATATTGTGGCTGTGAATTAGGCAAAGTTTAAACGACACCGATTTACATTTAAAATTAAATTTATTTCCAACCTGTGTCATAAGTAATTATTCAGTCTTAAGTTTTGTAACTCTTTAATTGAATTTACATATACATATGTATGTAACATTGTGTATTTAGTATTCAATAACAATTGATATCTTGTATTTGTTTATATGGATTAAATAAGCAATAATTATTGCATATTATAGAAATGACATACAAAATAAAGTGCAGAAACTCGTTTTAAACCTATTGCTGTTTTCCTTTCTTTAATTCATATTAGTCTTCAACTTACAATGGTACTAACCTCATTGTGTTAAAAACTGTAAAGTAATCATTTTAATACATACATGCGTGTTTATTTATGCAAAAAATTCTATATCTATCATAATCATTAGTGGATTTCAGTTAATGACAAAAAATTGCAAGTATGTATCTGCTAAGAAATCATGTTCCGTCAGACGTTCATAGCAAGCGTCGGCAGGTTATCTGGGTTATTCACGCATATAAAGTTTATGTCTTTAATGTTACATAAACTACATTTTTATTTTTTTAGGACGTTTTTATAATTTTTAACGAGATGAAAATTTGAAATACTTCTTAATCAAAATTAAAATTTTGCCTGATTGCATCTCCCCATGGCTGCGGCTTTTCAAAAAACGCTTGATAATTTTCAAAAACGAAATTGCAACAGCTAATTCATTTCCGCAAATATTGCCGAACGCTCTAAAAAAACAAAAAAAATACAAAAACTAAAAGCGGCTGACATGCGCGTATAGAACTTAGAAATAACACTTTGCGAATGAAGGTACAAAAGCAAACCAAAAAACGGAACGGATTTTTTTACACATGCACCCTCCTGCGAGGCATTGATGTAATTGAAGAAATGTATGTATGTATAATTGGGCCAACTGGAAACGGACGCTCATCACATTCATTTTAGGGGTTGTTCCATTATTAGACCATTATAAATACAATATACACATACATATTTATGGAGAAATACATATATGTATATAATGTGTTTTTTATAGTTAACATTTTTTCTCTGTTAACATTTTACTTTCAACGAGATCCAGTTGGAAAAAACGACTCTATTTCCAAGCGCATGACACAGCTGCTTTGATAGATCGCAATATAATATAAGGGGTAAGCCGGAGTCTAGATTGCTTACCTAGCGAGCTAAGAATTTAAACCCACTGATAGTTCTACCTTGCTTGGTAAGTCTGAGTTTACACGGGGATACTTTTGGTCGACGAAACACTCGTTTGTAGGGGAGGAGGCGACGACGAAGGCGACAATGCAAAGTGTCGCTGTGCTCGTTCCACTCGTTTTGTGTTTCTATTCGTCTCTGTAGATTTTGGCATTCCCTTTTATTTTGTTTCTCACTTTGAACTGATTGCAGCTGTCTAAAATTTCAAATGAATAAATCCCGTAAATTTGGAAATTGAAATTGGGGGTTTTTACTACAATATTTACATATATGTAATATATGTATGCAAACATATATGCCTTTGTGTATATGTATCCAATTATTAATAAATATTTCAGATAATGGAGTTTACAGATAAAGTTGAATTAATGCAAGAAATATTATAGAGTATTGAAGAAGCCGCTGAGATTGATTTTGATGATAGTGAAAAGTATGAGAAATGTAAATAGATTACACTTTGGAAAGGGTAGAGTTGATGTTTAATAAAATGTAAAAATATATAAAAGAAAGATAAATAAAAGCTGTGTCTTCCTTTACACAAACATAGTGTTTTTATTTCAGACATATTAGAAAGCGCGATGCGAACGAAAAATTGCGAGTGTAAAATAAAGCGGAGTAGAGAAAAAAATGATCACCAAACAAATGTCAAAAAAATTGCTCGACGAAAGTGTCTCTGTGTGAACGTGAATAGCGACAAAAAGTATCCTCATGTAAACTCGGACTAAAGCTCGACCATTCAAACGTCCCAAACATACTGATATATAGATGGAGAGCGTCCTGGTTCGACCAACATATCCCCTCGGCTGGGATTGTCAAGCCCTTCGAGTGTATTTCTCACATGAAATAAAAGCTTCCCATAAAAATCCATCGGCCGTTCGCAGGCGTATTGGTAAGAATTGTAGTTTCTTTCATATTTTGGAAAACCATCAAGATGCATACCACAAATTGGAGGAGCAGTTCTGTCGAAAATCGCTTCAGCGGTTATAAAGTTGCCACCGATCGGCTGATGGTGTTTTATGAGGAGCCTTTATTTCTGTCCGAAATGCACTCGGAGGGGTGAAAATTCCCTGCCGAGAGGCGACCGCAATTAGAAAATTTAACTTAATACGATTACGTGCAAACTACTTACGTTTTTACTACAGGTACTACATTAACCACAGTTCATAGCTTTTATTTATTCAATCTATCAGCACATAACGAATCTATCTTGTTCTATGGCATTTTAGCTTTTCATTCAAATGGCAGGCGGGAAATTTTAATTTTAAAACAGTAAATTATATATTCCGTTACTTTGTCTTGTATATAAATAATTTTTTTTTTATTTAATCTGCAATAAACGTACAGCCTTGACCAAAAGTATTAGGCACCCCACTAAAGGCATAAAAAACTGCATTATGTTATACTGTGTTCCTTAATCTTGCGTTTTAAAATAGCCCACATGTGCTCAATGGGGTTAAGATCTGGAGACTGTGCAGGCCAATCTAACAAAACAATATTGTTATTCTAAACCAACGCATCGTAGTCGCTGATTTGTGACAAGGAGCATTGTCTTGCTGAAATTGAACCCCGTCCAAATTTGTATCGCCGAAAATGCGCGTTAACGAAGGCAAAATAACAGCTTCTAATACATTTATGTACTTTTGACTGTCTATGCGACCCTCGCACGAACATTTCGCCGACACCATCAACAGCCATGCAGCCCCAGATCATAATGGTGCCTCCTCCATGCTTAGCAGTGGGTACCACGCAATCTGGATGATATTCTTCCCCAACCCGTCGCCTCACGAACGTCACACCAGGTGTTCCAAATATATGTAGAAAAGAAAAAATAATGTTTTCATAAAATTTGTATTATGTTTTCAAAATTGCTCTAGGGTAAGAAACTATGGCTGTTAATACTTTAAGACGATTTTAATTAAGTTTACCTCGAAGTTTGATTCATCAGACCACAGAACATTCGACCAATCTTCTTCCGTGAAATGTTGGTATCAGCGAGCCCATTCCAAACGAGTTTTACTATTCTTTTCTGAGAGCCACGGCTTCTTTCGGGTTTTACAACCTTTTAAACCTGCTTCCAGAAGTCTTCTTCTAGCTGTTCGAGCACTAACTGGCTTACTAAATTCATCCGAAAGGGCAGCTGCAAGGGCAGAAGAAGATTTTTTGCGATCCTTGAAAGACTCGCGTATAAGTATTCGGTGTTCTCATTTACTGGTTAGACGCTTTCTTCCACTTTTTGATTTATTATTGTGGGATTTCGTCTCCACAAATCGCCTGATAGCATATTGGACCGCGCACCGCGAACATCCCACCAAATTGGCAATCTGAACTTGAGACTTACCTTCTTCACTTAGAACTTGAATTCTAACTCTATCATCGTAACTATTTTCATTTTTTTAGGCATTTCGGTAAATATAAACTGTTTTTATAGGATTGGTAACTTTTCACTAAATGTAATTTACACTTTCACTTTCAAATTTTAAATCCGAAAATATTTTATGAATTTCTTAAAAATGACAATTTTTAGGTTTAGCTTACCCAGAGTGCTATGACTTTTAATATTACACAATTTATTCGTTTAATCAACAGTAAACATGTCCACTGGTCGTATGAGCAACATTTAGTCATCGAAGGAAAATTTAAAAATATTAAATTTAAATATATATTTCAATAAGTGTTGAATGTCCTTTTTTTAACTATTCCCACAGATCCAAAAATCGTTGAAATAAGATATTTTTGGCGAAAAACAATAAATTCTTATGTAAAAAATAATAGTTTTTTGCTCAAAAAGAAAAATTATTTTTAGTTGAACTTTGACCTTGAATAACTTTGACGCTAGTGATTTTTTTGCAAAACTTCAGAGAAAGTTTTTGTAGAACGTTCAATTTCCTACAAAAATAATTCGATGCCGCAGCATTGTATCAACTGGCTTCGCAAAGAAAAAATTAATAGCAAAAAGTACGAAAACTCCATGTAATTTACATGGGAAATGAATCGTCTTTGCGGCACGGTTTATTATCAATATTAAGAGCTCATATGAGTTTCATAATTTGTTTTAGGGCATTTACTAAAAATTTAAGGGGGGCTGCAGAGTCAAAAATCAATTTGGCAAATAACGGACACCCTAATGTACATATGTATGCGGCGAAGGAAGTTGACTAGCAGAATTATATGTTTACATACATACATATCCTTCTATTCTGATTCAATTATGTACTACTTCCCTGAATAAATGTGCATGTATCAACTGGAAAGGAATGTATTATCATTAATATTGAGAGGATTTTAAATATTATGTACCTGAATGAAGAAGGATTATCCGAGACTACGCAGAGCAATCGTCACTATAAGAGCAAGGAACAAAATACGAGGATCATTCAAGTCAGAACAACCACTGAGTTTGTACACAGCAAATATCTCTAAAACACAGCAACACTTAAGTTCAAAGTTTTTAGTATTTATTTTTTAAATACGTTCTATAAAACATAAAAATGGATAGCGAAAAAATGGTGAGTGAATATAATAATATATTATTACACCAAATTTTGTTGATATTTTAAAAGTTGTATGCCAATTTATAAGTGTTAAAATGTTTAGTTTTGCTTCAAATTTTTACTTATTGTTTAGGTGAATTTACTCTTTTTGGGCTACAAAAATTAAAATTATATAAAGACACATATTATTTATGTACATACTTGTTTACCAGGTTTACCAGTTGAAATTTGCCGGTTTTTTCGATAAAGAAAACACTTAATTTTCAGAGGAATCTCAAAATTTTTTTATTCAAAGTATTAACCATTGGTTTCTACACTTTTCGCCCATCTCTCAGGCAAATTATGGATACCATTCCAAAAAAAACTTTTTCTCTTTCGAGGCAAGCCATTCGATGAGCCATTTTTCGACTTCTTCAAAATTAGCGAAGCACTGCTCTGCAAGGGAGTGTCCCATCAATACGAAAAGGTGATAGACAGACGGGGCGAGGTCTGGAGAGTGCAGCGGGTGCGATAATATTTCCCAATTAAGTGTTTTTAATGTGTCTTTCACCAGTTTAGTGGTATGAGACGGCGCGTTGTCATGTTGCAAGATAACTTTGCCATGTCTTCGGGCCCATTCCGACCGTTTTTCGATCAACGCATGATTCAAATTGATCATTTGTTGTCGGTAGCGATCCGTGTTTACCGTTTCCCCAGGTTTTAACAACTCGTAGTACACCACACCACACTGGTCCCACCAAACACAGAGCATTGTCTTACGACCAAAGCGATTTGGCCTTGCAGTCGATGGGCGAGCTTCACCCCGCGACAATTCGATGCAGAAAAGATTTCCTTTCGAATCGTTGAAGCAGCATATCACAAACGGTTTTTCGATTTTCCATTTGTCTATCGTTCAGCTGGTGTGGCACCCATTTTCCATACTTCTGGATCTTTCCCATGGCTTTTAAACGTTGGCAAATTGCTCCTCGAGTAACATATAGTGTTTCTGCCAATTTTTGTTGCGATTGGGTTGGATCAACATGCAATTCCTCGTCTTCGAACTTTTTCGCAGCACCAGGATGTTCATTGTCTGTCAAATCGAAATCTTCACTTTTAAATTGACGAAACCATGTCTCACATGTTCACCATAAGTTTCTACCAGCAACCGGTGAACTTCAGCTGCTTTTTTCTTTTGATGAAATAAGAAAAGCAACGAATGCCCCAAATGAGATTTACTTGGAACGAAACTCGACATATTCACTGAGATAAACAAATATGACGCTATTATTTTGGCGGAATGTGACTTGCGTATTTTTGTAGGTTAATGTCAATAGAAAAAAACTACATACATGCCAAATCATAGAAATTTATACATATTGCTAGCGACATCTACTAGTAAAACCGGACACCTTCAACAAACACACCTGGTATATGTATATATCAAAACATCGTAAGCTTTAATTTATCTTTTATTTCCTAGAACAATCAACCTCCTAACGTTCCTGTAAGGCGGAATCCATTAAATGAAATACAGAACCGCGTGGAACATCCCATGATGCTGAACTCCTGGACTCAAACTTCGAATAAAGATTTGGGTGTAATGAAAAATTTTCACTAAATGCGAACGTAGAAGAGGCAAAGCAAAGAGAATTATTACAAAAAGTTCGGGAACTTGAACAAAAAGTGCGCGAAAATAATAGAACGATAACTGCACAGGCGGACATCTTACGTCGGCAAAATCAAATTTTAGAAAACATAAATTCTGGACATCAAAAGGTATCAGGCGTCCCCGTTCCCATTTCCAGCGCATCGAACCAAACACCCCTGAGGCTATGCAGACCTTTAATGAACAGTCGAGTTCTACTCAAGAAAACCGACCAAAGATTATACCTTTTCGTATTCAAGAGCAAACACCTAGGTCTACGAGAACTATAATTCCGGGTCAAAAGAGTTTCGATATAATTGAAGGCGCCTACGGTCAAGAACCTATAGAAATAGAAATTTCTGAAGAAACTGATATAATGAATTTAAACTGTTCAGCTGATTCTGAAAGGTTAGAGATTTGTTTGTCTCAGCCTAAGCAAATTGAAACAAATGAAAGCAATACAAATTGTGAACCAAGAGATCAGTTAAAACAAATCCATCAACCAATTGGACGTCAAGAAACTCCTGTAACAACTTCAAGGATATTTGAAGTTTACAACCAACCACAATACAACCCAACACAAAGTCTTTCGCCTGAAGAACTACAGCCTTCTAAACGTAGTTTAGATGAAAACAAAATAGAAGATATAATATACATTGTTTCACGAAAATGTGGAGTTACCGAAAAAGAAGTGCGAGGTGTAATTACCACAAAGTGCGCTGATGAAAATAAAATGTGGAGATTAAGTGAAAGTAAAAAAAAAGCGGAAGAAGAAAAAAATAAAGAGAACGACGACAACTAAAATTCGATATATATCTATATGTATGTTTGTTACCACCAAAAACAATAATAATAAGTTTATTTGTTCCGTCTCTATGTATTACGTTAATTATCTGAAAATATTGTGGCTGTGAATTAGGCAAAGTTTAAACGACACCGATTTACATTTAAAATTAAATTTATTTCCAACCTGTGTCATAAGTAATTATTCAGTCTTAAGTTTTGTAACTCTTTAATTGAATTTACATATACATATGTATGTAACATTGTGTATTTAGTATTCAATAACAATTGATATCTTGTATTTGTTTATATGGATTAAATAAGCAATAATTATTGCATATTATAGAAATGACATACAAAAAAAAGTGCAGAAACTCGTTTTAAACCTATTGCTGTTTTCCTTTCTTTAATTCATATTAGTCTTCAACTTACAATGGTACTAACCTCATTGTGTTAAAAACTGTAAAGTAATCATTTTAATACATACATACGTTTATTTATGCAAAAAATTCTCTGTCCACCCTATTAATTAGTGGATTGAAGTTAATGTAAAAAAATTGCAACTATCTGCTAAGAAATCATGTTCCGTCAGACAATCATAGCAAGCGTCGGCAGGTTACCTGGGTTATTGACGCATGGATACATTGATCTAACACTAAAGACTCCACTTTTTATTTTTTAGCACATTTTTTTAATTTTTAACGAGATGAAAATTTGAAATACTTCTTAATCAAAATTAAAATTTTGCCTGATTGCATCTCCCCATGGCTGCGGCTTTTCAAAAAACGCTTGATAATTTTCAAAAACGAAATTGCAACAGCTAATTCATTTCCGCAAATATTGCCGAACGCTCTAAAAAAAAAACAAAAAAAAAAAAAACTAAAAGCGGCTGACATGCGCGTACAGAACTTAGAAATAACACTTTGCGAATGAAGGTACAAAAGCAAACCAAAAAACGGAACGGATTTTTTTACACATTCACCCTCCTGCGAGGCATTGATGTAATTGAAGAAATGTAAAAGTGGTCCAACTGGAAACGAACGCATTCATTCACATTCATTTTAGGGGTTGTTCCATTATTAGACCATTATAAATACAATATACACATACATATTTATGGAGAAATGCATATATGTATATAATGTATTTTTTATAGTTAAAATTTTTTCTCTGTTAACATTTCACTTTTAACGAGATCCAGTTGGAAAAAACGTCTCTATTTCCATGCTTTGATAGATCGCAATATAATATAAGGGGTAAGCCGGAGTCTAGATTGCTTACCTAGCGAGCTAAGAATTTAAACCCACTGTTAGCTTGGTAAAGCTCTACCATTCACACCTCACAAACATACTGATATGTAGATGGAGAGCGTCCTCGTTCGACCCACATATCCCCTCGGCTGGGATTGTCAAGCCCTTCGAGTGCATTTCTCACATGAAATAAAAGCTTCCCATAAAAATCCATCGGCCGTTCGGAGCCGTCTTGGTAAGAATTGTAGTTCCCTTCATTTTTTGGAAAACCATCAAGACGCATACCACAAATTGGAGGAGGAGCTTTGCTGAGCGGTTATAAAGCGCAATATGTATATACTCAAAATATGTTATTCGTAGGTATATTAGAAAATTACTTAATGAACAAATATATGTGATATTCATTCAGAATAATGTATTTTTTTTAATAATTAGTTAGTAGAAATAGAAAAGTAGTGTACAACAAAACTATGTCACAGAAAAAGCAGCGTTAGGCTACATGGAAGCTCCCATAACCATAGATATTGTCTCTAAACTTCGTGGTAAAATTTTAAGTTTTCCGGGATCTCTCTCGTTTTCAACTAAAATATATAGGTATATATGTTTTTAAATGAACAATAATTATAATTCACTTGCATAATACATAGGTCATATTATGATATATTTATCATACGACTTAATATATAGTTCGACCTACGTGAATTAATAACGCTCCTATAGCGCATAGCTACATAATTAAGTGTAAAATACATATTTACGTCTCTACTACAGGTACTACATGAACCACAGATCACAGCTTTTATTTATTCAATCTGGCAGCACATAACAAATCTATCTTGTTCTATGCCGTTTTAGCTTTTCATACAAATGGCGGGCGGGAAATGTTAATTTTAAAACAGTAATTTATATGTTCTGTTACTTTGTCTTGTATATAAATAAAAAAAATTTTATTTAACCTGCAAAAAACGTATGTTGTCTTAAAGCATATTGCAGCGCTTTACAGGGAGGTTGCTTTCGCAAACACAACACCGAAGTAGATTAAGTAGATGTATGTATACATATGTATGTATGTATGGATGTTTCTGCAAAGAATTAAAGGAATGCATATACATTATAACATACCAAAATCGTCTAAAGTTGACTAGCAGAATTCTATGTTTACATACATACATATTCTTCTATTCTAATTCAATTGACTTCAATTCGCAAGTTTTTAGTTTTTTTTTAGATACATACTTATAAAATATAAAAATGGATAGCGAAAAAATGGTGAGTGAATATAATAATATATTATTACACCAAATTTTGTTGATATTTTAAAAGTTGTATGCATATTTATAAGTGTTAAAATGTTTAGTTTGCTTCAAGTTTTTACTTATTATTTAAGTGAATTTACTCTTTTTGGGCTACAAAAATTAAAATTATAAAAAGACACATATTATTTATGTACATACTTGTTTATATGTATTATATATTCTATATCAAAACATCGTAAGCTTTAATTTATCTTTTATTACCTAGAACAATCAACCTCCCAACGTTCCTGTAAGGCGGAATCCATTAAATGAAATACAGAACCGCGTGGAACATCCAATGATGCTAAACTCCTGGACTCAAACTTCGAATAAAGATTTGGGTGTAAATGAAAATTTTTCACTAAATTCGAACGTAGAAGAGGCAAAGCAAAGAGAATTATTACAAAAAGTTCGGGAACTTGAACAAAAAGTGCGCGAAAATAATAGAACGATAAATGCACAGGCGGAAATCTTACATCGGCCGGAAATCTTACATCGGCCAAATCAAATTTTAGAAAACATAAATTCTGGACATCAACAGGTATCAACAATAATTCTAAGCCCCCAATCATTCAGGCGCCTTGTACCAAACAACACCCCTGAGGCTATGCAGACCTTTAATGAACAGTCGAGTTCTAATCAAGAAAACCGACCAAAGATTACACCTTTTAGTATACAAAAGCAGACACCTAGGTATACGAGAACTATAATTCCGGGTCAAAAGAGTTTCGCTATAATTGAAGGCGGCTACGGTCAAGAACCTATAGAGATAAAAAATTCTGAAGAAACTAATGTAATGAATTTAAACTGTTCAGCTGATTGTGAAAGGTTGGAGATTTGTTTGTCTGAGCCTAAGCAAATTGAAACAGTTGAAAGCAATACAAATTGTGAACCAAGAGATCAGTTAAAACAAATCGATCAACCAAGTGGAAGTCAGGAAACTCCTGCAACAACTTCAAGGATATTTGAAGTTTACAACCAACCACAATACATCCCAACAGAAGGGCTTTCGCTTGAAGATCTACAGCCATCTACTTCAAAACAATGCAGACCAATTTCCAGGACTTCAACAACACACAGTCTTTCACCAGAACAATTACAGCCATCTACTTCGGAACACTGCAGATCATTGCTATCCAAAAACGCAAAGAATCTAACTAAGATAGGTAAAATAAAAAAGGAACGGAAAGAATATACAATTATGGGGCCAAATAGAACAGTTATTGATGCCAGTGTTTACGATCAAATAACTTGGGACAATACATCAGTGGCCACACGAACGCTTTTGTGTGCCCTCTTCAATGGTGAGACTTTAGCCACTCACTCGTTGACCGGTAAAGCTTCTCCAGCTTCTAAAAATAAGCCTATTAAACGTAGTTTAGATGAAAACAAAATAGAAGATATAATATACATTGTTTCACGAAAATGTGGAGTTACCGAAAAAGAAGTGCGAAGTGCAATTACCACAAAGTGCGCTGATGAAAATAAAATGTGGAGATTAAGAAAAAAATAATGAGAACGACGACAACTAAAATTCGATATATACCTATATGTATGTTTGTTACCGCCAAAAACAATAATAATCAATTTATTTGTTCCGTCTCTATGTATTACATTAAGCATCTGAAAATATTGTGACTGTGAATTAGGCAAAATTTAAACGACACCGATTTACATTTAAAATTAAATTTATTTTCAACCTGTGTCATAAGTAATTATTCAGTCTTAAGTTTTGTAACTCTTTAATTGAATTTACATATACATATGTATGTAACATTGTGTATTTAGTATTTAATAACAATTGATATCTTGTATTTGTTTATATGGATTAAATAAGCAATAATTATTGCATATTATAGAAATGACATACAAAAAAAAGTGCAGAAACTCGTTTTAAACCTATTGCTGTTTTCCTTTCTTTAATTCATATTAGTCTTCAACTTACAATGGTACTAACGTCATTGTGTTAAAAATTGTAAGTAGTCATTTTAATACATACATACCTGTTTATTTATGCAAAAAATTCTATATCTATCATAATCATTAGTGGATTTCAGTTAATGACAAAAAATTGCAAGTATGTATCTGCTAAGAAATCATGTTCCGTCAGACAATCATAGCAAGCGTCGGCAGGTTACCTGGGTTATTGACGCGTGGATACATTGATCTAACACTAAAGACTCTACTTTTTATTTTTTAGCACATTTTTTTAATTTTTAACAAGATGAAAATTTGAAATACTTTCTAATCAAAATTAAAATTTTGCCTGATTGCATCTCTCCATGGCTGCAGCTATTCAAGAGCGCGCATTATAATTTCCCAAAACAAAATTGTAACAGCTGATTAATTTCCCAAAACATTACCAAACCCTCTAAAAACAAGAAAAAACTAAAAGCGGAGGACGTCGAGAAGGCAGGAGAATGCGATGTCAAAGTCTCTCTACGTATTTTGGCTCAAAGTCAATATATCATTTCATACACATGAAAGGCAGAAAGGTATAAAAGGGTCCGAATGAGAAAACTTTTTAAAAGATTTCTTTTGCGGTTGCGATGACTGTTTGATGAAAGGAAATATTTCATCTTCTCCATTCACTACCAGACCCATTCGCTTCGCTCTTTATCGTGTGTGGAGAAAGCAAAACTAACGGCGCGTTTGTTAAGGTCCATGATATCAATATCATCGGCATACGCCAGTAGTTGTACATTCTTGTAAAAGATTGTACTTTACCCATTTAGCTCTGTAGCTCTTATTATTTTCTCCAGCATCAAATTAAAGAAACCACAAGATAAAGAGTCTCCCTGTGTAAAAAATCGTTTGGTACCGAACGGCTCGGAGAAGTTCTTTCCAATTCGGACTGCGCTTCTGGTGTTGTCCAGTGTCAGCTTATACAGCCGTACAAGTTTTGCGGGGATACCAAATTCAGACAGAGCGGCGTAAAAGTAGCTCCATACTGTCGCAGACAGCGTTAAAATCGATGAAAAGAACGGGTCTTTTTCAAGGTTTGGCGCATGGTGAATATCTGGTCAATGGTTGCGATATTTATTTATTTTTTATATTATTTATTTAATAATAAGAAAGCATTAGTACAATAAGATTTCCATATCTTTTTTAGTATTGTACAACAGAAATAGTGTAAAGAATAAGTAATTATTACTTTACAGATAAATTAGCAATATTAATAATAATATATAATGAACTGAATATGACAAAAATTGTAATAATTATTAAATGGTCAGTCTAAGTTAAACTTGGGCTTTAAAATGCATATACGAGGTGTGACATTGATATACATATTTGCCATCGCTCTAGCTTGTTTAGCTCGCCTTCTGTGTCGTGTTAAGTAAACGTGTGTTAGTGGTGCTCGTCATGAAATCAGGAGCAACGCGTCGCGATAAAATTTTGCTCGCATGAGCAAGTCGAAGGTGAAAACGATGATTATTGCCTTTTTTGATAGCCGTGGAATCGTCCACAAAGAATTTCTTCCACCGGGGCAAACCGTAAATCAAGTCTAATATCGTCAAGTACTCGAAAGATAGGGTGCGCCTAGACATCGCTCTTAACTGGATCCTTCATCACGGGATCGCCGTGTTGCAACAATCGCCCGATTCGTCACCCTGTGACATTTTTTGTTCCGTAGAACAAAATCGGTGGTCAAAGGAACCCATTTTGAGTCGATTGAGGACATCCAGGCGGCCGTGATGAGGGTACTCGCGGACATCCAAGTCGAAGCGTTCCAGAAATGTTACGAAACATGGAAAACGCGCTGGAATCGTTGTATAACTGCCCAAGGGGATGCCAGAGTTGCAGAATAATTTTGAAATTTACGGTTTTTATAGAATCAGTCTCATTACTTAATTGTCACACCTCGTATATGTGGTTCTTGAAATTGCTTTTGTTAAATTTCCTCCTTAAATTAGCAAGAAGAGAGCTCCATAATCGGCTAGCATTGACAAAGAACAGCCTTGTTGATTGCTGTGATTTATAAAAAGGTATTATAAAATTACCTACTCTGGCGGATCGAAGAAAAAATAATAAGATTGCTAGGAGATTGAGTCATAATGAGTTTGCACAGAAAAATCCAATTTCTAGTTTTATGATAGTCCGCAATCGTACATTCCAATCCAATATCTAATATTTCCAAGACGAGATGTGCTCATATTTGAAAAGACAAACGCATACCATGTGACGTTATTAAACATAACATCAATTGTATGAGCAGACGCACTGTCATCTTTGTTGTATACGACTTCAGAGTACATGATAACCGGAAGAATAATTTGCATAGCAAGTTGGTGTCTGGTAGCAGTGGGTGTATAGATTAGTTGACTGCCTAAGATTCCTCAGAATGAAATAGACCTCACTAACAATTGAGGTGAGTTTATTTTGATCCATGTTGAATCGAATGTCGTCAGTGGGAAAATTTGAACCAGTAAAAACTTGAAAGTATGAAAAACAGATGATTTGTGATCATATGATTGAATTTTTGTCAACAAAACAAAATTAATTTAAAATTAAAATAATTTTCATTCTTTAATATGAATTATATGTCAACAAAATAAGTGGTTAAATGTAATGTTGTTTAATTTAACTGAACACTATCAATGATTCCAACATTAGTAAAGGCACTCGTTAAACGAAAATGTGGTGGCAGTGAATTGGAATCATGGGCCGCACACCACCCAGCTTCGGTTGAGAAATTCAAGTTAGAAAGGCATACATATACATAATTAGAATACTCATATATTATTATTTCTAGTACAACGTTTGATTTTGGATTTCTATAATTTACCAGAAAGCAGTGGCGACCAAAGGGGCCGCATATCAATTTCGAAGCAAAGTTGCTGCTACGTCCACAATGAGGATAATGCATTATTAAACTTATGGAAGCGACGAAATGAAATATTAGTAGCATTTAGAAGAAAAAATAAAGCTCTTGCTTGGTTTTTATTTAAACAGAATCGAATAAACTCTATAATAATGTTGAGTTAATAGAACTATTTGAAAAAATATATTGATATCTTTATCGTTGGACGGCTATAAAGCATATAGAATTTCATCACTGTTGAAATACAATAAATTTTGAATACAATTAATAACTTAAAAATGTCACATAATTGCCAATCTTTTAATTAAAAAGTAAATTGACGAATATAAACACAAATACACAAAGTTAAGCGAGAAAATCAACTTCAGTGGGCAGACAAATAAACAAACTGTCACACTGAAGCAATACCAAAAATTGTTACTTTAATAGCCACCGAAACAATGTTAAATTCTCGAGCGTAGGCAAAACACGTCTGTCCGTAATGATTATTTGTTCTTGATTTTAAACACTAATTCCATGGTAATTGGTGAAGACCATGGGGTACACTTTTTTATGGATTGGGCCGAACACACTTAAATTCAAATCCAATTCCAATCGTTCGCTCTTCACCATCATGTTTGAACAGCTCCGCCGGTAGGTCCAGTCGCTTTGCTGTTCTTTAAACGGGTAATCCATCGGTCTCTGTCCGCTTTGTTGTTTTTTAGACGGTCGATTGCTATTCGGACTTCTTCATAGTCTGATAATGGAACGTCTATTCCGTCGTCATCGATTGAGGTTTCGGGTTCACCATCTCCGGGTGTTCAATTTTCACTGTCATTTAGCAGGGAACACTTCAACACTTTCTCTATAAATTCAGTATACTTTGGGCATGATTCACTAGATCTCCCTTCCCGGTCCTACAAGAGTCTGCTTTGGTCTTAAAAACTTCCGTAAGTCGCCGTATCTATCGCTCCCCGGTTGTAGTCGATCGCAAGGTTGCGAGGTAGGCATTCTGTTTTCTCTCCTCATCGTACCAGCTCTTTTTCTGGCACTGCCGAAATCCGATTGTTTCCGTAAGCGGCAGTAGGGAGTTTGAGATGCCCTTCCACAGTTCCCTTGTACCGAGTTGCTGATGAGTGCTCTCAGAAAGCAGGTGTGCAACCCGAGTAGAAAATCGTTCGACGTCGAACCTCCCTTGTGTACCTTCGCTGCGATAAGATAGTGGTCCGAGTCGAGGTTAGGACCTCATATTTCGGGTGTAAGTATTTTCGAGGCGCTCCTAAAAGGTATCCTTGGCCACATCGTCCTCAAATCAGCGTTGTATGGAAAAATTTCGTTTTTATGCGGTTTGCTTCCAAACGGTCATCCACCGGAGTAAATGCCAGTACTCTCACCCATTATTTCATAAGGACCCACCTTCTTCTGTCCTCGTCCCGTCTAAGGCCCTTCTTGGCCGGTGGTGATGTCAGTCTTTAATCTTAGGACATCAACCAGCTGGGCAGCGGCACCTTCCCAATTAAGGGACCGGACATTCTAGGTGCATGCCCTCATATCGAGGTCCTTTAAACTTTTGCGGAGATCGACATCAAACTGAGGTTCTCTTATCCGAGGCTTTTTTTCATTGCATGGGATTCGCCTGCTTACTTTAGATCGCCTCCAAAAGGATGTCTAAACCCAGAAGTAGTGAGCTGTTTGAACAGTATGCAAAATAATCGTTTCTGGCCACTCCCAGCTGAATGGCAGTCAAAAACTTTTTTCACTTACGTGACACATGGTCTCATCTAAGTTTTTCATTAACAGTTAACTTTTTTGTTGAACTGTATGCTCAAGAAAACAAAAAATATTAATTTAACAGCCTGATCAGGATAGGTTATGAGTGTCATGTTTCAGAATTTTGATAAAAAAAAATACTTGTAATGCAATAGGATAAAGTCTGATATAAAGAACAAACTGCAGAATTCTTCAAGACTTTCCCCGGCTTTCACAAAACAAATATCATATGTATGTAAATATGTACGTGATTGTACATTGTATCAGTACATTTGAAGTCATTTGCAGCTGGTCTTACTAAAGGATTCCATTATATGATAGCAAATGAGGGTTTTTTTTACACATTCACCCTCCTGCGAGGCATTAATGTAATTGAAGATATGTAAAAGTGGTCCAACTGGAAACGGACGCCCATCACATTCATTTTAGGGGTTGTTCCATTATTAGACCATTATAAATACAATATACGGATATATAGTATTTATGGAGAAAATCATATATGTATATAATGTGTTTTTTATAGTTAATATTTTTTCTCTGTTAACATTTTACTTTTAACGAGATCCAGTTAAAAAAAACGACTCTATTTCCATGCGCATGATACAGCTGCTTTGATAGATCGCAATATAATATAAGGGGTAAGCCGGAGTCTAGATTGCTTACCTAGCAAGCTAAGAACTTAAACCCACTGCTAGTTCTACCTTGCTTGGTAAAGCTGGACCAATCACACGTCCCAAACATACTGATATGTAGATGGAGAGCGTCCTCGTTCGACCCTCCGAGTGTATTTCTCACATGAATAATATAATAATTGGCGCTTTGCAACCGCTAAAGCGATTTTCGGCCGAGCTCCTCCCCCAATTTGTGGTTTTGCGTCTTGATGTTTTTCCAACAAATGGAGGGACCTAAAGTTTAGACTAAGCCGCCTCCGAACGGCTGATGGTTTTCTTTACGAGGAGCCTCTTATTTTATGTCCGAAATACACTCGGAGGGGGGACATTCCCTGCCGAGGGGCGACCGCAATTAGAAAAATTTTAACTTAATTTTTTATATTTAAATTAATTTTCCATAACTTTTGGATGTTTCTGGCACTGGGATATGAACCCGAGCCTTCCGAATGTCAGTACGTGAAATAAAAGCTTCCCATAAAAATCCATCGGCCGTTCGGAGGCGTCTTGGTAAGAATTGTAGTTCCCTTCATATTTTGGAAAACCATTTAAGATGCATACCACAAATTGGAGGAGGAGCTTTGCTGTGCGGTTATAAAGCGGTTATTCGTAGGTATATTAGAAAATTACTTAATGAACAAATATATGTGATATTCATTCAGAATAATATATTTCTTTAATAATTAGTTAGTTGAAATAGAAAAGTAGTGTACAACAAAACTATGTCACAGGAACCATAGATATTGTCCCTAAACTTCGTGGTAAAATTTTAAGTTTTCCGGGATCTCTCCCTCCCTTCTTCTAACTTCTTTTCGTTTTCAACTAAATAAAGGGTGGTTAAATTTTCAAGGGCCGATGTTGATTTTGAATAAAACACAAACTATTTAGGAAATTATTGAAATTTTATTTTATTATGATATATTGGTATTACTCAATTATGTATGTAACAAAATATCGGCCAAATGAGCGCCGCGACCTCGGCGGCACACCTCCATACGATGGTCCAAATTTTCGATGACGCTGAGGCATAATGGAGTTTCTATGCCGTTAATGTGCCGAATTATCTCATCCTTTAGCTCTTGAATTGTTGCTGGCTTATCGACGTACACCTTTTCTTTCAAATAACCCCAGAGAAAAAAGTCCAACGGTGTCAAATCACATGATCTTGGGGGCCAATTGACATCGCCATTACGTGAGATAACACGGCCATTGAATTTGTTGCGCAAAAGAGCCATTGTTTCGTTAGCTGTGTGGCAAGTGGCACCGTCCTGCTGAAACCACATATCGTCCACATCCATATCTTCCAATTGTGGCCATAAAAAATTCGTTATCATCTCACGATAGCGAACACCATTCACAGTAACTGCCTGACCGGCCTCATTTTGGAAAAAATACGGCCCGATGATGCCGCCAGCCCATAAACTGCACCAAACAGTCACTCTTTGTGGGTGCATTGGTTTTTCGACAATCACTCTTGGATTCTCATTCGCCCAAATGCGGCAATTCTGTTTATTGACGAATCCACTGAGGTGAAAATGTGCCTCATCACTGAAGATGATTTTCTTCGAAAATTTTCATAATAAGTCTGGATAACTTTAACACGTTGTTGGATTGTGTATCTCTCCATGGTTCAAATTGAGTAAGTCTGAAATGTCAAATTAAATTCGGAAAAAAACTTGACGTTTAGGTGTGGTTCACATTCAACATCGGCCCTTACAATTTAACCACCTACCGTTTCCAGTTGGACCACCACCATATAGGTATATATGTATAATGAATAATAATTATAATTTACTTGCATAATACATAGGTCATTTTATGATATATTTATCATACGACTTAATATATACATAGTTCGAGCTACATAATTAAGTGTAAAATACATATTTACGTCTCTACTACAGGTACTACATGAACCACAAATCATAGCTTTTATTTATTCAATGTGGCAGCACATAACAAATCTATCTTGTTCTATGCCGTTTTAGCTTTTCATACAAATGGCGGGCGCGAAATTCTAATTTTAAAATAGTAAATTATATATTTTATTATAATTCTATAATTTTTTTTTATTTAATCAGCAAAAAACGTGCCGCCTTAAACCATATTTGCGCTTTACATAGAAGTTGAGTTCGCAAACACAACACCGAAGTAGATTAAGTAGATGCCTGTAATTTTAAATACACACACTTGCATATGCATACTCGTATATTTGTATGCATGCATCTCCGCGTGCAAATGCCTGTATACATATATATGTATGTATGGAGGTTTCTGCGAAGGATTCAAGGAATTCAAAATAGATAAGATACAGGCCTAAGTAAGTTTTTCCGCAGGTAATGCAGATATTTAATATGTCATACCAAAATCATCTAAAATTGGCTAGCAGAATTCTATGTATACAGACATACATATTCTTCTATACTGCTTCAATTATGTACTACTTGCCTGAGTAAATGTGTATGTATCTACTGGAAGGGATCATTCAAGTCAAAACAACCGCTGAGTTTGTACACAGTAAATATCTCTAAAACACAGCAACACTTAAGTTCAAAGTTTTTAGTATTTATTTTTTAAATACGTTCTATAAAATATAAAAATGGATCTCGAAAATTTGGTAAGTGTATGTAATAATAAATTATTACACCAAATTTTGTTGATATTTTAAAAGTTTGTATGCTTTTGCTTCAAATTTTTACCTGTTATTTAAGTGGATTTACTCTTTTTGAGTTACAAAAATTAAAATTATATAAAGAGATGTTCACACATATTATTTATGTACATACCTGTTTATATGTAAATATCAAAACATCGTCAACATCCAGTTTTAATTTGTCTTGTATTTCCTAGTACAATCAACCTCCTAACGTTCCTGTAAGGCGGAATTCATCAAATGAAATACACAACCGCGAGGAGCGGCCAATGATGCTAAGCACTTGGACTCAAACTTCCAATACAGATTTGGATGGAAATGAAAATTTTTCAATTAATGTCAACTTAAAAGAAAGGCAAGAAGAATTGCTACAAAAAATTCAGGAACTTAAAGAAATGCTGCGCAAACAAAATAGAGAAATAATTGAAAGGGTGGAAGTGTTATGTAGGCAAGATAAAATGTTAGAAGGCATAAAAGCTAAACATGATATATCTTACTGGTAATCCCACAATCATTCCACTGTCTACGTCCCCTTCGCTCTATAACATACCACCCTACGATTATACAGACTTAATGAACAAATTAGTCCGACGACGCCAAGTGGCTTCTCTTCAGTTCAGTTCAGCAGATTCTGAAAGATTAGAGATTTGTTTGTCTGAGCCTAGGCAAATTGAAACTCCTCCAACAGCTTCAAGGACATCGAAATTTATAACCAACCACAATCCATAAAACAATACATACCAACACACAGACTTTCGCATGAAGAACACAGTCCTCTACTTCGAAACACTGCATAGCATTGCTATCCATAAACGCAAAGAATCTATGTTTATTTCCGCCAAAAATAATAATAAGTATTTGTTCCGTGTCTATGTATTACGTTAATTATCTGAAAATATTGCGGCTGTGAATTAGGCAAATTTTAACTGACACCGTTTTACCTTTATAACTAGATTTATTTTTAACCTGTGTCAAAAGTAATTATTTAGTCTTAATTTTTTTAACTCCTTAATTGAATTTACATATACATATGTATGTAACATTGTGTATTTAGTATTCAATAACAATTGATATCTTGTATTTGTTTATATGGATTAAATAAGCAATAATTATTGCATATTATAGAAATGACATACAAAAAAAAGTGCAGAAACTCGTTTTAAACCTATTGCTGTTTTCCTTTCTTTAATTCATATTAGTCTTCAACTTACAATGGTACTAACCTCATTGTGTTAAAAACTGTAAAGTAATCATTTTAATACATACATACGTTTATTTATGCAAAAAATTCTCTGTCCACCCTATTAATTAGTGGATTGAAGTTAATGTAAAAAAATTGCAACTATCTGCTAAGAAATCATGTTCCGTCAGACAATCATAGCAAGCGTCGGCAGGTTACCTGGGTTATTGACGCATGGATACATTGATCTAACACTAAAGACTCCACTTTTTATTTTTTAGCACATTTTTTTAATTTTTAACGAGATGAAAATTTGAAATACTTCTTAATCAAAATTAAAATTTTGCCTGATTGCATCTCCCCATGGCTGCGGCTTTTCAAAAAACGCTTGATAATTTTCAAAAACGAAATTGCAACAGCTAATTCATTTCCGCAAATATTGCCGAACGCTCTAAAAAAAAAACAAAAAAAAAAAAAACTAAAAGCGGCTGACATGCGCGTACAGAACTTAGAAATAACACTTTGCGAATGAAGGTACAAAAGCAAACCAAAAAACGGAACGGATTTTTTTACACATTCACCCTCCTGCGAGGCATTGATGTAATTGAAGAAATGTAAAAGTGGTCCAACTGGAAACGAACGCATTCATTCACATTCATTTTAGGGGTTGTTCCATTATTAGACCATTATAAATACAATATACACATACATATTTATGGAGAAATGCATATATGTATATAATGTATTTTTTATAGTTAAAATTTTTTCTCTGTTAACATTTCACTTTTAACGAGATCCAGTTGGAAAAAACGTCTCTATTTCCATGCTTTGATAGATCGCAATATAATATAAGGGGTAAGCCGGAGTCTAGATTGCTTACCTAGCGAGCTAAGAATTTAAACCCACTGTTAGCTTGGTAAAGCTCTACCATTCACACCTCACAAACATACTGATATGTAGATGGAGAGCGTCCTCGTTCGACCCACATATCCCCTCGGCTGGGATTGTCAAGCCCTTCGAGTGCATTTCTCACATGAAATAAAAGCTTCCCATAAAAATCCATCGGCCGTTCGGAGCCGTCTTGGTAAGAATTGTAGTTCCCTTCATTTTTTGGAAAACCATCAAGACGCATACCACAAATTGGAGGAGGAGCTTTGCTGAGCGGTTATAAAGCGCAATATGTATATACTCAAAATATGTTATTCGTAGGTATATTAGAAAATTACTTAATGAACAAATATATGTGATATTCATTCAGAATAATGTATTTTTTTTAATAATTAGTTAGTAGAAATAGAAAAGTAGTGTACAACAAAACTATGTCACAGAAAAAGCAGCGTTAGGCTACATGGAAGCTCCCATAACCATAGATATTGTCTCTAAACTTCGTGGTAAAATTTTAAGTTTTCCGGGATCTCTCTCGTTTTCAACTAAAATATATAGGTATATATGTTTTTAAATGAACAATAATTATAATTCACTTGCATAATACATAGGTCATATTATGATATATTTATCATACGACTTAATATATAGTTCGACCTACGTGAATTAATAACGCTCCTATAGCGCATAGCTACATAATTAAGTGTAAAATACATATTTACGTCTCTACTACAGGTACTACATGAACCACAGATCACAGCTTTTATTTATTCAATCTGGCAGCACATAACAAATCTATCTTGTTCTATGCCGTTTTAGCTTTTCATACAAATGGCGGGCGGGAAATGTTAATTTTAAAACAGTAATTTATATGTTCTGTTACTTTGTCTTGTATATAAATAAAAAAAATTTTATTTAACCTGCAAAAAACGTATGTTGTCTTAAAGCATATTGCAGCGCTTTACAGGGAGGTTGCTTTCGCAAACACAACACCGAAGTAGATTAAGTAGATGTATGTATACATATGTATGTATGTATGGATGTTTCTGCAAAGAATTAAAGGAATGCATATACATTATAACATACCAAAATCGTCTAAAGTTGACTAGCAGAATTCTATGTTTACATACATACATATTCTTCTATTCTAATTCAATTGACTTCAATTCGCAAGTTTTTAGTTTTTTTTTAGATACATACTTATAAAATATAAAAATGGATAGCGAAAAAATGGTGAGTGAATATAATAATATATTATTACACCAAATTTTGTTGATATTTTAAAAGTTGTATGCATATTTATAAGTGTTAAAATGTTTAGTTTGCTTCAAGTTTTTACTTATTATTTAAGTGAATTTACTCTTTTTGGGCTACAAAAATTAAAATTATAAAAAGACACATATTATTTATGTACATACTTGTTTATATGTATTATATATTCTATATCAAAACATCGTAAGCTTTAATTTATCTTTTATTACCTAGAACAATCAACCTCCCAACGTTCCTGTAAGGCGGAATCCATTAAATGAAATACAGAACCGCGTGGAACATCCAATGATGCTAAACTCCTGGACTCAAACTTCGAATAAAGATTTGGGTGTAAATGAAAATTTTTCACTAAATTCGAACGTAGAAGAGGCAAAGCAAAGAGAATTATTACAAAAAGTTCGGGAACTTGAACAAAAAGTGCGCGAAAATAATAGAACGATAAATGCACAGGCGGAAATCTTACATCGGCCGGAAATCTTACATCGGCCAAATCAAATTTTAGAAAACATAAATTCTGGACATCAACAGGTATCAACAATAATTCTAAGCCCCCAATCATTCAGGCGCCTTGTACCAAACAACACCCCTGAGGCTATGCAGACCTTTAATGAACAGTCGAGTTCTAATCAAGAAAACCGACCAAAGATTACACCTTTTAGTATACAAAAGCAGACACCTAGGTATACGAGAACTATAATTCCGGGTCAAAAGAGTTTCGCTATAATTGAAGGCGGCTACGGTCAAGAACCTATAGAGATAAAAAATTCTGAAGTATTAGCTTTGTTCTGCTAACAGTTTTATAATAATATAGATAGGAATAGGCTCTATATAAAAAACTGCATGGAATGATGAGATAAAACGATTTAGGAATATCTGTGCCTCCGTCTCTATACTCGATAGCTCAAGTAAGAAAGGAGATGCTTTAAACAGCGTGACATATACGTAAATAACAGCCGAGCATCTATTGTTCGGTTCCACTCGAATTTAGTCTTCCTTTCATGTTTTAGTTTGCGACCGTCACGATGAAGCAAGTGTTGAGACGGGCAAGCGGGGTTATGTGCTGGATTGCTTTATTCTATGGCGCATGCGTTTATGAATGAAAACTTTTGCAAATATTTTACTATATACATACATATGTATGTATGGAAATATGTGAATTTCTGTATGTGGATAACAGTAGCACGTACATAAAAACATCCTTCGTATAAGCATATGTTTGCATGGTTAATATGAAAGTTTATATATTTACTACAAATAATATACATATGTACATATATATGTATAAAATCAAAAACATCTATTTATTTTGGAAATCTGTTTGTTTATCGCGAAAACGGAGAAAACTAAGTTTTTCATATACTAACGAAATTGCATGCGTAAGTCTGTTTTTCAAAGTTTTCAGAAGAGCACTTTGAAAGTTCAGCCTTTCTAACGACTCCAGTCAAATTTCAGTAGGTTTTATGCGAATAATTTCCGTTCTAATAAGAACACAACCATAAATTATCGGTACAATGTACATATTGACCTGCTGAAAACGATGGTGATGATATTTCAATTTTGCATTAAGTTGAGTTAGGCGTACAAATGTACATATGCACAAGTCAAAATGCCGTCGGCAAAATTTGCGATATTTTCATTATTTTTATCAATGTTATCAATTTACATTCTGTTTACAAAGTAACATACTGTTACGCTCAATTCTGTTAATTAACACCAAATTTTGCGAATTATGTGAGGAGTGTGGTACGATTACGTGAAGCGAAGTAATCGTCGTCTTTGACAATTTCCACTCTGATCCGTAATTGCACCTTCTCTATGTTATACGTTCTCTGGTATTTGTATACATGGATTAAATAAGCTAATATGGTTCAATAATTATTGCATATTATAGAAGCATAGCATACTAAATAAAGTGCAGAAACACCTATTCCTTTTTTCCTTTCTTTAATTCAGAACTGTAAAGTAATCATTTTAATACATACATACCTGTTTATTTATGAAAAAAATTCTATATCCACCTTATTAATTAATGGATTGAAGTTAATAACAAAAAATTGAAAGTACTTGCAACCATATTCCGTCAGACGTTCATAGCAAGCGTCGGCAGGTTACCTGGGTTATTCACGCATAGATACGTTTATGTAACGCTAAAGATTCTACATTTTCATTTTTTTTAGGACGTTTTTATAATTTTTAACGAGATGAAAATTTGAAATACTTTATAATCAAAATTAAAATTTTGCCTGATTGCATCTCCCCATGGCTGCAGCTATTCAAGAACACGCATCATAATTTCCCAAAACAAAATTGCAACAGCTGATTAATTTCCCAAAACATTGCCGAACCCTCTAAAAAAAACTGAAAGCGGCTGTCATGCGCGTAGAGAACTTAAAAATAAAACTTTGCGAATGAAGGTACAAAGCAAACTAAAAAAACGGAACGGTAGGCAAAAGCTGATAAAGATAAAGAGTGTTGTCGCAGAAAAAATTTCGAGCAAATTCTTTTCCTTGTTGTTTGATTAAAAATTTAGGAAAATAATTGCAAGTACAAACAAAATAAAAAAATACATATTCTCAACCGAGTTGGTGTGTGGACACAATCGTGGGTGGTAAAATTGTAGAGAAAGTACCGGATTTGCTTCGTAGTTCTTTGGACCTTATTTTGGTCGTGTTAAGTTGATATTCCTTTGATTCTATTATATTGTGGCCTGCAGCATTGATTAAGAGGTGCAAAAAATGGATATCTTGCGTAAAATGTTTAAAATGAACGACAAGGAGTCGTCAAACTTGAACGGTTCGGACCGTAAAGATGAGTAAGTATCAATAAAAATATGATTTGAAAATTATAATTGGTACATATCTAGTGTCTGAAATTTTCTGTACTGTAAGAGATGCAAAAAATACCGATCGATAATTTGCAAATTATATTGAGATATAGACATTGGTCAGGACAACAATTGGAGGCTGCGCATACGGCAGGTTGTATTTGCAAGTGTTGCCAGTCAACCTCATTTCACCAAATATGTGGAATAACAACTGAAATGCAAAATTTGTAATATATGGAAATGCATAGCAGTCAAAATAAATGTTTCTACTATGCTTTGTTAATTTTTATAGAGAAAGCGCAAAGGATGAGTTTCGTAAGCCCCAGTGGTTTGAGGAAGCCGAAACAGATGATGAACTTTTCGATGATAACCGAAAATTTGCTTTTCAAATTTTTACAAATCCTGTGGAGTTGCAGAAACACTTTGAACGTCAAATGCAGCAAATTTTGGAGGCAGTGAGTGAGTTTGAAGGTAGTTAATTATTCTTATACATTTTTTTTTATTTAAATATTAAAATATATAATTCTATTTTCCAAAGAGGGTGATGTTAAAATTGACAAAGATCTTAAGGAGGACTTTTTAAAACCGGGATTTGAAAATATTGACATATTGAAGGAATTTGAGAAAAAGAAAGGTGAAATTATGGACACTGACTTGGATGGCGAGTATGTTGAAACATAATATAAGATTGTTTGTTAGCTATTAAGGCAAACTTCTCTTGTAGAATTTATGCCGATCAGCTGCATTCTTTAATGCAACGCTTGTCGCCTAATGAAGAATTACCAAATATTTTGCCGCGAAATGATAACAAGGCTATTCGCAATACTATTCGAAATAAAAAATTGAGTGACGAGGACAAAATTTTGGGTAAAATACATGGTACTCTTGAGAGTGAGGATGTAATTCCGAAGCAACCACGAGTGCCTCGTCCGCGCCCTGATATGATGACGCCAATGACTCCAATGATTCCACGTGGTCCAACACCATTTGGCGGTGGTGTATTTGAAGGGACATATCAGGTATGTAAGAATTTCAAATTCATTCTGTGCGGTTCGGTTATAAAAAAAATGTTAAAGCTTTAACACTAGAACAGCTGATACTGCTTTTCTCCAATTAATAAATAAAGGAAATTTTTTGTGTTCAATTATTGCCATTATGTTAGTACACACACTTGGTAATAGTCAGTCAGTTGATCGTTACTCAGAAATACGTTTTTATTTTTCCGAACCATCATGACTTATTTTTAGATTCAACTTCATACTTTTATTTAAAAAAAAAAAATTGGTTTTCCTATATTAACAAACAAATTGCGGTTAATCTATACTTATTTTTTACTTTAGGGGCCAAAAATGTTTAGCCAGAGCATAATGTCCAAGACTATTCGCAAACCGGATGGTAGTTATGAGACTACCAAAATTACCAAGGACTCACAAGGTAATACAACAACAACTGTAACACGTACCGTCGATGGAAAATCGGAAACAATAACCACATACGATAATTCTGCTGGAACCGGCGTAATTAAACAAAAGGAGGGCGGCATAGCTAAGACCGAAGAATATTCTGATCGCAATATTGTCGTAACAAAAGAAGGTTACGCCGTACCAAGGAACCTCTGGTGACCAGTGGTGCTTATCGGCCGAAACCTTGTTGGCAACTTATTACCCGTCTATATTCAAATTCAGATATACTATGTATTAGTAACTAGATCTTTAAGTGTTTGGTGTTTTAGATGAAATTCAATTGAGGCTACAGATAGCAGATAGCATTGCAAGGGCAGCAGCAGCAGCAACTACAACAACAACAACATCACGGATGACCGCAGCATCCACAGCCATGACAGAAACATATACAGAAACAGTATGGTAGACGTACATAGATGAAAAGACGAATTGTAAATTTATTCATCTTTTGAATTGGATTTTGAAATGAACGATTTGCATAGAGTGCTCATTTTTACGTGTGCTACACATCTTAATAATCGTCTACAACCGTCTCAAGTGTGCAATTCTATACTGGTTCTGTACTGTTTTCATGGTATTTATTTCGTATATCTTAATATTTTAATTTGATTACGAACATCTTCATGGAGCGTAAACAAACAGAACTGTGTGATTTATTTCGTAGACGCTCATATCAAAGCATGAAACCAATTAATCCAACTATCAATAGAACACACTATGATTATTTGGGGAATGCCAGCGTTCGCGTCAGCGTCAGCAAGGGCGAAAAGAATTGTTTATTTGTTGAAACGTTTTACGTTTAACACACAAACGAGTTGTCCGGCCAAAGAACCGTCAACAGCGAAGGTGTCCAAGAAGAATAATTAGCTATTCTAGCCATTTACCGAAATGTTTTAATAAGAAACAAAATGAAGAATGTAGTGAGGGTAAATAAAAATACTTGCATTTGATGACGGTTGGCTATGCGACGACAATTGACAGCGATAAATATTACATAAAGTATTTTTTTCTTTGATTCTTTAGTTAGCACGATTTAATTCGTGATATGGATTTTTCTATGTGTGGCTGCTTTCAATTGAGAGAATATTTGAACGCGATGATATCCCAATAATTGCTTTCATCATATATGATTACATTCAATATTGAGTATGTATGTGATAAAAGTAATATTTGGTTACTGCAGTACTGAGTTTCAATGAAATCCATCTAAAGTGCAAGAACAAAGAAATTTTTGAAAAATACATCTACATGCATATATACATATACTCCATATATACAAATATGTTAAAAATAAGTTAATATTCATTTTCATTATCGCATTAACACCTGTAACATTAGTTATTAACATGTCTTTCTTTATTTCTATGAACTTACATACATACATACCTATTGGCAAATATAAAGACTTTAATATTATTTCATAGTAATTTTAAAATTAAATAAATCATAGTTTTGAAATTCTTGACAAAATTTAAATATTTTAATATACGAGTACATAATTAAAACCTAAGTTCGGTAAATTAAAAAAGTATGCTAACCAACATTATTTCAGTTGAAAATTATTTTTTTTTTATGGTACATAGATGATATTAAATATATTAGTTTAAGAATTGTTTTTTTTTTTTAAAGGGTACATATATTGGTTCGTTAATAAATAATCATTCAGTGTTTTATATTATTACAATTGCAAATATAATTTAGAAATATTTGTATTTACTTATAATAAATATATACTACATACATACACTTTCATCTACTTACGTGTGCAATTAAAACTGTGTTTGATTTCAGCAGAATATCGGAATTTATTTTTTTGAAATACATGCAAACATATTTATAAAAAATACATGAATTACACGAATTTGTTCTTATTACATACATACCTATTTATGTATTAAATTTTCTAGCTTTTAGCAAATTTTGCAACAAGAAGAGACTAATGTAAGTACAGTCATATACATTTATATATTCAGATTTTCATAAAAGTTTTAAGACTAAAACAGATTATATGTACATACATATGTGCGTACATAAATATGCAGCTGCTAATGTCGTTGGAGGCAACACATGCTTATTCTTTGGAAGACAATATTAAAAAGTTATTTCAGGTTGGACCGTGTTGTGGAAAGCTGACTTTTTCGATTTTTAATTGTTGTAATTTACTTTTTCGGTTTCTTTCGGAGGACAACGTCTGCATATTCTGCCTTTATGAAGGATTTCAAACAATAGTGACACCAATGCTTTGAGGGTTTATCCTAAAGAAAGTGAAGAAAGTGTAATTAGTTGTTGTATATCAAAATGTGAATATATATTATTTACTAAACATATGTATTGCCTTGGATGGCCCAATGGACCATCACCATCACAGTAAACAACTCGTTCAGATGCTATTATAGGTTCTATTTGGTGAGCCAACTTAACACCCCAGTTTTTGTTAACCCAGCGTTTAGCATTCGTAAAACGTACGTTACGATAGTCATTCTTCGCCCATACCTGCAGAACATCGCATATGATTAAGTTACCATTTATTTGTTTTGTTTTTTTTTTTTTTTATTTCTTATTACTTGTCCGGTGTGTGTTACTTCCTTTAGGTCACTTCGAAAACGAATTTGTGAAATATTTGCCAATCTCCTTAATTTAGATGAATTTTTCAAAAAATATGTAAAAATCATGTTGAAATGTTAATGAAACACAACTCGATACAAATATGTATATTATTTGTTTGTCATAAATCGCAATGAATATGTACATACATACATAGGTACATATATATTTTTAAAGCTAAGGCACAAGTTAAAGTTTCAAAATATTTATTCTCATAAATGATTTAATACAATCCAATCATTTTCTAACTTTAAACTATGTACAACTCGTAATTTAATGATGGTGTCCATCTTTCTTTACGAATCGGAGTCCACAATAACCACAGATCTGAGGACCAGGCTTATCCTAAAATTGATAATAACTCTTAATATATATAAATGTGTGTATGGTCATTTATGTAAACTTACTAAATTGATGTAAATTTTAGGATGACCCAGGTTGGCATCACCACCATCACAATAAACAACACGCTCAGTAACTTCTATTGGTGGTACTTCATCAATCAATTTGATACCCCAATTTTCATTCACATAACGTCTAGCATTGACAAAACGTACATTACGGTAGTCATCCTTATCGAAAACCTAGTTCAAATTTAAAAATTTTTAAGAATTCATGAAGAAACAGAGTATACGCGATGTTTGCGTAATAGCTTGTACTCACTTGACCAGTGTGTGTGGTTTCTTCAATATCACCGCGAGTATTGCTATAGTTGCGAGAGACATGGGCTATGGATGAGCTTAGAATTCGCGGAGCAGAATTACGGCTCAATATTTTCAATCCAGGAGATAGTTTTACGCACGCCATGATAAGGTTTCGTTTTTTATAATCAATTACACATCAACGAAATTGAAGGAAACTTAATAAATAATGATTTGTCAAAATCATATGTTTGTAAGAAAGCGGGAGTTGCCATGAAAATTGTAAATTATTTTTTTTTACTGTTATACCGTATAACAGTTTCGATTCGCCAGTCGAAGCATGTATTTAATTTTACTAATTAACTACGAAATTAAATTAAATTGATCAACTTGTTTCAAGTTGAAAAGCATTAGTTAAAACATTAACAACATTGCGAAAGATGTAATGTCAAATATGACTCAAGCCGTATTTCATATTGTTATTGTCGACTCAATCAATATACGAGTATACGTGTTACTTGCTTTTATATATAAATCAATTTAATGAGAGCAATATTAAAATATTTTTATTCAAATTGCACTCTTATTTACAATTTTATTTGTTCAATTTATGTAATTTTATATATATATATATTCATTTATAAATTTTTAAAATATTTTTGAGATATACATTTACACATAATGTATGGGAGATATATAAACTAACATATTTATCATCATAATGGTGTTGTAATATTTATATATTCAATATTTTGTTTTTGATCATATAAAAAAAATCGATTACGCTCAATTTATACTTCTATACAAACATTTATAATTACTGTTGTAGTTAACAAATGAGAAATTTTTTCAATACTTTACATAATAATAAGAGTTTTGCTTTCAATTTCAATGAAAAATACATGTGGAACGTAGATACAAGGAATTTCCGCTTGCTCGCCTGCCTTTGTTAAAAACCATTTACTATAACATACCATCCCATGAGCTTTCAATTTGCTGCAAAAATGCGAATCATATTATCATTTTTTTTACATTCATATACATATGTATAAAGGCGTTTCATAAAAAGTTTTCGTATTTTTAATTTTGAATAGGGTACAAATGTTATTTAAACAATTTCTCTTGCAGACGGTATAAAAGCTTCCCAATATGATATTATCTATTATAAAAAAATAATTGTTATTTATATAATTATATGAATATATAAATCACTATAAGATGTCACCTGCTGCTGATGCGCCATTTGATCTTCAATATATTTCATGGTATTAATTTTGAATTCACGTATTCTATTTAATTCGAATCGCTCCATTTCTTTTTTGATTTCGGCTGAGATATCATCAAATTGTTGTTGACAGCGTTGAACTTTTGTTTGCCACTGCAGAAAAAAAAACGTGTATAAGTATAAAGTACATTGAATTTAACAAACGTTTGTATTTGAAAACCTCTTCAACTTCCTGTTGAGCCTGCTCCAGTTTATCGGTGCGATTAGCTAGTTCATAGCGTCCCCGATTTTCGCGTCGCTTTGATAATTGTAATTGTGCGTGTTGCCAATTCTGGAACACCTTAACACGTTCATGAAATACAGATTTAACAGCGCTAAATAGATCGATGTAGTCTTTTACGAATTCCGCCATTATGAAAAAATCTGAATTTGCCTGTTCTGAGCGTAGTAGCTCGATTTTTTCCTCTACATCCGCTAAATTAGATAATGCACGCGACAGTCCAGTGTGCTCTTCACATGTACTCAACATGGCTGCCGATTTCGCCACGAGTCCAGTTAGAGCGGATAACTCTTTGCGTGTGTTAAATAATGATTTTAGCCCTGAATGCAATTTTTGTAAATTCGCATCCAAATTTTCTACTTCAGTAATTTTCTCATCGAACCACTGTAAAAATAGAGTAATCACGTAAACGTAAATTCAAATAACCTATTTTTAGTTTGATGCCCTTACTGGATCACTTTCATCCATTTTATATGTAATTTTATTTACAGTTTCCCCGACTTTATTAAAAAGACGCATCACACCAGCACCGCTGAGAGTTGCTGTATTTACAGCGCGAGGAAGTTCCTTGGGTGAAATTAAATATTACTGAAATTATAGGCGATTACAGATAAATTTATAACAATTTACTTGATCACTCTCCAAAAAATTAATGAAATCTAAATCTAGTCGCAACATTGGATGTTGGGCAGTACGATTTACATAACGTTGCAATGCAGCCCTACGTGTTTCCACCCATTCAGCATTCCGCGGAGCGCCGGGCTCTGTTTGTTGTGGACTCATTTTTACTTTTGTGCTACCTAAAACAAAAAAATTATAAATCCGGAGTATTTACATTTATATACAACAATATTTACCGCCTTTTTAATATATAATTAGTTAGAACACACAAGTAAGTTTTGAGAATAGAAATAAAATTTTGAAATATTATAGCAATTTTTCATCCCTTTATGTGGTTTCATCTTCAAAATGTTATAGTAATTTACCTAAGATATTTTTGGATGGTGCTGGTGGGATAATTCTACCAAGTCTTGTATATTTTCCTGACAATACATCATGTATTCCTAAAAAATCACTAAATCGACGCATTGTACTAAATTCAGTGCGCTTAAATTTCGGAATGTTTGTTTTCGTTGTAACCCTGTAAAAAATTTATGTACACATTTAAAATATCCATTCATGTTCTAAATTTTGTGTCACTTACTTATATGTAAGATATGAGCCCATACCGTCACCAACTTTTTGTGGCTCTGCGACTGTGACTTCTATGAAGTAGTCGCCATTGTCAGTAAGCACATCTTCAAGATTGCTTGATGATATGCGGCGCTGGAAAAGTTGTAAGAAAAGTTAATTATTTGTTATGGAAGCATTAAAATATCTCATATTTTTTCCCAACAAATATATTACTTAATATTATTATGCATTGAGCATGCAATATGTAGTTATTCACATGTTATTGAAAGTTTAATATATGCTTTTCTTTTATATTCATTTATTAGTGCTTGTTTGGTTTTACTGTCGATTTTTAGAAGCTATCCATACGTTAATCACTTTGCGTATATCGAACTCATTACTTCATGGACATATACATTTATATTGATAAGATTTTTTTACGCATTCAACAATGCAAACATATTACAAGTGTCAACAATGTTGTGCCCAGTACTATAACATACATAAATACGATACCGGCGGTAGTGGTTGCAACAATTGTTTCCCTCCACCCCGCATCTAAAAAATAGTGTGATAAACAAACTTAGTGTGTAAGCAAACCGTTTGCCACATATTTGAGACACCGCCCATTATTTTCTCTGAATCATTTCAAAATCATTTTTACTGAAAATTAATTGGGTGATATGAATTATCTTGTATTTGTAAAAACTTACATGTATGTCACTTGTTGGTGTGATGGCAAATATGTCGTTGTCGATAGTACCAGGCGCTGGAACCTCCTCTTCCTCGTCATCCTCTGCACCGGAGGTACTGCCGTTATTTATGTCCACATCAGCGAATTGCTTCTGAGCATCTACTATACTCTGTTCGTCGGCCATATTTTACTATTCAATTAAAGGTTATAAACTACAATATATTAATTTTATAATTAAACTAATTTATTTAGTATTATTATGGGACTAAAACTCTTAATTGTTTAATTTTTTGTACCACCCAAAAAACACAAAGAATGCAAATGTAAAATTGCTACATGTCAATTGGACGGTTCAACTGTGTAGATAATGCAGATCGATAATGGAAGTAGTGTTGCCAAGGCACGTTTCGATTACACAAAGAATTCAGATGTCTTACCATTAACAGAAGTTATGGAATAGAGTTTGTGAACGTTTAATTATTTTTCGTTAGATAAACATCAAGGCTTGCAAATTCCTTAACCCTAGAGAAGGTACGCTATGAGCACATTGCTCACACAATTCGTTATACTTAAAAATTTCTAAGTTCTATATTATTGCACCACTTGTTAAGCTCAGTACCTTCGCTAAAAATTAAATAAATAAATAAACATTTTGAAAGTTTTAAGCTCAATAATGGTAATTAGTTCAAATTTACTTCACTTTATATATATGAAAATAACTGAATATTTTCAGTACGTGAGCAAAATGCTCACGCGCGGCAATCCATATAACTCTGCGTATGCCTGTCGTGAAAGACGACTAAAATCCAATGATACCCGCTGCAGTTGATTTTTACACCGGCACAGCTCATATTTTTATCCGGAAATGCTGCAACTTTCTCCATAAAGCAGTTTGAGGAATATTTTTTAGCCGCCTCCAAACGGCTGATGATTTTTTACGAGAAGCTTTTTTTAAGTCCGAAATACATTCGGAAATTTTAATTTAATTTTTTTATTTAAATTAATACTCCATAACTTTTGGATGTTGGTGGCACCGGGATTTGAACCCGAGCCTTCCGAATATCAGTACGCAAGGATAACCGCTCGGCTACCGCGGCCGCCGAATAGATTTACTTAGTCAAAATAATCTAAGAATTATTTCAGGTAATCCGATAGTACTTTGCAGACTCCGGTAACATTTATACAAACTATGCATAAAAACCTTTTACCTGTGTCGATATTGCAACGTGGAACCATAAAAACCAGTGCATCTGACGAAGAAGGCAAAAACACATAGGAATCCACCAGCCTGAAAAAAATTATATCAGATCCGTCCGCCCTCTACGGCTAATAGGTTTCCTAAAAGTATTTGGGATATACGAAGAGTTATAAAAAGCATAGAGGGTACAATATACCTAAGGTCGCAGTGCAAATCAACCGTATTATCTTTCTAAAGGGTCTGAAAGTGAATAATGATAGGACGGGAACTTTCATTTCATCAAACAAATAGCCCTCATTTCCACAACCTGCTGCTGCTGCTGTTCAGTTTCAGTAAAAAATCATCTTTGTAGGGGGTAAAACATTCTTTAGAGTTGTTATTTCACACAAATGATCGTTGAATAAAAAGTTTACCACAATTTTTCATTAACTGTGTATATTGAAACCACTAATTTTATTCTTTATTTATTTCACTTTATGTTTCTTGATGGGTAGAAATCCATGAAATGAAATCCGACACTTGCACGTAAACCGATGGCGAATCGGGTTGTCCACATGGTATTTTACCCCATGAAACAATGCCCACTAGGACCGTTTTACCACTTTGTGTTTGAACCAAAGGACCACCAGAGTCCGATGTACAAATCCCTACTCCTCCAGTAAGAGGTCCTGTGCATATATTCGTAGAATGAACATCGGCGCCTTTAGTTCCTAGTGCCGTAACACATGCAGATTCACTGATGATCGGTAAATTTTTAGCCACTTGTAACAAAGACGGATAAGATGGTACATTTGTGGTTGATGTCGAGCCCCAACCGTACAGATCCACATTACCAGTTGGCTTAACCCCAAGCGTTGGCAAAGCGATGGCTTTGACTGCAGCAGTCCATTCGAAAGCCGTCGACGTGTATACGAGACCAATGTCATATGGGGCAATACCACCAGTGTAAAGATCATGTACCACATAAGAGTTGATCGCTCGTTTTTGGGTGGTACTTGCAGTACCAGCTACGTTTATGCTACCAGCGATGAGTGAACTACTTAACACTTGTGATTTTGAAGTAAGACAGTGTGCAGCCGTCACCACCCAATGTGTATTTAAAATGCTACCAGCACAGTAGTGTATGCCTCCTTGTTGTAATGATACTATATAGGGCGCTGAATTTTCTGCTGCCGCGGTGCCACCAACAACGCGTCCACAAACTAATGTCTCCGTTTCGGCGAAACCGAAGGCATGTTGACATAAAAACAACAAAGTTATTACTGCCGAGCGTCGAAGCGTCATTTTAACAGCTTTGAAGTTCCACCAGCTACTGATCGTATAAATTTTGATCAACGAAATTTTGTATTTTCCAAAGAAAACGCAATTATCATATCTTATTTATAGTACTAATTAATTAATGAAGATTTTGAGTTTCCGTTTAAAATTGATATATAATCATACGAACTCATATACATATATGCACATTTAATTAATATTTATTTTTTATTAGGTGTTGTGTGCTTTGCTAAAAAAAGCTCGAAACGTTTACTATCTTATCAAACCTTTCGTATTAAATACGTATATCAACTAACAGATAAGAAAGCGTAATCCGATTTTTTAATAATTGAATTATTTTACCTGACGCATCACTGCTTCCCCTTGGTCTTGATGAATATATAAAGAAAAACAATAATTGTGTACTTGAGGATGTTTAAGTGGAATTCCTTTCACTCAGTAAGCCAAGCCGTTGTGATATACGACAGAATGGACTACAAAGCCTTTTGTAGAACTTAGTATAGGCTGCGGTACTCGCCAATATCAAGTCGGCCCATGCATTTTTGACTGACATTAATTCAGCAGTCATGTTTGCTCCCAAATCAATTTTGGAATTCCCAAATTTTTTACATTGAATCTTTTCAGTGTCAAGACAATAAGTCGAGTCAAAACGAATTTGAAGTTATAAAATAAACACTCATGAGGATTATGGCTAAGCTCTTCATAATAACACCTTTGGAGCCATTGTCATGCACTGATCCGATCCTAGAAATTATTGGATAGGCCGTGAGCCGCAGGCAGCTGTTAAAGCGTGAGAAGTTTTGGGACAAAGTAGATTTAGTTGGATATCAAGATGGGTAAAAACGCAGATGTTGGAATGAATTATTAGAGATATTTTTACGGTAACATTTCGTTATTGTAGCAAACGGAAGGTAGCGATAGATCCTCAGCCTGATATTATTTGTAAATTTTAACGTAAGGTTAACATTATTTGTTTCTAAATAACTTTATCACCTCAAAGACTTGGCAGCTCTTTTACGCAAAGAGCAAAGAAAATGAAAATCAATCCAATTTGACACTTTTTTAACACGACTCAAGTCGGTAATGTAGTTTGAATGAAATGTTATAAGAAGATTGCTGACGGTGACTAATGAAAAGGCTATATTAAAAGTGTAGGTGAAAATTAAAAAACTACGAGTTGCAATTAAATTAAAAAATCTCCGTTAAACTCATTAAGAAAATAATTAACGCAAAACCCTTTGTTGAAGAAGGAAACTAGCTGGGTTCTTACAAGTGCATCAAATAAAATAAACCCAACCCAAAGCAAAGAGGTCAGCAGAAAAAGTAGAAAAAGAAAGCAGCAACGCCAACGTCGACGAAGTCAAGTGCAAGAAGAAAGAGCAAAAGGAGTGCTATAAGCAAAATTTTGCGGAAAGGGATTACAAAGGTGATACTCCCGCAATAATAAAGTACAGGGCAGAACACGTAGTAAATTAATCAATAATAATATAATAATATAAACAATTGCTAAATAAATCATGTCATCCGGCGAGTTTGGTAATCCTCTGCGTAAATTTAAACTTGTTTTTCTCGGCGAACAAAGTGTCGGCAAGACTTCGCTGATCACACGCTTCATGTACGACAGCTTCGACAACACGTATCAGGCGACAATTGGTATTGATTTTCTATCGAAGACTATGTACCTTGAAGATCGAACCGTACGCCTACAACTATGGGATACTGCTGGACAAGAACGTTTTCGCTCACTTATTCCTTCATATATACGTGATTCTACTGTGGCGGTCGTTGTCTACGACATAACAAATACAAACTCTTTCCATCAGACATCCAAATGGATTGATGACGTTCGCACGGAAAGAGGTAGTGACGTCATTATCATGTTAGTGGGTAACAAGACAGATTTATCGGATAAACGTCAAGTGTCCACGGAAGAAGGTGAACGTAAAGCGAAGGAACTGAATGTTATGTTTATCGAAACAAGTGCGAAGGCCGGATACAATGTCAAGCAGCTGTTCAGACGTGTTGCGGCTGCGTTGCCTGGTATGGATTCTACAGAGAATAAACCCTCAGAAGATATGCAAGAGGTTGTGCTGAAAGATTCACCTAATGAATCCAAAGATCCTGAAGGCGGTTGTGCCTGCTGAAGAATCAACGAATGTAGTGAACGATCTTAACATAACTTAATTACAAATATATATAAATAAAGCAGTGGAAGCGAATGCAGAATAATGATATAAACAGTATGATGATGACGATGATGTAGACAAGTATAAAAAGGCTTAATAGGAGGGACACAATTTTATGTTTAAGTTTATTTATAACGTAAATAAAACTAAAATCGATTAACTGAAGTATCAATTGATCTTTGCGATAAATTGTAGGCGCATTAAAGCATTTAATATGTATGTATGAGCAAATATGATATCATTATTATAAAAAAAAAACTAGTACTGAAATATGTTTGAAGTAAAAACGTTGGAAAAATGCTGATGTTGTCAAGCATGTTATAGCTGCTAATTGCATAGCGCGGCTGGTAGTTGGTGGGATTAACGGGCAGTCAGCTAACGCATATGGTTAGAAAAATCACTAGGGGAACCATGTTTATTAAAATAAATTATACATTATACATTACACAATATGCAATGTAGCTTAAGAACATTTTTTGGGAAAAGATAATTAACATACTGCCTAACAATTTCGTTAGCTGTAGCTATAGCGTAGAGGCAAAGAGTTATGTATGTGAAAACAAAAGTAGTATTGTGCACTTTTTTATTTAAAATTAACTCTATTATGCTGTGTTGTTGTATTAAAAAAAAAAGTCAGCTATAAAAGAAACTTTCTTTTCCTCAATATGCATATATTTATTGGCTTTTATTGCATTTTGTATCATTCTTATGAATGTATAAACCATTTAAATTGGAAAAAATTCAACACTATGAAATGAAACCCAAGAGTATATGTGGTTGTGTGCACAAATACAATTAAAAATACCTGTCGTTGAGAATAAATAAATTGAAGAGATAAAGCACTATACTTTAATAGCTTTAAACTTGTTTAACATTCCTAATTTATTATTCTATCCTGTGTGTAGGTACATACATATAAATGTATTATTTTTTTTTATTCCAGTAATTTTAATTATCAAGTCATGCTTATCTCAAAATACTCAATAGCAGTGTTTTAAACTTTGTTTGAAGAAGAGTAATTGTATTATATATGTATGCTTATCATATTATTGCGCCTAATATATAAATCATAAAAATAATTTTATGTCTCTTTAGTAAAAAATTTGCAATTTAATTTACAAAACACTAAAAAAAAGTTAATAATTTTATGCAATATACATCTTTGCCGGTTAATAACATTCGATAAACAATTTTATGTTTACTTACCTAAAATGGTGCAACGTCAATTCGGCATACATACTCGTACACACGCAGTACATACATATTTACGTCTACTTATTTGTATATCCATTGAAAATCCATAGATATCTCAATTGAAAATTGGTCTCGTTATTCCCCCTTAGTACCTGTGACATTTTCATGTATTTAAGTTGTCGAATTTTTATTAAAAATCTATGCATTATGTATGTATTATGTATTTCCGAACATTTGAAGGCGTGCTCACCAGCTACCACTGTGTGTTCAATGCATTGAAGATTACGGATAAAACTTGCTTACAAAATCAAATCAAACAAATGTCATATGTACGTATGTATAGTATGTAGCTAATTACAAATCCAGCGGTCACATAATTTTTCAATACATACTCGTACATTCATGCTAACACAATTAAGAAAACAAAAACTAAATTAACGCAAATTAATATATATATATATATATATATATATATTTAATTTAATTAACTAGTTGGGGCAACTTATTATGGCTGGTATGCAAAACCAAAGCAAGCATTTTATACAACTTGATTAGTTTGAATTTAAAAATCACCGAAATCAATTTTCTAATGCAGCTTATAAAATTAAGAAAATGCGATCAATGTAGTAAAAAAAAAACAACAAAAACATGAAGCCTAATAAAGTTTATATAAAAAAATCAACAACAACAACAACAGAGCGTATAAAAAATAAATTTAAACATTTTAAGCAAATTTAACATTAAGTTACAGCATTTGAATGATCAGTGGAAATTGCACTTGCTACGTGAAAATATTTTTAAAGGAATAACATATTTGCAATAAAGTTTTTTGAAATAACCTAATCGAATTTTCTGGTGTCCGCTAAGACAAAACAAATCTTTATATGTACATAAGTCATGTAAGTAAAAAAAAAAAATGAATATCGACATGCATGGGTGGGAAATTTACAAAAAAAAAAACACTTGTTCATTTGCCACATTGACTGATATGAATATGATAATGTCGTTTTAGTAAATATTTATTGCTAAACATCGTAAATAAGCACACAACAAAAAGTGGAACGGCTTTTGAGTGCCTGATAACAGACCCAACACAATTATGCAACACCCATGGCGTTATATAAATAGATAAAGTAATCTTCCTACGATTGACCGACAAACTAAAATTTGATTTTTTTCTTTCACGAAACAAAACCAAGTGTTTTTAAACCATACACATTTTACTAGCGTTAGCTGTTTTATAAATCAATAAATAAAAATATAAACGCATACCCCTCAGCACCGTTCTGTTCAAAATTTTGAAAATGTTTTCTTATTATTACCTTTTTTTTTGGGTTTTTTTAGATACCCTGTTATTTATAATTTTTTATGGTCTCCAATGAAAATAGGCAAGATGAAATAAAAATATTTGAACACAATTTTTCAACATTTCGCTCAATTTCGGAGACATGGAGCATAATAAAAATTTATTGTATGAAATTGAAATCTATAAATCATATTTTGTGTAAAAAGTTATTTTGATTTTATAATGAGAGAAGTTTCTGAGTAAATACGTTTTGCGTTATTTTTTTTTTTTTTTAAGAGATTAACGGTGTTAATATTTATTTGAATTTAAGTGTGTATCAAAATCTCGCTTGCCATTGATTTAAAATATTACTTAACTTATTAACAAATCTTGAATTTACTCGATCTAAATTCTGAGCACTTGATTGAGGATATGTAGGTAAAAAGAGAAAAACAGCAACAACCAAAACGATTGGCTCGTGCTGTGGGCATCCCAAGTTCGGATCCAATTCGAACAAAGCTGTCTGGCAAAAGAAGTCTGATGAGGAGAAGTGGTGGTTTCCGAAATAGCACCTATAACTTCTAGCGTTCAAAACTAGTGTTGTAATGTTTTCACTATTTTAAAAAAATATATGGTCTAAGGCAGCTCCATAAAACTAAAATCTTAAATAATCCAACATAACAATGACCTGAAAAAGCATCTAGTAATTATGTTGTTGTTATATTTACCGTTTTCATCAAAGTTCAATCATTTATGGCTCAATATTTTAAATCAGAAAAATCATTAGATCAATATTGGTCCGATCTGACCGGTTCCGACAAATGATCATTTAAATGTAGCAGTACATCTATATAGTAGTATTTTTCTGTGTGGTAACAAAATCTGTGAATCAGATCTGAAGAAATTTCACCATGGTCCCAACCTATTAAAAACTAGGTATTTTTGGAGAATATTTTATTGAATACAGTTTGTTTTCACAAAATTCCATTATTCATATCATTATGCCCCTTAGGCATAATGCGAAAAATTAAACAAATGAATGTACTATAATGAGTTTCAAAGCATTTCTGTATTTTATTTGCATTACCGTGTTAAGTAGAAGAAAAATAAATTATTAAACGTCAATTGTTAACCAACGCTCCGTGGAATATCTTGTCGTTCATTTTCGCCCTATTTAAAAGCTATCCTCATTTGTAATGAACTCGTCGCGTATCTTATTCAACTTGGTTTTCAAATCGTCGACTGAGACTTCGCCATGTACCTTGTTGTCACGTGTACGCACATTAACCGTATTTGACGAGCGTTCCTTTTCACCAACGACCAAAATAAAATTGAACTGAGCCAATTGAGCATTACGTATCTTCTTATTCAAGGTATCACCATGATCTGTATCTACTTCTGCCATAAAGCCGGCTGTGTGCAATTCATCACGCACCGTTTGTGCGTATTCATCAAATTGTGGACCAACAGGTACAACCATTGCTTGTCGTGGCGACAACCAGAATGGCCATTTGCCAGCGTAATTTTCTGTGAGAATTGCAATCATACGCTCCACTGAACCGAGTATAGCACGATGTATAATGACTGGCCGTTTCTTTTCGCCATCGTCAGCAATGTAATTCAAATTAAATCGCACTGGCAATTGGAAATCCAATTGGATAGTAGCACATTGATGTGCACGTTTAAGTGCATCCATAATGGTAATATCAATTTTGGGTCCATAGAAAGCGCCATCACCGGGATTCTCTTTCCATGGTTGACCGAATTCATCAAGTGACTCGGCAAGTGCTTTCTCCGCGGTATTCCATTGCTCTAGTTCACCAAGATATTTTTCAGGGCGTGTAGAAAGTACAAGATTAAAAGTGAATCCAAATACGGTGTAAACATGATGTATAAAATCGAGACAGCCCTTCATCTCGTTCTTAATCTGTTCCGGTGCGCAGAAGATATGCGCATCATCTTGTTGAAAACGTCGTACACGTGTGAGACCAGTGAGAGCACCAGAGAGTTCATTACGATGCAATACGCCAAAATCGGCCATACGTAGGGGCAACTCTCGCCACGAACGGTTGCGGTTGTCAAAAATGAGACTGCAATTGAAGGTTTATTATATATCTACAAATGTTTATTAGTTCAAGATTTCACTTACCAATGACCCGGACAATTCATGGGCTTCAATGCAAAGTTTTCTTTCTCTACTTCAAAAGAGTACATATTTTCGGCATAATGCTGCCAATGACCGGAAGTCATCCATAGCTTTGAGTTAAATATATTCGGAGAAATGACTTCTTGGAAACCACGCTTTCTATACTCTGCTTTCATAAAATTCATTAAAGTGTTGTATATGTGTGCGCCACGAGGTTGGAAGAAGCAAGAGCCTGGCGACAACTCATGGAAGAAGAACAATTCTTGTTCGCGTCCAATTTTACGATGATCACGTTTGGCTGCTTCTTCTTGTATCTTTTCCCATTCCTTCAACTGTTTAGGATCGGGGAATGAAATACCATAAACTCGTTGTAAAGTTTCAGCATCAGCCTTGCCTTCCCAATAGCTAGATGAGTTTTTCGTAATTTTCACTGCTTTAACTTTGCCGGTGTGACGTACATGTGGACCACGGCAGAGATCAATAAGTGAACCACACTTATACACAGTTGTGGAATCAGTATCAACCTTTTCATTCAAAATGCGAACTTTGAATTCATTGTACTTGAACATTTCTAATAAATCAGCTTTTTTCATCTCTAAACGCTCGAATGGTTGCTTTTCTTTGACAATTTTCTTTACTACACCTTCTATGCAAGGATAATCGGTAGTAGAGATCTAAAAACAAAAAAAAAAAATGGAAATGTTCAAGTTGGATCTGTATTTTAAGAATGTAAAAGAATGATGTACTTACACCTTCTCCTTCTAAATGCATATCATAATAAAAGCCATTATCAATAGGTGGTCCATAGCACAAATGTCCACCATAAATACGTTCCATAGCTTCGCCCATTATATGCGCTGAACTATGCCAAAACACGGCTTGTCCTTCAGGATCATCGAATTTCAAAAGTTGTAAATTACAATCCTCTTCAAGTACACGATCTAAATCCCAAACTACGCCATTCACTTTCGCTACAACAGTATTGTCAGCCAATCCCTGACTGATGCCCTTCGCAACATCATAAGGTGTGGTTTCCCATGAGGTGGCGTCTACTTTCTTACCATCAGGGAGTGTTACTTTTATTGGTATGCGTGGTTTAGCTGCTAATTCGGCCTGACGTTCTGCTTTTAGCTTTTCCCAAAGAGCATTTCGTTCCTCAATAAAGCTTGGCAATGGCTCTAATTCTGAAATTGAATCGATTACCAACTATAAATATTAAATGACAAATAATGGGAAAAATCAATTGTATTGGAATGTTCGTATACATATATCCAAATGTTAATAAATATTCAAACTCACCTTTTTTACCAGCCACAGCAGGTGAATTCTTTTGTTTCTCTTTCTTCATTTTGTTAGCCTACAAAGTAAAATGAACAAAAACATACGTACTTTAGCAAATGAAAATGGTATACTACTTAAAAAAATAGGAAAGGGCTTCACAAATATTTAGTATATTAATGGATGATTGCCTAAAACATTTAAATGTACCTCATATAAGATAAGTAGGTAGTAATTATAAAAAACGCTTGTGTGTTTGTTGATTTCTTAACGGAAATGTTTTATTTAACTAATGCTGAAAATATGTATTTTCCCTTTTACGATAAGTACCACTATTTACAATTGTATCTTTACCACTTCACATAATTGCCGTGACTGACTGCCAAGTTGGCTTTTGTAATTATCTATCTTTTTTGAAGTAACATTGACTGATGCAATTTTGTCATCAGTTTGGATGATAGCCGTGGTACAAGGCAAAACGAAATAACACAATTTAAAGTTTTAATACTCTGTTCTCTTTTCAACTCCCTGAGCCGCAACTTTAGATGTCAAATACTGAATATTTTGGAATATGTATGTATATATGTACATAAGTATGTATATAGTCTAGTTAGTGAAATATTACTACGAAAATATTAGCAATGAATCATGCGCAAGCACCACGCGGCAATTATGACAAATTGGATGATGGTGGTTTTAGACAAGAACGTAGACAAACCATTCGTTGTTTAAATATAAATAAAGCGTCAGCTAAAAAGTCCTAAATCCGTTGGTAAAAATGTCAGTCAACGATAATAATAAATAATAAATGTAATCTAGAAAAGTTCGAATAGTTTGTATGCGTCGTTATTTGAGCAAGCACGTAACATACATATGTATAAGATTTTTATGTTATACATATAGAATTCTAGACACCGACCAATGTTGAATAGCGCCGACAGAAGCTATGTTGTGGTTGTCCGCTTCTCTGAAGAATGTTGGTTTTGTTGTTATTTACGGCATAAATATTCCCTACTTTTTGGTATAAAAATCCAGATGGAATCGTCTGTTCTTGTCTTAAATTAACACCACCACCACCACCACCAGCAATATATGGTTTTGATTCGGTAACAACGACAATGTGGCTTTGTGCGTATAAATGCCTGACGCCGGATATAAAGAAACAAGATTTATGAGCACCGGCTAATTGCACTATTTTATACATTACTCAAGCACTTCACTAAAATACAAATAATACGTTTATCACAAATAAATTCTAATTAAACATGCCTCTGAAATATTTTTCACAAAAAAATTGAGCTTCTGCACCACGTTTCACGAGATCCCGTTGCAACGAAAACTGTCAAAACTAAAATAAGCTAAACGTGCTGCCATATTAGGAAAAATGTGTTTTTCTTTTATTTCTTTTAAATTCTTCTTCAAGATTGTGGAATGCATTTATAACTAATTATTTCTATAATTTCATATATTATACTATTTTGATATTCTTTTTTGCACAAAAATGCTGAAAAAATAAACAATAAGAAGTTATTATCAAATTTATTATTTGTTATTGGATGTATTTAGTAAACATAGCATAATTTTAGGCGTGGAAAGATTTTTTAGAAAAAAAAAATTTAGAGGAAAAAGTACTCAGGTTTCCGCTCTGACATTACTTTCCGTTTCTTTTTTTTTAATGTATAACAGCTTCACATCCGCCTTATTAAGGCGTTACTACTTGAAATGTAGTTCAGAAGCGAAAACTACTTGAGTTACTTTGATGACAATTAAACGACTCGTATGAACCATTTTCTGAACTATTTTTATATCTCCAAATATATACCAAATACAAACATTCCACATTGTACTCAAGTTCACCCCTTCCTACTGTTGCGCCGCACTCAACAAACCCCCTTAACAGTCAAGGACCATTCACAATTCGAATGCCTATACATTTCATTATTGATTTTCCTTTTATTCAATTCATTATATCCTCACAAGTTCCACAGTGCAAACGTGCCAGAAACTTCCTTCATATTTTTCATGTACTCGTTATTTTTGTTTTTATTAAAAACCAACAGTTACTATAGAATAAATTTTATTAATCTACGTAAGAGAAAAAGTGTTAGTCAAAATTGTTAAGTGGAAGTTGAAAAGACTGTTTCCTAAAATCTTGGCGAAAAAGCGACAAGCAAACAAGATTTCACATCTACTCGAGAATCCGCTCCATCAATCGCCTTCGGCTTCGGGCACAGTGATTGTGGAGCGTACAGATTTTTATAACGTGGCCAGCGGCGGCGACATCATCAGAACGCAGCACAGTAAAGTGCATCCCAGTCCGGGGGCCGCCCGCAGCGTGTGGGCGTTGCCCCTGACATCATGTAACATGGTAGCCGAAGAGGATAGCGCCGCCAATACGGAGGAGCGTCCACACTCGCCGCCATCATTGCGTCGCGGTGGACGTGTTGGTGTTGGCGTTAATCATGTTGGTGGTCGAGTTGGACACTCGGCTGACGGAGATGGCGCTATCGATGATCATGATGATAGCAATATACTGTTATTCGAAGGCATCGACGGCGCTATGGCACATTTGGATGACATATTCGATGTGATAAAGAACGGCGAAGTTTGTGATGTGGAAAATTTAGTAGAGAAATTTGGCATAGAATGTTTGTCAGCACGTGATAGACATGGATACACACCTGGACATTGGGTAGCCTTGAATGGTAATGTGGAGATGATGCGTTATTTAATTGAACGTAATGCACCGGTTGATTTGCCCTGTCTGGGTACACAGGGTCCAAGGCCAATACACTGGGCGTGCCGTAAAGGTCATGCTGCCGTAGTGCAGGTGTTGTTGCAGGCTGGTGTGGCTGTGAATGCAGCTGATTTCAAAGGACTTACGCCACTAATGAGCGCCTGTATGTATGGCAAAACAGCAACTGCTGCTTATCTACTCGGTATGGGCGCATTAAATCATCTTACGGATATAAATGGTGACACTGCTTTGCATTGGGCCGCCTATAAAGGGCATGCCGATCTTATGCGTTTGTTAATGTACTCTGGTGTTGAATTGCAAAAAACGGATAATTTTGGTTCGACACCATTACATTTGGCCTGCCTCTCGGGCAATATGACCTGCGTACGATTGTTGTGCGAGAAATCAAATATGGATTTGGAGCCACGTGATAAAAATGGTAAAACTCCGATTATGTTGGCACAGGCTCATCAACACCAAGACATTGTACGTTTGCTATACAACGAAGTGAAGAAAAAATCACGTTGGATTCCGTCGATTTCAGAAATTTGGGGTTGGTTATTTGGCGGTGCTGGCGATTCGAAAGGACCATTGCTACTTTTCCTATTCTCGGTGCTCTTATGGGGATATCCAATGTATATGATAAGGGTAAGAACGCAGTGCGTATGTATTTGTCGTTTGATGATTCATGTAAAACATTCAGTCGAATAGCTAAGTAGTGAAGCCATATCCTCCCAACGGATGCATATCCGCTCTTAAACTTCAACTATCAACAAATACTAATTTAATCATTCGAAAGTCGAAGTGATTAATTTCATGAGGTAGCCGGTTTCCCACGGTTTCTAGCCATCTTCATCGATCGGGAGCCTCTCTTAACTTTTCTACGTCTTGTAGGTCTTGTAGTGAATCACTTGTGAATCAGTTTTATGGACTTCCATTTGATTCTGTCACTTTTAAATGTTCAAGCTTTCCAGAGTTATTAGAATCAATAATAAGTCTTACCAGCATGGGTTCAAGTCTTCCAATCCAGAGCCAATAAAGTAAAAAAGTAATTGCCGTTCTTCAGACGCGATTTCTAGTCGTGGTCCTATTTTTCTTAGAAATAAGAGGCCGAGAGTTTAAGCCTCACGCGAACCTTATTGCCGTCTTGAGCATAAAACTGAAATAAATAGATCGTAACAGAAGCAATTTTCTTGTGGTATACGTAATGAAATCCCTTCTGCACGCAAGCTTAGCTAGAGAGTTTAAGGCGATGTAAAGGGATATTTTCATTGATGTTGCTTTGTGGTGAAAATCAATCAATAGTCCAGTAGTTAGCGGTGCGTAATATCATTCGAAAAGCCAGGGTTCGAGTCTTGGTCCGACCAACAACCAGCATTATAGAAAGTTAATGTTACTTATTGCGGTCGCTTCTCGGGCGGAAATATTAAGCACTCCGAGTGCAGTCCTAACATGAAATAAAAAGCTACTCATAAAAATCCATCGGCCCTTCGAAAGCGGCTTCAAATCGCCAATCACAATAGACGTTCATGCAGAGGCAGATATATAGCTAGGGGAGGATCAGTTGTCTCAATCTTAAAGCCATTAAATATTCTAGCAGGCTAGAAGGGTTGATCGATACAATGTTACTTTGTTCCGGCTGTTTGACTCCTCGATGCCTAACTCTTCTTCTAGCTACAACTTCGAGTTCAAATAATAAGTTTTCTTTGCGTATGATTGCGTAGTCTGCAATGAACTCTCTAAAACTTGTCTGATATTATAGCCGTCTAAAGGCTTTTTCCGTCACTAATATATCAATACCCATTCCTTATTCTCCTTTCTTCATTTCTTAACTCCTCTTTAATTGTCTGAGGAGCTATAAAAAAAGGGCACTGGTTCCGTTGGCGAGATTGAGATCGCTTCTATTGCAAATCTTGTCTGCTATTTCATTCCCTTCAATATTTATATGCCCCGGAACTCAAATGAGAGGGACTTTGTTACGTTCGCCCACTTAATTTAGATTCCCGACACATGCCCCTACCATATAGGTATGATGGTATGATACCGCGAAGGCTACTTTTTATAAACAATAATAATAACAATTTCTTATTTCATCTATTGCGTTTGTAGGCTATACCAATTACCTGGAATATCTTGCGGCGCTCCCACTATTGCTTCATCTATTGGAATGCCGTCATGTGGATCAGTTGGGTTATAGCAAATCGTCGTGATCCCGGCTACATACCGCTGAGCTCGGACGCCTACTATCGCGCCATCAAGCAGATACCATATTTCGACAAGCTGAAGAAACGCAATGTGATATTGACGCGTTTGTGTCACAGTTGCCGTTGTTTGCGACCATTGCGTGCCAAACATTGTCGCGTTTGTAACCGTTGTGTGGCGTACTTTGATCACCACTGTCCCTTCATCTATAATTGTGTGGGCCTGCGTAATCGTATGTGGTTCTTCTTGTTCGTACTTTCGGTGGCGGTGAATTGTTCATTCACAATTTACTTTGCATGTTATTGCGTGATGATTGAGGGTTTCACGTTACTCTATGTATTGGGCTTATTAGAGGCGGTGGTATTTTGTGGACTCGGTTGGATATTGACTTGCACATCGGTATGTCGTTGTGGTGTTTTGCTTTTTGCTTTACAGATATTACATGTTTTGTTTTTGCTTTACAGATATTACATGCCTGCATGAATCTAACCACAAACGAAATGTTCAACTACAAACGATATCCGTATTTGCGTGACAAACGTGGACGCTATCAAAATCCATTCTCCCGTGGACCCATACTTAATTTATTGGAGTTCTTTGTTTGCCTGCCTGATCGTATTGATGAGAATGATTTGCTTATGGAAGATAATATTTGATTGAAAAGTTAGGTACGCGCTAATGCGCGGCGCCGTAAAATACCTGCACATGGATAATAAATAGCTTAAACAGAACGGGCGGGGACGTTGCAAACCCCATGAGGCGGCAAATGTGCAAAGTGAATGGGGAAAAAGATAGAGTTTTGGTAGCTAAATCAGCTTAAACTTGTATGCACTTTATAGCTTTTGTCTACAAAGCACTTAAATCAAATGAGAAAAGGGCTATGTGAGTTCAAAGATGTTGTACATATACATATGTATATTACTCGTTGAAGCGAGTTGCAAAAATTTACCTATTTCAATTAGTAGTTAGTTTAGCGTATAACAATTTCCAGTAATTTTTAAAGCTGTATTTTGGTCCAAACTGAAAGAAAAGTAAACATAATCCCACGTACCCACGAGCAATCAGCGATGTGCTACCAAACATGTCAAAACATAAAATGCCCGTGGAAACCTGCAATTGCTAATGGCCAGCAATATTACAGTTGGTAGGCAAACCCGGATTGCATCTGGAGATGTGGGGCAATAACGGCTTTAGTTTGCTTGCCATTTCTAAAGCTTTCCTTTGCGTGAAATTTTAAACTTTGTCTGTAAAGTTAAAAGCGCCCACGCTATAACAGTATGAACATTAATCTCTTCAATAATTTTTCTTTTAAAATTCTGTTTTAGAAACTTCGAATGGTTACGTACATGTATTTTTCAGAATTGTCAAAGCCAATCTGTGAAGCAAAGCAAACGCGAAGGCTATGGTACAAATGAAAAATGTTCCTTTTCGTTTACATTTCGCAAGAAATTAAAAAGAAATTCAAAGAGATGAGAGTTGCTCAACTTTTAAGCCGATAGCAGATGGTAAATCTCAAAACTTCTATGCGATGACACAATAAACATTTTGCCCTACAATTATATTTCTGTCAAAGAGCTATAAATTCGAGTTGTCCAGTCCAACTTTTCTATATAACTATTTTTAGTTTAGCGAATTTGCGTTGAAATTAAAGAAATAAATAGAAATTAAAATCAGCTTTTGCTTAAAACGAGCAAAAAATGATAGTTGGACAACTTTTGACGTTGCGTAGACGTTGTTTGTAATACGTCAATGCTTTAGCGCTCTGTAGGCGCCAGCGTTGCTTATGAGGAAAACTTCATATTGTTGCATGTACTCATGTTCATATCAATTCTTAAAGCAAATTCATATGTAGCCTAAGGTGAAACAAGCGTAACATGTATCCCTGACTTAAGGGGTTATTTAATCGAGTAAAAAAGTTCAGTTCTCAACCATTTTTTTACATAGAAAAAACAGTTATTTAAACTATTTATTGTTATAAAGGTATGCATATATATATGGGCATTTGAAAAAGAATTCTTGAAAATTTCAAAGGAATATATTCATGACTCCGTCATTGCGACGTTATTTCCGGCGACATCCCGAAAAAATATGCGTCTGCGTTAATAGTAGAACTCATGATACGATTATCGGAAGTGGAAAAAAAATAAAAAATTATAAAATACAATTTAGTTTAATACCATAAACTAGAATTTGTAATTTAAAATTGGATTTTTTCTATTTTTTTACAAAAAAAAAAATACATTATTTTGGTACAAAATGCTCAGCATTTTTTTTTAAATAGTTTTGATTGAAAAAAATCTTTTGTCCAAATTTTCGTTAATTTTACCTCAAAGATCTATGTAAAACTTCAACAAATCGGTTAAGTAGTTTTAAAGAACTCCTGACAACCGACTTTGAAAACACAGTTTCGAGCAAATCGCGTTTAAAGTTTAAAGCGCTGAGTGTAATTGCCTATGAGCGGGTACCTTCCCAAGGCTGTATCTCCGAAACTTTTATTCGGATTTACTTGAAAATTTAGGCTAATATTTTAGAGATGTTGTGGAAATTAGTAAGACATTGAAAAAATTGATTTTTTGAAGCTGTGAAATCCATATAACCTTTTTAAGATTCTATATACTCGAAACCCTATTCATTGCTGGCATTTAAATTTGAAGATTAGATTAGCAGATCGCTTACTAAAATTTTTTGAAAAAAGTGCGTGTGATAGTGGAACAGAAATATAATTTAAGAAATATTGAACCGACTCCACTTCCCATATATGTATGTAACAGGGAAATTTTTAAAAATTTCGAAAATTCAATTACTAATAATGCAATTGGAGTTAGTTTAGTTTTGATAACTAACACTAAATGACCGAAAAAAAAATATAAAAAAAATGGAATGGGCATGGCATAGGACACTTGATTGGTCTAACTTAACATCTTAAAAAAATATAGAAATTTAAAAATTGGTAAACAAACAGTAGACTAAATAAAGTTCGCCCGGTTACTCGCTTAGACTTTGTATTTACTATATTGCTTCGTAGCAATAGAAAAAAGTAATCTATGTGAGGTTATGTCCAACGTGATAACCTGAAACTTATGAAATATAATATTATCGGTAGGTTTCTGATTGTATTTTATTTATTTTTTGTTTTTTTTTTTTCGTAAATTATACGTATTTTCGATATTCTAAGATAAATAAAAAATTAAATTTAAGCCGAGCGCATCAAATTATCTTAGAAAAGCAAAACAAAATGTCCATATATTATAGTTTCACTTAAGTATCAGTTCTCTTAAGCGTGGGTGTTTTCATGTTTTTATAAACTTTATCTTTTTAAAATGAATAAATTATAAAAAAGCAGAACATTTCAACTATTTTTGTGCACAACTTGTGTGGGCCACTGTACGTCGTCTTGCTGATTTGTGCCACTTTTGTCTGTTTTTAACTAAAATTTATCACTTTTGCTCAATTAATAAGGTTAGGCTACCTACTTTTTTTTTACAATTTTTCAGAACTTCTTTATTTTTTACAAATAGCTAAATGTCTTTTAATATTTGCTTAGGCTCTATTCGAAAGGTTTAAACTGGTCGTGGCTGAAAATTTAAAATTCATCTAGAATTTCTTAAACTCAGTAAAGTTCTGCACACATTTAACTAAAAACCTCTAATTGTAAAAATAAAGCTAAAAAAAAACATATTTGCAAAGTACAAATAATGCTAATTTAAAAATAACGGTCATTAAAAATCGAATTATATAATTCAGTGGATTCAGATTTTTAAAACATAACTAAAAATATATTTTCGAAGTTACAAGAATTATCTACTGGGATGTGTATAGTAAGAGGCTTTCAAATTGTATAAAATCTAAAACAAGTATTTTAAATAGTGCGCTAATTCACTAATAGCAGTTGGTACATACACACATATCTACATATCTCTGTGTTTATTAAAACAAAATTGTATATAAAAATGTGTCTATATATGTATGTAATTAAAATATCACTACAATTGGATTTTTGAAACATTGCATTGCGGTGGTCTGGAGTGTTGTTATTTTAAATATTAACTTTCAGAGTGATTTCCGATATGTACACATTATATAGGGGAAAAATTCCTTTATAATGAAAATATCTGAGGAGTTTGTAATAATAAGAGGAAAGACCAATCAATCCAGCCTATCGCAAATATTACTCGTATTCTCGTTGGTGGAAATATAAAATTCTCAGTTAACCATTATTGCAGAGAATATTTTTGATGTAATAAAGAAAAGAAAAAAACTGTGTGAAACCCTGTAGTACCCAAGCTTTCTCCAAGCAATCAAATCAGATAATGCACAACCACATTTTTTAGCTATGTTTTAAATTCATTACATCTTGTATTCAAAGAAATGCATAATATTTAAGTCTAGCTTAAAAAGTTGTTTAAGAATAAAAAATAAATATATCTATGTATATGAATATGTAATATGATTTAAACCATTGTTGACACGCCACCAATGTGCTTGTGGCATAATGATCTTAAATAAAATAAAAATATTGCATATTTAGAATTAAATATAAACTTGTAATTTCATTTTTTTTGTATATTAAATTATATATTATTTGATACTTTTGTTCATTTATATTTGGTTTTTGATTGGTTTGCATTTGTTTGTATAATTTGTATAAAAAATTAAAAAATTCCCTACTATATATGTATGCATGAATGTATGTATATGTGAATTAAGGGAACATAGGACGACATATAAACATATAAAACAATACATATTGTTATATTGCATATTAAATTTAGACTTACTTTACTTTGGCATGTTTTTTTTTCGAAAAAAGATCCTTGTTTACTTCATAATGCAAATACGAGCACAATAAAATTTACACCATAACATCACTATACATAAACGTACTAGTCATGCAAGGCACACTGAAATACCACAATTAACTCTCGAAACAAAAATCATAGTTTTCGGGATCTTCAGGTATTGGTGGCGGATCTTTACTGATGTCAACTCCTTCAGTGTCCAATAAACGCAATTTGATTTCCATTGACAGTAAAGTGTCAAAGTCTTCCTTCTTTTGTTTACTTGTCATTTCCTGACCCAACAATGCATTTATACCATCTGTCCAATAATGAAAGGTAGTCTCATCGGGCGCTACAAAATCCAATGTAGTATTCTCCATGGAATCAAGTGTAATTGAGAAGGCCAGATTGCCGGCATTTTTACGTGTACGCATTTCTTTCATATGTGGACATTCTTTGCCTTCGAGTAGCTGTTTAATATCGATAACTGCCACCTTATTGGTTAACTCTTCAAGTGTGGGCACAGTTTTTTCATCACAATCACCATAGTGTATAACTTTATGATTGGGTGAGAGACGTGCATACCAGAATTTATCTTTAGAGCGTGTGCCGCGTGAGTATTTTGAAAATCGAGTGCCTGAGGAAATATATAAATAATTTAGTAACAAAAATCAATTTGTAGTTTTTTATTCAGAATTTCACTTACCCTCCACTAAATATGACAGCCGCTGTTGCTTTATCAGATCGAGAATATGTGGCGAAATTTTCTCTTTTAACTTGACAATAGCAGATGCTGTAGAATCGCATTCTTCTTTTGATATGCGTTCCTGTTGTCGTAAATTAGTGATTGTTTGATAAGTGAGTAGTGCAATTTTAGCACGAAACTCCTCCAAATTTTCCGGACGCTCTTTTAGTGTACGTATTATTTGTTCACGCACAACACTGAAAACTTTTTGAAAATCTTCCGCCGTCGCACGCATATCTTTCCATGTACGATTTAACGTTATAATACAAATACAAAAGAATTCCTCAAATGGATGGTCATGTGTAAAAAACATTGGTTGAAAGTCGGCTGATTGTTCTGCTGGTGGCTCGCCAATACGCAATATATCGCAAAGTACTTTTACCAATTCGATTGAAGTGCGTCCGAAGGGACACTCATGCTCGTCAGCACGGCAAGAATTTTCATGTACAATTTTTGTATACTGCTGTGTATATGTGCGTGCAAAGTACACCATGCAATCCAAAGCCAAGATTCCTGAAAGTGAAGATTATAATTTAGTCACCTTCGTATACATACATATTTTCAAAACAAATACCTGGTGGGGTTTCAATGAAATCCTGTGCTGGATTTATATCGCATTTGAAGCCAAGTTTTTTATAAAACTGCGAAAAGTTCACATTACCACTGCCTGAACCGCCGCCACCGCGTCGCAAGTGCTCCTCGCCTACACCCATCTGTCCCGAGTAATCATCAAACGCAATGCGCCGCAATTCTTTGATTTTTTCATGTGCATCCTGATCTTGTGCATTCATTTTCATACGCATACGTTGCTCAAGCAAACCCAAAGTGAGCGTTTGTAGCACATACAATTGGTGTGTCATTTCCATAGGACGCCCTGAAGCATTACCAATCAATGCCAAACGGTATGGCTTTGCACTAATTGTATGTGCAATCTGTCGCTTGCGTCCTTCATCTGCCTTCATAAAGAGCGCATTAATTAATGCAATGGCATTTTGTTGTGTTGTTGCTGAGTTGGCATCTTGCAATAGACGAAGTAGATCTTGTAGTGTGACTTCTTTTTCGACTAGCACGTATTTGCTACTATTTTGCACAATATTCTCCAAATTAGAGAGCGCACTTTGTGTACATTCTTTGGAAAAATTTTGAAAATTACAAACAATCTGAATATTTCGTTGTACAAAGTTGTTTTGCAGTATTTCCCATGAAATTGTATCATGCTCCATTAGCTCAACAAAACTGGCTAAACTATATTTTAGTATGTCGTCATCTCTCTGAGAGGGATCCTCAATCATATTTATTATTATGCCTAGACCTTGCTCTTTTATAAATTCCATTGCAAAAGTGTGATCTTTGCTGAGTGTGGCGAGCTGCTTGAGACATTTTGTCTTTTCCATTGTAGAGCCAGAACGTAATGATTCCAGCGTGTCATTTGCCGTTTTCGAAGGGGAATATGATAAATGCAAAACCGAACCATTTTTGATTTCATTGCGATTTTTTTCAGTGACATATTTTTGATTATTGGGGTCGCAAAACTCGAGAGCATAGTTCTGTGGATCGGCAATGTCCCAATAACTGCAGATTTCTTGTATCTTACCTAGAAAAATGAGACGAGAATATACTTTATGAATAAATAAAGCACTTTTATTCCTCCCATATCAAAAAATTATACTAATATTTTGTTGTGAGTAAGTTAATACATACGTACATACATACATACATATATATTAATATGTGCTATGAATGTTTACAATAGAATAATGAAGGGTCTCTAATTTTTGAGCATGCAATATTTGTTGTTTCCTGTTGCGGGTGTTGCATTCTAAATCAAAGCCGCCATACACATTAAAAAACGGAAGGGCGTTGGCCGCTTTATGTGTCTCATACAAAATTTTCACTATACAATGTTTCCTAAATTCTTATAGCTGCATAATTTTATGTTGCTATAATTTATTAATCATATATTAAAATACCTGTTAAAGGTTGACGCTGATCTAAACATATGAGCTGTGGCACATAGTTCTCCAATTCCACGGCAATTTTCACGATATGTGCATCCTTTACAAGAGTTTTTTTCGGTATCATATTCAGCTTTTAAATGTTTTATTTTTCGTATTGTACGTTTTTATAAAAGAGTTAGATTTTAACAATTTTTATATACTCCGCTTAAATATTTTTAATGAATTGAAATTATTAATCACTCGACCAAAATCAACATAAAGTGCAATCTGCATAAAATTGAGAGACGCTTCTTCTTTACATCAAGTTATTCACAATAGATAAGAATGACAACGAAAGCAGTGGTAAATCTTGAAAGGGGTCATGAGGGGTTCTCAGGCCGCTTTCGATAATTGATGATAAATTATGTAATTTAGGTGGCTTATTGTGGATAACCCGATTTCAAAAACAGCATTGAAAAACATGTATTCTCGAAAATATTTATCAAAAAGAGCAATATTTTTAAGATGGCTATATTTAGCAAAAGCTGGCTTTTCTAGTCAGTTGGGAATGGTCAAACCTGGGATTCAATCAGGCTTTCAGTGTGTTTTCATTCATTCATTTATTTCTATTCTCATAAAACACGAATAATTGAATATTTATTGAACGCTAATATTTATTGAGATTAAATTGTTGCAAACACTTAGTAACATTGTATGTGGTAAATATATGTATTTCAAAGCAAGTTAATGTATTCAGTGCTATAATGCCATACTTAGCAATTGACAACTAGAAGCATACTAATTAATAATTTTATTAAATAAGTATATACTCGTTCATTCAAGCGGTTGATGTTGAGGGCAGGGCAGCCAAAATTTCGTCTATAAAGCCATCCGGGTTTTCAATCAAATGCAGCAGACCTAAAATAAAATAAAAATGAATATAGGTATTCAAAAGTTGATATTCGCAAAAAGTTTGTTTAGAAAATTGTAAAGCACAATAACACACCTGCTACATCACAAAACTCGCCAAAGGAGGTGCATGGCAAAAATTCCTCAGTGAATGTTTGCAGAATCGAGTCCGTCGATTTAAGCATAGCTTCATCATTCTTGCGTATATAATCGAACAGAGAAATGGACCAATCCTCTTCCTTCGGTGTGCTAACCGATTTAAATAGCACGCTGTAGATCAAATCGATAAGAGCCCACATCATCAAGAACGGGCGATAAACGCTGTAATCCTTTGTCTGACGATCGCTCGGCGATAGCAAAGCTTTGCATAATACGGATGGTGAAATATGACGGGCATGTCCAACAGCAATTAAACGTTTCAAATGTGCCAATTTATGTTTGTTCCATGTTTCATGACTATGCAAGGCTAACGAAATGGTTAACATATACAGTGGGCCTTCGACCTCATAACCACATTCTAGCCACTTATCCGAAGGTGCGGCGGTCAAGTATGCAATAAGCGTTTTACAATCACGTGCTGCTGAACGTGAGGACAACAACAAGTAAACTGCATAGAAAAGCAAATAGGGCACAAAGTGCATATTCGATTGAGGACCACCACCACCGGCGTCATCATGGAAGCTACGTTCCCATGCAAAACGCATTAGCAGCATTTTGAGATCGTGTACGCTGCTGGGGAAAGAAATGTCGCAACGTTGTGTGCTCTCCTGCATGTAACTGCTGTGACGTGTCATGCATGCGGAAAAAGCGGCCTCTGACACGTCTGGACCCCAAAGTGGCAACAAACCATTGCAACGTGTATTGGCATTTTGCAAACTAGCACGCTCCCATTCATCACGGCCACGTGCCAAACGTATAGCCGAAGTGTGACAGTCAACATGTACCACATTGAAATGTGTGACGGTTGTGTAACCGATAGTCTTGCGCGATTTCAATTCGAATTCTTCTACATTGCAACGTTTTGTGAATGTGTAGATGCCCAACACCTTGGCTGGCTGACAGGCATAACCCTCACGGCAAATGAAGCAAGTGAGACCAGTCTCATCTCGTAATTTTTCAATCTTTTGCAGTATAGATCCCTTGGCGGTAACTTGTCCTTTCTCATTTGTACGCATACCAAGCGCGTCGAGTTGTTTTTCGCGTGTAGCCATAGCCAAGCGTTTCTTCTCAGCACGTGTGAAATCACGCACCTCTTGAACACGTGCTGCTGTCGCTTCATCAGTACACAAAGCTTCTAATAGGTTTTCAGCCAAACTGCCGACATGTTCATCACTGGACACTTGCTCGAGGCGATGTATAATAGGTATAATGTCTTTGCTGATAGCGACCTGTGTAGCCTCATGTTTGCTGGCGAGTCCGGTGAGGAAACGTAATATATACTTTAGGCTGGGACGCGAGATAAACTCCTTCAATTCATCAGAGTCTGTGCGTAACAATGTTGGCTTAACGCATGGTGCATGATTGGTTATATAGGTAATGGCGCGCTCAACAATGCCCAATCCGACGATATAGTCTTTTAGTGTGCCACCAATACAATTATGCTCAATTTGATTGGTAAGCACACAGAAAAGCTCCATTTTGAATTCCTCTTCGGGCGTACGTTCCGTATCAAAGTGATTGAAATCGAGTATATCCTAGAAATGCAGAAATTGCGTTAAAAATGTATATCAATTAAACCGATAGAAATATTATATTATTATAATAAACTTACCTTAAAGTTCTCACACAACAAAGCCATCTTCACCTCATTGCCATACACCAGCGCTGCCAGTACACGTATAAGATGTCGCAATACCGACGGATTGTTACGTACATTAGCACAATCAGTACATGATATCAATGCCGATACATACTCGGGTCCGCCGAATGTTAGTGAGAATTGCAAAAACGAGTCCAGAGTGTCGTTGGCAGCCTTTGAGAGTATAGTTTCCATTATTTCCAACAACTGTTCGGTCACCGACGATTGTATAGAATCATTCTCCGATTGCAAACACATTTGCAAGACCTTTAACAGTGTGTTGATAGCACCCAATTCCGGTTGACAGAGTACTTCTTGGCAACGACGCACTTTTACACAAATAAGGAAAAGTTTTAGCAGTACTTGTATTAATTCGCGTGTTCGTGATATATTCTGTAAACTGCCAATACGATCGAGCATCACCTTTAAACCATTACAATCAGCTAATACATTCGCCATGCGATATAGTTGCTCAGTGTCAACTTCTTCTTGACTCTTATTGTTTAATGTTTCAACAAACTCTTCAGTTGCATCGCCCAAAAGGCCACGCATGCGATATACAATGCGCATAGCATCACGTTCTCCGCCCTCTGCTAGCCATACCTTCTTGTACACATCCTTAACAGGCAGATCCAAGCTGATAATTTTATTATTAACCAATAACTCCATGCCGTTGTCATCCTCCAGTAATGCTATCAACTCACAATCGGTACAAATTTTATTTTTCACATCGCGCATAAGTGGCCCAAGTCCTACTTCAGTTGAGGGGTATGGATTGCCTAGCATGCGTCCTTGCAAGAAATCTTCCTGTTGCGGGTCTTTCTCTAATGTCATAAAGAATTCACTCTCATCATTCTCTTCGGGATGTATTATGGAGTATAGTCGTTCAAAGATGAAAACAGGTGTTTTTATATCAATCATGCGCGTTTTTTCAACTGTATCAATGAGTATCTCCATAAATGCACGCGTCTCCTCTTCGGTGCCACTAGTCATCTCTTCCAACATCTCCAACAATTTCTCTTGAGCATCGTCGATAAGACGCGTACGTTGCACAACCAATTTGCGCAATGATAAGTAACCCTCAAGTACCGGTCCAAGTAGACGTGTCTTGTATGCCTGCCGTATGGTGGCGCTTTCAAGGAAGAGCGATAGTAATTCTACGAATTGGCGCAAAGCAAAACCTTGAGATAAATCCGATGACAATGTGGTGTCTTCAAGGCGATGTATTTTAACGATTTCGGCTGTGAGCAATTGTGAAATCTCTACAAGTACACCTTTGAGCGCTAAATACTGACGCCAGGGTGTATCAGAGGCAAGTGCACGATACAAAGCCAAAAATTCTGCACTTGCCTCACCCGCCTCACCAACATACTTAAGAAAACCGGTCAACAAGTTTAGTATCTCACGTTTACGTTCATGTGTGCGGCTCAGTGATGTAATAAGTGAGCAAGCCAATTGACGACCGAATCGTGAATTGGTATTGAATAAGATGGGCTGTAACCAGCTGGCACTCAGCACTAGTGGCGTATTAATATGTTCTTTGTTGAGCACTTGATTACGCCAACGACGTCCATACTTTTCAGATAAATATAATTCCCGTACGGATTGACGCTTTTTCTTTGACGATTCTGTCGGTTCGGTTGCTGGCATTGCGATGTTTACACTGCCGGTATTCGAGCCTGTACTTTGATCAACTACGGATTGTAGCATTGCGGCAAGCATACGATCATCTGGTAGTATGGAGGCAGTAGCGGGGGTAGCAGTTGTTACCGCAGCTGCAGCATTTCCAGAAACGTTTGTAAATCCTTTACGTCCTTTAGCTGCGTTATTGGCTGGCATGCGTGCCTTCCAGGCATCATACGAGTGTTGCACATCTCCAACCAACCATTTATTGAAGTTCACTGTTAGGCCGTCAATGCTGGTGATCGTAGATAATTGTGAGGGACTTAAATCACGATTTAATTTACTTGTCGGTATAGTGGGACAAATGAGCGCCTGCATTATTCTCAGGCATGGCTGAATTACGGATATAGCGGGTCCTCTTGGTGCACTGAAATAAGAAAATAAATTTAATGGATTTTATGTGCATTAGCAGTGGAATACAATAAATTATACATCAGATTATGGTTAGTATTAATTACTGATTTTGATCATGATAGAGAAGCTTCCTGAGTGTTACTTTATATAAAATGTACATTTAAAAAAAAAAAACCCCTCTGATATTATGTGTGATAAAAAAAAATAAAAAAGAAATATGTACGATAAGTTTTTCAACGTGTCTTTATAACAGATGATTTGAAAATTTCTCAAAGAATTTTCCAGCAAAACATTTTTCAAGTCTTATGAACCTTAAAAATTATACACAATTCAAAACTGTTTACTAAAACTCACCGACATGTCACAAGGAATAGCTCAAATACTACTTTCAATTTATTCTCCCAACAAAAGTCGTCTTGTGCTATGAGTACCTCAAGCAAAACCATCTCATGATGTATGGCTGCATCCAAATTAGCTAAAGGTATGGCGCCCAAGAGAGCGGTCTTCACACGTTCGGTAATTAAATCCAACAAGCTCATGCAAGCATCACGATTATTTTTAGTCAAGAGTACGAGTAAATTGCGTACTTCATCTTGTATTTGTGGTGTGCCACGACGTAGATTATGTTGAGCTAATTCTTCTACTAAACCCTGTGTATAAAGGCCGATGCGGCACTCATAGTTGGAGGCCATGGCGCGTAGTAGTGTGAGACATTGCTCGGTAGATGCCAACGCACAGCCATAACAACGATTTATAGCATAATTTTCGCGCATATCCATGCCTTGAGAATTGTGAGATTGATCTTGTTGACTGCGATCGTAGGCGACTAATTCACTGTTGAAGGGAGTAACAGAAATTATATAAATGAAATAAATAAATAAAATTATTTGACTGTAAAATAATGAATTGATTTTTTACTCACCTACGGCATGCCTTCACCTTCTGCACGATTTTACTTAATTCCTCAAATGAGCTGCGCGACTCAACACAATACTTTTGTGCCAAAAGTTGTATGATTTTATTTACTTGCGAAGTACTATGAACAGTACCCAAATTGTCATCCACTAACCGATCGGAACAACGATGTTCGGCTACCTTTTGTATAAGCAATTCCAACATTTGTTTATTAGTTTGCAATTGACGATATATCCGGTCGGCACGTTCCAACGAAGAATGTATAATTTGCACTGTTTTAGCGCGATCCTCTGCTGACTCGATGGGATCAACGGCACAGCAAACCCGACCATATATGCTGAAATCAAATTTAGCATATTTGCAAAAGCCACATGAATGGCAAAGGAAGGGATCTTTCTCATCGTAGTTAATGGCGCGACATTTATGACATTGGAATACGTTTTCACCACAATTGGCGCAGACACCCGGATAGGCTGGTACTGCGGCGCTGCAACGTGGGCATTGTAAGTTTTCACTAGAGCCAGTTACGGTTTCGTAGAAATCAGCATATTCAATCATCAGATTGCAAGCGGTAATGGGCAATGGAAAATCAATCTTCACCTCCGTTTGTCCAGATTGCAATGTCACCGAGCGTGCTTTGTGCCACATGGCTGGACGATTTTTAAGTTCAACCACCGCTTGAACAGTGCGATTATTATAGTAAATATTAATGGTACGCACCATTTTCGTGCGTTTTAAATCAGCAATACGTACAATCATTTTTGAAATTGTATGACTTTGTACCAATTTAACAATCATTGTGGTTGTGGTGAACTTGGAATCGGATTTAATTGATGGCAATTTGATATTAGCCATTGCGACTTCGGGATTATTGCACACCAAACATGGTTCTGATTCCAAGTAATAACCATTCATTTGTAGTATTTGTTCGAGTGTAGTATAAATGGGCGCATTTGGGTGTCTTGAGAGTAAATCGTTTTGCTGACGTAGCACTTCTACAGCTTTTTCTGTGTACTCAGGCAGTTTGTCAACGATCGATTTTGTGCTGAGCGTCAAATAGCCGAGTATATCAACGAATTGTGCGGTACGTCGTCCAAAAGCGGGTACCAGTGGCCACATATTCCATAAAATACTGATTAATTTCTCCTTTTGCCTATCGTTGGAATTCTCGTAAATGGCGAATATCAACGAATGTGCTTGCCAACGTATCGATGTAATGTTGGTCTCTAGCAAGAAAATACGCACAAATTTATTTAACAACGCATCAGAGACAAAACGGAATATCTGATGTACGAATGTACTACAATGAGCTGGATCAAATTTGGAATCAAAAGAGATTTCAATGTCTTCGGATTTGTCGCGATCGCCACGCAACTTCGAGGAGGTGCCAGGTGCTTGCTGTTGTTGTTGCTGTTGCTGTTGTTTTACAGCCTGTATGTTATTGCAAAGTGCCGCTTGTAGTAATTGCAAAAGTATTGGTGAAACACCATCATCGAGTTGATAGCAAGCAATTTCAATCAATACTGGTATAACATCCTCATGAATAAGACAAAACTTTTGCCAATTGCCGGTACGTATTTGACTAATCTCCTGACACGTACGCAAATGCTCAGTGAGATCGACGAGTGAGTCATAGCTAAGAATTGGTATCGACTGGTTTGAGAGGACTAAATTCTATAAAAAAAAAAAAAAAAAAAAATATTAATAAATTAATAACTTAGATGGAGCTGTCATATATAACATATAAGAAGCAGACAATCTTACCTTGGTATTAAATAGGCTGCAAATTTCCTTAACGAAATTGAAGTGCACATCGAGTGAATGACCATCGCGGAACATACGGAATTTTTCCTTATTGCCGCAAATGTACATCAACAGTTTACGCACTTGACGCCTTAATAACGCGTTCAAATTCAACATCATATATTCGCATAATGTGTAAGTCATATTCTCGCAATAATTATGATACCAATCGTAGGGACCAGGATGAGTGGCTGATAGACGCAAAATTTGGTATGGCAAGCGTACTGAAATCTCAGTTAGCAACGCATCGTAAGAATCGAAAATGTCGGGATAGTTTTTCAAATAGTTATGTGGTATCAGCATAGAAATATCAGGCTTAGCGCCATGACGTATCGGTTTGAGTAGATTATTTTGTGTGGGTGTTGTCGTTGCACCAGCGATTGGTGTACCAGCAGCTGCGGTTGAACTGCCGCCATTCGCACTCTGTTCGCTGGAAACACGCTTCCAGTGCTCAAGTAACGATTCCATTACTACCAATGAAAACGTAAATGCTCCGTTGTTACTAAGAATACTTGCAGTAGTACTGGCCACAAATGAAGCGTTGTCTTTGAATTGATGTGGTGGTGAAGTAGTACCAGCTTGTTTGGATTTCGTCTTGCCCATTAGAACACCGAAGAGGCAAAGCAACACCAAACGGACCTCGTTTTTAGCGCTGCGATCCTTCATCTTAAAGAATATGATTGCAAAAATTAATTATTTTATGCTTTATTTTATTGACATTTAATAATATGGTATTAAATTTTAGTGGGCCCTTTTTCAAAATGGATGGTTCAACACGATCAAGATATTTGTAATAAATGAGACCATAATGTTCTTTAGATTTTTTTTATTTACTTTGATAACTTTAACTGTTTTTCAAAGGTTCACTTTACTATATCACCAATCAAAGTTTTTCAAAAATCCGAAATAAAATTTTTGGCGATATTTTAATAATAAAAAAGTTTACTTAAAACTTGAAGAAAAAAAAAACATAAAATGGATATCGCTTCAGATCTGTGAAGAGGACACGCTCTGTGATAGGCTTATGGTGCAATCCTTTTGTTTATGCGGCCTTCCTAAGTGGACTTTTTTTTGCATTAAAGAAAACAAAGATAATCGTTATTTACAATTCCTGAATTACATGTTCATTGTTTGAGTTATGATATAACGCATAAATATCGAATCAAAAATTTGGAATACAAAATTTCCAAAAGCAACTGTTGACATTAACTACATTTTTTATTATTTACCAGCTACATAGGTATATGTGTGTGTTGTAGTATTCTTTTACTATATTTATTTATGGTCTCAATACAAAGTTTTTCATATATTATTCCACTTCTGATTTTTATGAAAATTCGATAATAAAAAAATGAATATTATTTTGTTCTAAAGCTCACCTTAAATGTATTTGAAATTGAATCCATTTCCACGTAATCTACCAGGGCTGATAACAGTTCGTTTAATACCTTTTGGTCGCGTTCGTTATTTCCATTCAGGTCGGTTGTAAGCATTAGTATAACTTGTATTAATGGTATGGCTTGAACGCCATTGCAATTATCGAAGGTTTGTATATTAAGGATGATATTCTCCAAAATTGATATTCTGAAAAAAAAGCAAACTAGTATTCCAACATAAATGAAATATAAAAATTAATACCTCAAGTCATGTAGTTTCGCTATATTTTCATCTTCTGATATCAACTCTTCAGTCGGTGCGTTTGATATAGCGGTAGCTGCTGCACTAGTACTCGCCACAGGCTCTTCTGTGCCACCAACAGCACCAGCACTTGCATTCGACTTGTCGGATGGTGCATGTGCTGAACGCGGTGGTGAGGCATTCGTTTGATCGCCATATGTACTGCTGCGACCTGATGTGCCACCAATACTTTCTACACCACTACCACCACTTTCTGAACCGCCACTTCCAGCGGGCTCAGCCGGAGATGTACGTAGCGTAGAGCCATCTGTTGCTACATTCGAACCTTCATCGTCCGACCCACCAGCTGAGACGCTTGCAGCATTCGCTGCCATACTCATGTTGCTGGCTTCAAGCGCTTGTAAGTTATGTAGATTTCCAGCATTACGTATGCCCTGTAAGTTTGCTAAACCTTGTTGCAATGATTGAAGACCTTCGCCATCGTGTTGCTGCAAGCTTAATGCAATCGCCAAATCCATGATTGCCTCATCGTCGGCATCTTGTTGTAGACCGAGCAGTTGCGGGAAACCACCTCCCATGAAAGCTTCCAAATTAAGGAGCTGATGACCAGCATCGTGTGCGAGCGGATCTAAGGCGCTGGCATCCACAAATTCAGCGCTATTGCTACGACCAACAGCGGCGGCTGACGGGCCACCCACTGCAGCAGCAGCTGCTTCCAAAACTTCATCAGCGGCCACCTCTGCTGCGCCGCTTACAGCTAATGATGTTAGATTCGATGCGGTAATTGTTGATGTGGTATTCGATGGTGTTGGTGTCGAGCAAATTGGAGGTGTAACAATTGCAACCTTGCGGCGCTTCAAGCGTGGATTAAGCAGTAAAATAATAGCTTCCTTAGCACTATGACTTATAACGCTCGACTCGTTCTTTAGCAAGTCAATGAAGTATTTTGTCATACGTTCCACTTGATCGGCATCTGAGAGCGCAAAGGCATGCATTATTTCCACTAAGCAGTGAACAATAGTTTCAGTGTGACTGAGACCACGTCTAACGATAGAAGTCGGCTCATCCATGTGTGGTGTGATTTGATATAGTTTTTCAACAAACTGTAGAATGTCTTGCACAAGTTCAATTTTGTTGTCCAGACAAATCTTAGTAAGCGATTGCGGACGCGACATCGCTATACTGCGCACCAACAAAACCAAACGATAGAAAGCCTCGGGATCAATGTCACGCACCGTTTCCGGTGTACTTAACTTGCTCTTTAATGCTTGCAACTCTGTATTCACATAGTGTACAACTTCCTGATCTTTATATGCATGATACGAGTTACGGTTGCCGAACAACGTGGCTAATACATAACGCGACTGCGATTGCACTTGATTTGGTGTAGGTAATAGAAGCAATGAAGTTGCCGTCTTGATGGCTTTCTGCTTAATTGCGGTCGCTACGTTGCTGCCACCGAGCAAGTTAAGTGAATAGTCAAGTACTTCCAATAGATTTGTAACCATTTTATCAAGATTGTTTATAGAGGTGAAACCTTCACCAAAGTTTGCAGCGGATAGTTGTCCATTGAAACTGCCATTTGTATTTCCAGTAGGGCCAGCAACAGCATTGCCAGCTGTATCATCACTGTCATCTGGCCAGCCAACCAAATCTTTGGACTTACCATACACTTCAATACTATCCAACATGCTAACGTTCTCCGGATCCTGTGATTTACCGAAGACAACTTTCAAACATTTATCTGATTGTAAGATCTCTTCACGCGTTAATGGTATATCGAACCAGCGTGCGCGACGCACAACGGTGGGAATTGTGCGGCCCAATACGGTAACAGTTTGTGGCGCTCGTAACGGATCTTGTGTGCCGAGCAGCACACGTATGCCGACAATCACGGTGTTCGGATCGTTATTATAAGCCTCGAGTGTGAAGCCAGTAGGCTTTGTAGAAGCTACAAACATACCGGTGGAGAAAAGACGCGTCTTGAGTTTTTGTTTATTGTAAATTTGTAAGAGATCATTGCCGCCAAATTCCACATCGGATAACATGGTGCAATGTTCGAAGAAATCAATAGGGAAAATTGGTGCACCATTAGGACCAACAGTTTTCTGTTGATTAGTGCTTTTACGCTTTGACTTTTTGTTTGAACTGCATTTGGCAAATAACGTAGAAGAATACAATTGGTTACCGAATGGCTGGACTTGCGGTGATAACCAGAAACTGGTATTATCCGGTTGAGCAGTGAAAATACGTAAGCTACCATCCTCGCACAAAAGTATAAGTGTTGTCTTTTCCACGCCCGATACAGTGTGACGTATGGCTACCATATCCATAATACGCGATTTAGATGATTGAGCTTTAATTTCTTGCATGAGAATGCGTTCGGGTGTGAACATGAATATGACCGGGTTGTTAGAGGTATGCATCATAGCACAAATCAAACCCGGATGTCCAGTTATTTCGGTCCATTGGCATAAGGGCTGTGGCGGTCCTTTAGATGAGTTCTTAGATGCTGGCGCCGTTTGTAAATGTGTTACACACTTTACGCCCTTATTGACATCAGTTAGCGGTGCTATGAAACTTCGTCCCACTGAATAACTGAAGAACAGCAGTTGGAGAATGTGTGAATAGTAAATTGATACACCACCGCCACCAACTTGCCCACTAACATCCTTGATATGTGGGTGATTTAGCTCCAGGGTATTGGTTACATAGAAATCGCCGTGCTTAGCCAAACTCTGATCATCCAATTTTTGATAGTAAATATAGCCCGATGAAGCTATGATCAACATGTAATAAACGCCATCTTGGTAAACAAATGTGCAATCACGGATTTTACCGATCGCCACAAGGAAATAGTACTTTGGACTATAAGAATCTTCAGCGAGTTCGTAGATTTTTACATAATCCGCTGTGACAAGCGCTAACATGGTCTGCGAACCGGGCAGCCAAATGGCTTTCTTAATAAAGTTACCATTCTCCAGTTGTGGAGTTAAAACGATGTGCTCATTTGTGGCGCCACTGTTGGAGAATGTCAGTATGTGGCATTCCTTTAAACCACAAACGGCCAAGCAATCTTCATTTGCCGGATTGGCGGTGAGTGAGAGCACAGTACATGGTATGGGTGCAGATGAGAGTTGAGTGAGTGTAAGTTTACGTTTGGCAGCATCGGCCTGCTTCAATAATGCCGATAGCTGTAGAATTGTGACTTTGCCCTTCTCATGTGATACGGCCAAGTGTTGACGTTTGCCGTGTGGCGATGAGAGGCAACACAATGCGACGCGACGTACTAAACCAGAGGAGAGCAATTGTTTTATAGTCTGTCCTTGATCGCCGGAGTAGCTCATGCGTACATTTTCAAATGCACCTTCTTGTGAGCCCAGTGTTGGTACCATTAGTTGATCGGTGATTTGGAAGGTCTGGTCGGGTGCATGCAATCGATCTAATGCTGTTTTTGCACGCTTGTGACAACCGACGATTGAGTAGAGCGCACAATTTTCGCGTATCGAAGGCAGTAGCACATCGAAGAAGTCGAGTATGCAACGCACGATTACGCTCCACTGTTCGTTGTTCTGCAAAGCTTCACGGCTAGACTCTAGCAGCTTCATTAACAAAGTAATACGTTCGTTGGGCACATCGGTACGTTGGGTGTAAGTGGCGATTTGTGTAGGTGGTGTTTGGGCACGTTTTTTGCTATTCAATACATTCATGTTGCTGGCATAAGTACTCTGACTGTAATCGATTAGCTGACGGCTATCCGCACCACTACTGCCGCCTCCACCCCCACCACCCGAGGAAACACGTCGGCTCAGCGCTTGGCAAGAGCCATCCTCCTTAGCGCCGCAATCGCAAAAGAAGTTACCGTATTTGGCATAGCTGACGTCATGTCCTTTATGGCAGACGCGTGCACAGACTGAACATACACCGACGGTGTTAACCATGTTACAAGTGTGACAGTGATACCAGTGTTGATTCATGAACTCTTTCTGAGTTTGCGAGAATGTGCAGAGTTTATTGTTAAGACTATCTTCATCTGAGTCATCCACAAACGAGTCATCCTCTTCTATACCCAAGTCATCGATAAGTTCCTCCAAATCAGTTTGCATTTCTTCATCCCATGGTGGCGTCAGATTCTTGCTACCTTTGTACCCAAGACTTTGTAGCAGTTCGCTTAAGTGTTTTAACAGTGCATTGATGTTTTCTAGTGTAACAGTCGGCACAAGAGATGAAATATTTTTGGGATTTAAAGCACGTTCCAATACTTGGAATTTGGTTATTTCAAGCCAAACAATGGTGGCATTGAAGAGTGTTGCATGTCCACGTCCCTGTGTGGTATCGGCTAGTGTAATCATAACCTGTAGAATATCGGCAAAGTCCGATGCCTCTTGTGGTGGCGCAATCAATGATTGGCCAAGTTGTAATAGCGATTGGAAGAGTATCATGGCAACGCCTGGTGGAGATTTGCCATCACGTGTAATGTACTTTACAACACTTAACAATAGCGCGCCATTGCGCTCGTTACCCTCTGCATCTTGTGATGATTCCTCGGATTGATTTGTCACATAACTATTGCCGGTAGTCTGCCATAAATTGAATTGTTCAGGCTGTAAAGTTAATAAGAGGCAAGAAATGTTAGTCTTTGTTTTAGGCGAGCGTAATGGATGAGTGAAACTTGCAGACAATTACATATAAGTTGAGCCTGACACTTTATCCTGCTTATACATTTTTCAGTCTTTACATTTGGGTTATAAATTTATCTATATCGATATGTATATCGACTGCTTCGACTTGGTCCAACGGAGTATGCTGTCTTAAACAATTAAAACAAGCAAGGAAGACTAAGTTCGGGTAAAACCGAACGTTAGAAACTCGGCTGATAATTATTAGGTCTAGTAAAAATAATTTTGCTTTAGTGATCTGCATCTCGCGAACTAAAAGTCCGATAGGATTACCTTAGATGGCGTTAGAAAGATTACGTTTGAGTTCTGTTGATTAATGCCTTAAATATTCAATCTTGAGTCAAGCAGGGGGGTAAAAAGTCCGTTATACGGGAAAAAGCTGTAGTTGTTGTTCGATCGCGCCCATATTCAATTAGTATGAGTTTAGAACATGGTAATTTCCAGTATCATATTTCTTTTATCGAATTCTCTCCCTATCCAGTGGTTTCTGAGATAAACTTTTTGACCTAAAATTGGGTTGTGCCACACCCAACGGAAATCTTTCTTCATCCCTCATATTTTCAATTTCATACGACCATTTCTAAAAAAAAAAAATTACCGCAATTTTCGCACTTTTAAAAATTACCGTTACATGGGAGATGTGTGTGAAAAATGTCTGATTTAAGTCGTTTAAAATAGCGGCCGCCCTTGTAACCCAAGAAATGTGTGGACGCAGTTTAATTAAAATATTTCAATATTTTTTTGCGGATTGAGAGACACCCCCCCTTAGTTAACCCGTAAAGGTTGATATATATGTATATATGTCCAAATCTATTTTGATTTTTTATAAAAAAAAATTAAAGCAGTGACTAATAACAATTATGAGTATTGGAGCTTCACTAACCATTTGAAAATTACACTTATTCGCGAACCGATAGATAAAAAAAAAAATGAATAGAAAAACCCCAAGAGCGCAGATCTCTTAAACAACACTTTCATGATTTATTACCTGCAACATAGGCGGTCCACAAGCGACTGCGCCATCATCATCCGTTTCCATGGCTTCTGCGTCCAAGCCCGAAGATTGTGCCAACTGATCGGTGATGCTAGGTATTGCCGAGACCGTGGCCATATTCGTAGGTGTTTGGGCATTACTTGACGGTGTGCTAGAAGGTTGCATGCTCGTAAGTACTTTATCAACTGTATCTGAACCACCCGTTACCCCATTGGGACCATAAATTATATGGCTTAACCAGGCTTTTATACGCGCGCCATCAGTATTAGCTAATTCGCCGAAACACTGTACCAGATCATCCATTGGGAAATTGCAATCAGCTTGTTCGGCTAGCTGAAATAGTTTCTCGACGAATTGTAATAATTTCTTGGCATAACAAATAGACATTGTAGTGCCTGTGAAGGATAAGAGTAGCTCAACTATACTGCCGGCTTTATTTACTTTGAAGAAATTATGCATAGCCTTCACGCCAGTAGGTTTCTCCAGCATTTGTGTCATAGTCTTTAGTACGGCGAAGAGCATTACTTCGCTAAAAATCACCTTAGTTGTATTGATCTGTGACTGACGCAATTCTTCGGCGAATTCTAATAAAAGTTTATAACAGTGACGCAATGTGTACTCGTAAACGAGCAGTTGCTGTGCCTCTGTGCTGCCGTCGTGTCCATTCATGAGTGTATGCATGCATTTTTCACTTCTTTCATACACATATTCCATACGTACATCAAGCATTGTCGATATAAGCACGGATTTCAGTTCTTTTTCAATATCTAAGCCAACATTAGTCACACCTGTTGCGCTAGGCGTCGTATCCACATTGCAATATGGCAGTAGTAAATCAATTAGACTGAGTATGGATTTCAGACAGTGTTTTAGAGAGTTCAACAGCGAGTAATTGTTGTAACGTGTTAACTCTGCAATGTGCGCCTCAATCACTGCCAAAGTGTACTCTTCCACAGGATAATTGGGTTTGGTGAATATTTCACCTTCTGATACGTGCAAACACTTCGGCCATTCGACATTGATCATATCTTTATCTTGATTCGGTAACAGTTTTATAAAAGTTGCATTTAATTCCGATGTTAGTGGGTTTTTAGAGCTAACAATTGGCACGATAAGATTCAAAATATTGACGGGCGTGGCATCCGTTAGCTGTAATGTCATTTTACCGCGTACAGTTTCAGCGACGATCTTATAGGTTTCAATTAGAAGCAATAACAAATCACGGCTAGTTTGAGCACGCTCTTGTAGTTGTGTGGATGGAGAATCAGATTTATTTTTTTGGTCTAACGACTCTGATGATGAGTACAGATCTTGTTCGCCTGTTGTAATTGGTGAATTGGCGCTGGGCAAGCTGGGACTAGCGCTGCCGCTATTATTTGTGCTTGGCGCAGCACGTTGTGGTTTAATGCCCTCTTTGGCAGCCCAAGCGACAGCCTGCATGTGTGCAACGACCGCATCGAGGAGTATGATGTGTGAAAGGCGTGGATTAACTGCGCGGAAAAAATATAAATGTATGTGCAATTAATATGTAATATATTGCATTTTAAAACTATATACATAAACATAAGTACACATGCTATTATATTTTCAGTTTTGTCATTCTTATGGGGTTAAAAAATCTCTGAAAAAATAAGGGATTTAGAATAATTGGCTGTAAAAGCAATAATAAATAGCTCCTTCTTTGCATCAGGGTAAGATTATCTCGACTTGCTTTATCTGCTTCTAATCGGGGAGTACCTAACTATTACAACAACAACGTCCTATTTCACAGATTACTAAAATAAACTCACCTTTATCCACCGCATTGTTAAAAGACTCCACACCCAGTAATGTCTGTTTCAAATTAAAGCCAATATCGCTGACTCGATCACTAACATTCGACCATAAGGTTTCGGCAAATTGTGTATACATGCCCTGCTTAATTAAACTGTTAACGATCAGATAATGTGATGCAGGCATGGGACAACGTATAGACCACAGGAGTGAGTGCAAATTTGGCACTTTATCTTCAAGCAAAGATTCCACATGCACAGTAGATGGTGGAAGACCCAAGAGTAATTTCCAACAAATACTGAAACAATATTGCATGGCACAAAGCGTATGCGAAGTCACTTTATTTTGCGACATATCAGTGACGGAAAGTATATCGATAAGAGCATCAACCAGTAGTGGATATTTCAGTTTGTCGGGCGTGCAGAGTATGAAATTCCAGGCGAGACCATCGAGTTTGAATTCTGGTTGGTTGGTAGTTGTAGCAGCTGCTTGATCGACTACAGTTAGCGAATAAAATGTTGGCCTTATATCTGAAATATATGAAAAATAGTTGAATGATAGGAATTCGATTATTTAATATTTTAACACCTGTGTTGGCATTTTTGCACAACTCACTCGATAAATAGTCCGATGAGGATTTGCGGAATTTCTCTTCAATATCCTTGCGACAGAAAGAAGTCAACTTTGTTTTGCTGTTAAGCAAATCCCATACCTTTTGATTATCATGCATTGTAGTTATGCTAAACAAATTCCAACGCACTTGATCGAGTAATTCGGGTGGTGCATTGTATAAATGTTTCATTAAATACTCCAGGAAGAGTAGCAGACGTGATAGCAATATTATTTGACTATTACGCACTGGCTTGTCTGGTGAAATGCCGCGACATACTTCAGCACAACGCGTCACTGCGCCAGCTGTTAGCAGTAATATCATTTTCTTTTGCATTAAATTCAAAGAATGGAACAGGAATAGCAGTAGCTGCGCGTGCTCCATGTTAAGATCTTCGTAATCGACATCAGAAGCAGTGCTTGCAACGGAGGTGCAACAAACACCCTCAACCAATGTGTTTATCAAGCGATGCCAAACGGATAGGCAAGCAGCCTCCTTCTCCTGCGTTGGTTTGAGTAGCAAAATTTGTACCAGCACAGACAGTGTACTCGGGTATACTTGTAGCGGCCAGGCATTAGTGTCTGTTGACCATGGCGAAATTGAGAGATGTTGTAGTAAATTTGATTGCAGGGATTCGCTTAGCAATGAAGCCGATGTCAAGTTGTGTAAATAACGACCAACTGCACCAGAGAAACGTATCATGGCTGCCTGCCACTTAGCACATATAGATGCCTCAGCTTCGCCACGAGCCGCATCGCGATCAAGATCCTTTAAGATATTCGCCAACAGTAACATTTGTTGATCACTTAAGCCAGCCTTAACATAGCGATGTAGATAGGCATGTTTATTGGCGAAAAATTGTTCCATGAAACAAAATATTTGTGCTGCTAATTCTAGGTACTCATGTGGCTCATCTATTGCCGGCACTAAATTGGATTTTTGTGCCTCATTGCTGCGCTCCTGTGTCTGCGCATTGGCACCATCTTCGTTACCCTCGGGTGAGAGTGTTTCCTTGAACCAATGACCTAAATAGCTTTCGCTGTCATCTTCTTCAGAATTATCCGAACAGGAAAGCGTATCATTGAAGTAAGTTGTTGAATCTGAATAGCTGATCGCTTCGCATTCTGTGCGATCTTTGGCGTTGGCGCGTTTTAGAGCGCACGCTTTGCGATAAGCAACTGTTGCTAGGAATGTGAAGAGCTGATGTAGTGTTGCAGTGTTGAGCACACGTATTAGACGTTGTAGTGAGGTGTAATTTTCGAGTATATCGAAACTTGCAGGTTCTGGTAAATTCTGATTGGAATTATTAACACCAATGTCATTGCATGTAGATTCGATTTTTAAGTCTTCGACAAGTTCACTTAGCAATTTGATGCAGTGTTTTGCTATAGCAGCATTGAGTACGCCAAAACCTTGCTGTACTTTAAAGAGGTTAACACGCGCTGTTGGTGTGGATGGTGTGTCAGGTGGACGTTGTGCACCACCAACTGCTGTCTTACTTTTGTTTGCATCATCAATTTGTGCTGATGCCGATTTACTACTAGCGTTACCGCTGCCAGATGCGCCAAGTGCACCTTGTATGCCACTAACCAATAGCCAGGCACCAAAACATAAATGATTCTGATAGATATGAGAACGTGCTGATTTTTTGAAAACATTACCGATCATGGTATAAATTTCCAACGCTTTATCAACGATGAAACGTGCATACTCCTCAGCTTCATCTGCTTCTTTTGATTGCCCACCACTGCCACCGCCTGATGATTGTTGGCTTTTTTGTGAAGACGTCGAGCTGGACATGCTTAACACGCTACTAGCGATTGATGTTAAAACTGCGCAATAAAGTGCTGAAATAGCACAATTGGATAATTTCGTAATACGGCTGGGTGAGAGCGGTTGCATGATCGGCAATGACAAGGCTTGCCACAGTATTGCTATATCTGCAACCATGTGTGAAAGTGTATTTTTTATTTGTGTAGCCTCCGCTTGTGTCAAAGGCAAGTACAAAGGTTTCGTATTGAATGCGGTAATAGTTTCTTGATACTTTGCGCGATAACGCGATAAAATGGGCAATGAAATGCAAACGTCAAGTATAACATCGGCGCCATTTAATGATTGCAAATATGCAACATTTGCAACTGGGAAAATATCCTGAAAGAAATATGCATATATATAATGGTTATAGTATAGCTTATAATGATATGTATGTATTTATATATTTACGGTGCATTCTGTGATGTCCTCACTCAATGGCGACCAGGTAATTTTTCCAGTCTCCAACGGCGCAGTTAACTGCTGGAATATTACAGTTGACAAATCAGAACGAGAACGTTTTATCTCGGACTTAGGTGATTCTTTATCACCGCTAGTGACAATACTTTTATTAGCTTCAGGATATTTGGCACTCTTTAATACTGCCACCACTACATTGTAATCCAATTGTAGCAGTGCTGCCGTGGCGCCACCTGGTGGTGTGTAATTTTTGGGTTGTAGTGGCTGGGATGGTATGCCTTCGCAAAGGCTTTTCAATGATGGTAATAACCATTTTATTTCATCACGAAGAGATTGTGTATAGCTGGGTTTCTTGGTTATCTATTCGATTGAGGAAAAATAAAACGAATATTGTTAACATAAAGAGATCATTTTTTTTAACATTAAACTATTTTTTTTTAAATAAATGCCTTCGAATTAAGAAAACAGCAATCTATAGGCTTCATTTTGTTTAATCAGAGTTTTTTTTTCGTATATAAATATCAACAGCCGTTTGTTTGTAAATACTCACCTTACTCAATTTATGTAGCATGAATCGAATAAGTACCGCGCATGCCTCTTGTATTTGCGGCACCTGAATTTGGCCAACTGTTTTTGTATAGAAAGACAGAAGAAAACAAAACCAAACAAAAATAAGTTAATGATATTGCAATTTTTAGCACATCCCGGTGCCCGCATGCATCATTCACAATAGATTAACAGCTGTGATTGAGTCATGCGCAAACAAATATGACCACAGATGCACATATGTCAATACATATCACTTAAATCGTCCACATTTATTATGGTAACATACACATACAGCAAATCACAGCTAAACTAAACTAACAGCAATGACACTCGGAGCATTTCAGCTATGTTAATCTGAACATTTATATTCGAAAATAACTTATTTTGATTAATTGCCGTTACTAAAATAAAAAATGTTTTACAAAATCGACGGTTTCATTGAATTCAAGACCTAAGTGGCTTATGAAACAACTTGCCCTGGAAAGTTTAGTTCAAAGGGGTTTTACTGTTATCAACCAGAATTGTGTGTGTATACTTTTTCCGTGAAAAATCGTTTGCGATTGCGAGACTTACCAAATTTACATTGGCACAATTTGTCTGTTGCAATAACAGCAAAGGCCATATAAAACTGCGCATAATTGCTTTCATCGTCGAAAAAATCGTTTTCACTGCAATAAAGAAATAAAAGTATGTTTAGAATACGGAAAAATCAATTTCACAATTGGTGAAAAAAAAATTCCTTCTGACGGCAGCCGCCATCTTTGATTTGCGATTGAGCTGTAGACTTTGCTACTACGCACCAAATGTACATTCCAATTGGAATTAAACTTTATTATAGTTTTTAACCTACTTACCATCTTGTTACAGCCTTAACTACATTAACTATATCTGCTTTATTAAATGATCCATATCGACTTGCGAGGAGCGATTTTAAAAAGCTCCAATCCATCTTGAAAATTCACAAAGACTGATTTGTCACTTTGGGGATGACATTTGACATTGTTTTTTCATTTTTCTCCATTCATTTTCGTAAAATCAGTCGCAATAGACACTGAGTGGCCGGATGGTTAAATTTTTTTTATTGATGTTAGGTAAATATTCCGTTGGTTAAGTACTAGTTTTCTAATCGGAAAATCAGAAATGCTAGGTTTGGTGAAAACGAATATATGTTTAAGATTCCAATCATATAAGACTTAAGACAATGCAAATATCCTTTTCAAAAAAGAGAATGGATACATATTCTGTTATGTGTAACCTGATTTAATACAGAGTTCAAGTTACCCATTTTTTCAATAGGTTCAAGTTTTTCTTTCTCATATTATTCTATTTTATAAATTGAATACAAATTTGATAAAATAAAAGATTGCAACTACAATATTCGTTTTCAGTGAACCTCGTCTCTTGAGTATGCAATCAATCACATACCATCGAATCACATTTGCCTCACTGCTTTTTATTGAGTTTAAATTATGTTTACACTTTACACTTCGGGTTTTTTCTATTTAACTAAACTTGTAACATGCTTAACCAACGACCAAAGTGCCGTCATCGGGGAATACATGAGCGGGTACTTCCAAGTTCAATGGAGCTGGTCCTTTACGGATGCGGCCAGAGGCATCGTAGTGAGAACCATGGCATGGGCAATAGTAACCTCCAAAATCACCAGCATTTGCAATTGGTACACAACCCAAATGTGTGCAGACTCCAATTACCACCAACCATTCTGGTTTGATAACGCGTTGCTAAAAAATATAATTTTTATAAAACGGTCCATTAAATGAATATGAATCAGACTCACATCATCGCCTTGAGGATCACGCAATGTTGAAACGGGTACCGAGCGTTCAGTTTGGATTTCACCAGCTGTGCGATGACGAATGAACAAAGGTTTACCACGCCATTTGAATGTTACTGACTTGCCCTCTGGGATATCACTCAGTTTGATTTCAATCTTAGCCATGGCCAAAACATCAGCGGTTGCGCTCATCGAACTGACGAATGCAGTTACTAGACCCTTAGCTGCGTAAGCACTGCCGACAGCACCAGCACCGATCAGCATGTATGAGAACGCCTTACGACTCTCTGCAGATTCGTCCTTGCGGTTGGGTGAACTGACAGCATCACGACGGTAGGGTGAGAAGTCAGGCACCTGCAAATCAGTATGTGCACTGCGTTGAGCTGCAAATAGGGAAGTTAGTTATTTACGTTTTGCTTTCATCTACCCTTGATTAGGAAATTTAATTATACAATGAATGTAGCCAGTATCCACTTTGTTTTTATTACTTTCCTGAATGACGTTTATGCCTAACCTCAAAAAACATTACATAATGGAAAGCTCTCAGAACCACATAAAAGTCGTCCTTAATCAATATCAGCACAACAATAGCAATCGTATTTAAGTATTAATACGAGATATGCACCTAGTTTATGCCATTAAACAATTGTGGTTGTGCAATATCGGATGCTGGATACATTGTTTTAGTGTGATTCTTACCCTGAGTGGTTGCTACTGCTGCTGGTTTGAGTGCGTTGGAGACGGTCTGGCTGCCAGCGCGTAGATAAGCACGTGTAACGGCGTTCATCATTTTGAAAATTTTTATTCAAAACTCGTAGTTTTCGAAGCTCGGAATATATTTAAAATTTTCTTGGTGGCTAAATTTTGTTGCGAAAAACTTCGCTGCCTACCGAAATTGCTGATGATTTTTGACAATCAGATTGAAAGAAATATAAAGAAGAAGAAAAGAAATGTCAAAAAATATAAAGCCTGTGTAGATGACGCTGTAGGAAAGGTTTGAAACTTTGCTAAGAAATATAAAATGGAAATGCCAGATATTTGCAATTAAAAAGGTCAAATTATTTAAAAACTTATTATTAATTTCTATGACTAATAATTTTATAGGCTATACAAAGAATATCATTCCTTTTTTGGCATGATCTTTCAAACGCAATGGAGATGAAGATCCGTTACTACTGCATTGAAATGGTGCTTTGTTTTCGCAATGCGGATGATATGACCCTACTGCCGTTTATTAATTCGCTGAAATACGTCTATGTCATGTACTATTCGCCGTTGTCAGGTTTATTAATTGTTCGCACCCCTCTCCCTCTGGTCGGAACCCGTCGAAACAGCTCGTTTCCTGGACCACCCGTTAGATGACCTCGGTGACTTAGATTAACTAGCCTGTCCCTAAGCATGGTTGGAACAACCGCCGCAGATGATCGACTTGTAGAGCTTGATCTTTGTTCGTCGAGAGAGGAACAAAATATCACTTGTTGGTAATAGTAATTCTGCGTTGGTTTCTAAATAGATGTGGTCTACCTTCTGTCTATCACAACAGGAGCCGGTTCGAACCGGTGATAGCCAAGTGGTTAGATGCATTTTTTATGCTGTAGTTTGGTAATTCAGCGAATAGTATTTCGGAGATTAGCAAAGTGGATCAAGCCTAGACTAGTTGAGGCGGTTTATTCGTTGAGGCCGGGTGCGACCTCCAGAAATATGTAGCTAATCATAATTGTGAAATTGTGGCAAATTGTAGCAGCTTGTCGAATAAATGTGCTTATATTCGGTAAGTTTCCAGAACGCCCTTCCACCCACTCCACGCATGCAGGCTTTACTAGCACCACGGTCGGTTACATGTTCAAATAATATTAAATAACTATTTTATAGAAATATATTTTGAATAATAAATACTCGTATACCTATATAAGAATATGATTTTACACTCAGTGGCTCAGCTGCACATATATTTATATATATGGTACATATGTATATACACGTAGGTGAAAATATTTATAAGCAATTATTTAAAACGAGCAGAAATATTAAGGAATCCAAAAATAACATTAAATAATACATACATACATATGGTTACATACCTACTATACATTCATAACGGCTTCCTGCTGTGCAGAAAATTGAAAATTCGAGTGAAAAATGTCACAGCATTTTTTCTTTTGTTTTTTCTTTTACCGTGGTAAATTAGAAGTGAAAGATGAATAAAGAAAGTAAATGAAAATTATTATAAATTGTTAAGTGTTGTTAAAATCAGGGCAGAAAATTTTGGATATTTCATTTGGCTTTGTCACTGTTGTACAAGCTTAGCAGTAGGGCTAGTGTATTTAAAACCGCCCAACTTTCTAGTTTTTTAAATTTTTTTATTAATTTTTAATAATTTATTATTATTTTTTGTTAAATAGAAAGTAGAAAAAATTCACTATGTACTAACCACGCTACAGCAACGAAAGCAACAAAAGTTTTAAGTATATCATAGTAGAGAAGTGCAAAAACACACTCTTCATAGCATACATTTAGGCGTCCATACAATGTATATGGTACATATGCGTATGTGTATGGCAGTAAGACACTGATCGGAGACATTTCGTGCGTGCCTGTGTTTTATTTATGTGATTAAAGCGTATATTTATTTACTTCTGCCTGAATATATGCAAGTGTATATGTTTGTAGTAAACCCCAGCAGTAAATCCGACTAGATCTAAATTGGTTCAGAACCAGACCTTTTAATGGCACTGATAGTTCTTGGGATTTCTATTCTATATTCTAAGCAATTTCTGAAATATCTTTCATTTCAATAACAAATGATGATTAGTACTTTTCAAGACAATGCGGTTCCTACAGGAGAAAGTGAGATATTTTCAACATTAACTATTCTTAATAATACAGCTGAGTACGAGAGATTCTGAATAAGGGTAAGTGACCAGTGTTAATATATAGTACAAGAGATCTTGTATTAACTGAAAAGTTTGCGGCTTCACACTTCACACCGATATGACAATATGAGAAAATTTAACTGAATTTTTTATTTAAATTAATTATTAATTAGGATTTGAACTCTGGCCTTCCGAATGGCAATACGCAGCGCTAACCACTTGGCTACCGCGGCCGCCAGGATCAGGCTTAGGAAAACAGAAACAAATATTAAAAATCGAAAAGCATTTAAATGTTTTTCAAAATATTCTCCACTAAGATCTATACACTTTTACATGCGTTTGAAGCAATTGTCGAAGCACTTTTGCCACTCGGGAGAAACCTCCACCAAAATATGGGTTCTTAACGCATCAATCGCCTATTCTGGTGTCGAGAAACCTCTCAGTTTATTTACGGGAGTAAGAAGAAGTCATTCGGTTCAAAGTCAGTACTACACGGTGGATAGCTCATCAAATCGTTGTTTTGAGTGCTCAAAAATGTTTACTTTCGCACTCATATGCCTAAATTCACGATTCATCACCTATCACAACGTCATAAACGCCCCTGGAAACACTGATGTCGTATTTTTTAGCACTTCTCTCGACCAAACGATGCTAGCCTTTTTTTGAGCGAATGACAAATTATGTGGAATCCAACGTCAACATTTTTTTTTTTTTGTACAGTCAAATGGTCTTCCAATATTGGCCACATGAATGTATGCTGGTCCCACTAACGCCTATAGTTGTCTCAATCTCACGTTAGTTCACCTAACGAACTTGCAATATCAGTTTGAGCACAGCATTCATAGTTTCCGTAACAACAATTGATTTTGGACGACCTTCACGAAATATGTCTTGAAGTAATCTACGACCTCGTTTGAATTCATCATATCATCGACAAACACTGATCTCTGATGAAGGAGATTTATTGCTAAAAATTGAAATAAGTTCATCGATGTACTGTTGCTGAGTTAATCAGCGTCGAAAGTCCATTTAATTCCACTTTTTGGTCGAAATGAATATTTTGTAAACCACATAGCGCTCATATGTATATCAAAACGTTCTAAATTAGCAGTTGTCCGAAGTCCCTATATTATATTTACACAAATTTACACAACACTCAATATTTTCCACACAATGCAGCACAATTTATTCTGTAAAGTGAAGATGAGCTTGAACAGTTGATTTTGACGATACGCGATTATCGATAACTATCAATGGTGCCGATACATTAAACTACTTTTACGTTTCTCCTCCGCAACCGGTGTCAAACCAAATGAAAAATGTCTGCTTCTAGAACTAAACTATTTATTGGACTGTTGCCTAATTACACTGCAGGGCATGTATACCTATATATGGTGTGTGAGTGTGTGAATGAAATAAATAAAAGTGCGTGAATTTTGAAAACAACTGAAACTATGCTGCGTAGGCGCCATTGGCTTACTTTATTTTTAACTAAAACTGTTTTCAGTCGCCAGCAACGCAATCAAAGGCTCCAACTAAAAGCAGGAAAAGCAAAAAAAAGGAAGAAATGTGTAGCGGAAACGCATTATATATGTACAAGTATATGTATATGTACATAGGCCGACATATTTACCAATGCGCTTACGTGTAGACAAAATACATAAACACTTATATACAAAAGTTTATTGTATATATGTATATTTGTTTGCTTGCTTGCTTGCAAGCATGAGCCTCGAGCTCTTGGCTTGAGAAGCGAGAAATGCTCATCCTCTGTTGCTGCTGCAACAACTTGGTTATACTCCTGCCATTGATTTTCTGACGGATTGCTTGTTTGGTTGTTTATTTTTTGTTTATACTTTATATACAAAAACAACAAACGACATCATCACTCTATTCACATCCGTATTTAAACGCTTTCTCTTTCGTACGGTACTTTTTGCGACCCACTTAAAGAGCAATAACAACTATTGCAAATATACATACTTATGCCCATAATAATGGCTGTAGAGAACTCAGCATAAAATAGGGATGGCAAAAAAGTACCAAAATAAAATAGCAATAAGAATAAAATATAAAGTTGAAAGTTAAAAAAGAAAGCATAAAAAGTTAAAAAAGCGAATGTGGATAGATAAGAAACCTTTAAACATGATGCGTAGGTGCAAAACTAATATCTGTGTAGTTAACGGAATTTGTGGAATTTTTTCTACCTAAAAGTTGAAAAGTCAAAAATGAAGTCTGTGCGCTATCTTATGCACATAAATACCCAGTCAGGGGGTGTATTGAGGGGGGCTTTGCTCCTGGGTCTGCAATTGCAGTCGTAGGACACAATTCATACACCTGCGTCTTCGTCGCGCAACGTGGAACATGAGCAACCCTTGCGAAATATATGCTAAGTAACACGTGTGACGCCTTGGATCACGATTAAAAGTGAGGAAGCTGCGATATATTCCGTTTTAGGGTTCACTGAGGTGTAATTGCAGGGTCTGTTTACCAAAAGTGTGAGTTAGTTAAGAAAAATCAAATAAAGCCTTGGAAGGGCGACTGCCCTTTTGAGGACGAGCACTACAAAATTTTTAAATACCACATTGCCCAGCTGAGTGATTTCCTTGGAAATGTAAAGGCGGATGTTACCGCCGTCGAAGAAAGTTGACGAACGGAAGAATGATAAAAGAAAATAGATCTTTGAGCGGATATTTCGTGTCAGATTCATTGGTGAGAGAGCGAGACTAGGTCGCTGAGTTCGGTTATGCACGGTAGTAGATGAACGTTTAGTTAAGGTCCGCATCAAACGGAATTTCATTAACTTTCGCTGATTTGCGCTAACGCGGATCGGACGATGTGGCAAAAGTCACCTCATACGAGCGTACTATCAAAATCGAACTGCCACCGGATTGAAAAGCATAAAACCAGATTGACTATGTTGCGGATAACATGTCTCTAGTGCATTAGATGAGCATACCCAAAGACAAGACAAAGGTTCTTGTGGTAGCTGAGATACGCATTCACCTCTGCACAGTGAAGACCACACATCAACAAACAAAAAGAATGTGCATCGCTGAAATGCTGCAATCTGCTCCAGCAAAGCAGTTTTCTACATGACTAGCACTCCTGCTCTCTGAGCACACTCGTCAACAACTTGGTATAAGGAAGGGATATGGGACAATATTGAAAGAAGAGGCGAGAAAAAAAGATGAGAAAAACTACTGAAAGTTGAAAGGCTTTCTAATGTAGGAAATATAAAGGCGATTTGGTGATCGATTTTTAGAACATAATGAGTTCATGGTCTTAACAATCCTCCAGGCTGATTAATTACTCAAGCGAACTCAAGCCCCCAATCCATTACGATGGTATAGACGTTCCATCAACCGACTATGACGAAGTTCGAATAGCGATTGGCCACTTAAGGAATAACAAAACGGCGTGTGGCAATTGCTTACCGGCCGAGGTATTCACATATGTTGGCGAAGAACTGACAAGATGCATGCTTAAGCTTCTTTGCCGAATATGGTATGACAAAAGTTTGCCTTACGATCGCAACTTGTATGTGTTTGTACAAATCATAAGAAACGAGATCCCACTGGGGTAATATGTACAAGGAAGCGGGGCAGATTGGTTTGGTAGTGAACGAGGACAAGACGAAATATCTCCTGTCATCAAACAAATAGTCATCGCATTCACGACTCGGCTCCCATGTCACTGTTGAGAGTCAGCCTGGAAATCCAACGCAGAATCACCCTTGCCAACAGGTGCTAGTTCGGTATGAGTAGGCAATTGAAAAGTTAAGTCCTCTCCCACCGAACGAAGACCAAACTCTACAAGTCTCTCATCGTTCCCGTCCTGCTATATGGTGCGGAAGCATGGACGATGACAACAGCTGATGAGTCGGCGTTAGGAGTTTTCGAGAGAAAGGTATTGCGTAGGATTTACGGTCCTCTAAGAGGAAGACCTCCACTCCGTTGGAAAGACCAGGTAGGGAAGGACCTGGCTCTAATGGGTATCTCAAATTGGTGCCAAGCAGCGAAAAAAAGAGGTGAATGGCGCAATGTTATAAATTCGGCTATAATCGTAACGTAAAGTAAGAGGATCCAGTATAAGATCCTCCTCTTGTGTTTCCAATAAAAGGAGGAAACTAAGGTTTTTTTATGAGGAATTTTTTTTTATATCAAAAATACACTCGCAGAGTTGATCCTCCATGCGGAGGCTAACAAGCGCCAGCAAAAAACTCTGCTACTGCGACTGCTAATTGAATAATATAATCATTCTCTGTTTCTATTATGCCTTCCGTTGGTCGGTTGTTTTGACTTTAATATTTAAGCATTGACATGTTTTCCCACTTTTTAAGCAAAGCAAGTCCAAGAAGCTTTAAAAAATACATTAGCCAAATGTGTTTGTCCTCTCAGAAGAAGATGTCTATTTTCTGCATTTCTACTTTCAACATGTCACAGTTGTCTCAATTCTGCTTAGTAATACCCACCCACCTACCACCGCTGCTGTCCCAGCGACGTTCAACCGCCACGCGTGCATTGTACCGTAAACGCATTTCTTTCTTTTTCCCCGTTTTGCCTCCAGCAAATTTAACGTTTCTTTGATATTCTACTGCAAAAGCAGTAACCTAAAGAAAAGCTAAAGGATAAGCACATACGTGGAAAAGCCAAGAAGAAAAGAATGGAGCAAACAAAATCTTATGCAAAAAAAAAAAATAAAATAAAAATACAAATAAAAAGCAAGCGAAGCAAAGAGAAAGAAGAAGAAAACATTTGTCCTAAATTCCCAAAAGTTGTTCACACAAACACCAACACACACGCACACGCACTCGGATATACAAAAACAAATTTTCATTTTCTAAACTCTGCACTAACAGCAACAATAAAAAACGTAAAGATGACGATAACAAGCGAACGGAAATGAATGAAAAAAGAATGCAGGATAACAATGCAAAACTGGTTTGGGGGTTTGTGTGTAAATGATTTGGTGTGGCTCTGAACACAGTCATTGCTGCGCCAAAATGAACTGACATTCAAGCCATTGTTGTTTGCAACATTGTTTTTGTTGTTAGTGCTGTTTTTCCTCCTCATCCTCCACCACCTACCGCAAGTGTTGCGTTTCCATACCAATTTCGCGTGTGTTCGTGCTCTCAGCTTTTCGTTGCGTATTATCCGCCTCGTTGTTTTGTGTGCGTTGCGTTGCGTTTTTCCTCAAAGGACACGCATGACTCATGCCAACATAAATCTAAACGAAATTACATTATTTTGCCATTTACGCTTAGAGCCAGGAGAAGGTGCGGATACAGCAGAAGGACGAGCAGCAGCAGCAGCAGCGGCGTCACCGAGCCTAAAAAGTAGCAACGCTGCGAACGCATTGAAATTCAGGCGAAGTGGCATTGTGGGGCATTCGAGCTCAGTGCAATCTACCCCAGACTCCAACTACCGAATAACATTTGAAAATTGCGTTACCTCCATCTTACTCCGGAAACTATATACAGGGTATATACGTACGTATATGTATACTCCTATCATCCCTTCCGAGCGCCTAACTGACGCCCACACATATTCGAATGCCGTTGTGATAACAGTGCAGAAAGTGGAGACACACAATCACATACACTCTCCTTGTAGGCTTGTCAGTGAGCGAAAACTCAATTCGTCGTGTGCAGAGCGGGAGGTGTGCGGGGGCAGGGAGAGTTGATTTTTTTTGCTGGTAAGATATACCAAAAAATGCAAAAGCTCAAGAGAACCGAAACGAACTCAACTAGAATGTCAAACACTTGTGTACATACCATATGTATGTATGTATGTGCGTAAAGGAGAATTCAACGAGTAGTCCATTTATGCAATCTGTCAGGAAAATGTGTACAACGGTGGCGCCAGAGATAACTACAATAATAACAAAAGTATGATTTGCACATATATACAATATATACCCTGGTATGTCTATATGTATGTATTTATGTATGAGTGAAAGTCACAACAACATTATCATCCCCATAAAAATGTTGCATCGAAAGTTTGGCTGAACAGTGTTTTGTTCATCAGAAATTTTTATATTAAGTAAATGGATTTTTTGGTTTTTACAAAAAAAAAAAAACTAAAAAAAATTTAATTTAATTTCTTATTAAACCATTCATACTCACATATTTATTGTATTTCCTTATCAACTTATACTATTCTGTTATTCGAAATATGTAAATAAATTTTGAAAATATTGCCTTTATCGATAATATTATTTGAAAAATATAATACAAAATAATTTTTTTCTTAAAATTCCAAATTTAATTATAACTCCTTTCATATCTCATAAAAAATGCTTTAACCTCATCTATCAGTGGTGCCAAGTTGAATTTCAATGAAAAGTTTTACCATTGTGAATAGTTCAATTGAGAGCTGTCAAGCATGATAAGCAAAATTTCGCAGCTCAAACGGAAATTGCAAATTAAAAACGACCAGTGAAGAAAAATCGGTGTAAATGAGATTTTTTTTTTTTAAGAAAACGTAAGTTATGTGCACAACTTTAAATTATTTTCAATCGCCAAAAGATTAATGCCACTAACAAAAGCAGAAGTGCAATGTATAGGGCCGCGTGTGTAAAAAGATATTTTGTAATGTAAGGTTGAAAGTTTCTATTTTTGTTTTGAGTGCAAAATATGTGTATGAAATTGGTAATTGGAATTTATTGAAAACTGTGAAAGTGTTGAAGAACAAAATTGGTGGCATACATATCCATAAATGTGCAAAAGCCAAGGGGAGCAAGATAAGTGCCGATCTATACACAATTTTTAATAGGAAATTTCTGCTGACGGCCAACATGTTCTGTACTCCTTATTCGTGTGCAGTAAACTGAAAATGCTTTAATTTGAAACTCTGCTCCTGTATATTCTTTTTCTTCTTTCTTTACTGGCGTAAACACCGCTTACGGAATACTAAGAAAAGCGTTTACACAAAAAAATATGTATTTTCAAGTCACTTCTACATTGCTTTGTGGATCGAACGAACTCTCCAAATGGTAAAATATCTTCTTTTTTTTTATAAATTACCATAAATGTCTGAGTGGTTTGCTGTGCGACTTAGAATAAACAACCAGCAAATTGTAGAGGGGTTCAATCGCTTATATGTACATATGTATTTAAATACGTGTATTAAATATTAAGAATTTCTAAATTTAAATTAAAACATAAAAAAAGAGAGTTCCATAACTCGTTTTATACCTGGCCATAAAGTTTCCCAAGAGCTTAACAAATCCAACGCGTGCCTAATATGTACTTCAAGTCCGTTCTCGACATTAATTATCTCATTGTACATATATCGCCTTCAATCAACTTTTCTAATTTTTTCATTCTTTTCCTATTCTTATGGTTGGGATCTTAAAGAAATATCTGCTCCCTTCACAGACTCGGAAAAGTATATAAAAACATTACAGCCTTTGACCTAAAAAGATCTAAAAGCCTTCCATTTTAGCTGTCTCTCATACGACTTTGCATTGCTTAAGTCTATTCATTCACCATCGCAATTCTAAAAAGACAAGTTCACTGTGCATTCGACACCCCCCAAATGTTTTGTTTGAAAAAGTATCCTTGAACCCTAAACAAGGAAGAAATTGTGTAAGAAGTCACATAAAAGTGAAAGTAAAATTTTCTATCGAAACAAAGTTCGCTGTTAAAATCAAAATGTGCGAGCAGCTGTAATGGAAAAGTGAGGCGATCGGGATGAGCGGTTTGAGCGGTAGAGTTAAGATAACTGACTGTGCATATAATGTGATTGCATATTACTGTACACTTATTTAACGGCTTACATAGACTACCTAATATGTATATAATCATATATAAATAAGTATTGCTTAAGCAGCTGGTATATATGGTATTTAACCAGAAAACTGCGTATGCGTAATGCAAGTAAATGAAAAATTCAAGAGCTTCTGCACTCGGTCTCTCTCTCTCTCTCACACTCTCCAACGCACAACCGCATTTCCTACACTGAAAAATATATACTTACCTACATGTGTACATACCAATATAGGATATCCTTCGATGTACTGCTTTGCCAAGGACATTGAAGCCATTAAATTCGGGCATAAAAGCTTTTGCAACGCATTCGGTTGCACTCGTGTGCAATCGTCTCGACAGGCATCAGAGTGCGAGGGTTGTTGGAAATTCGAAGAGAGTGAGAGAGAACAAGTTTGCTTTTGCATTTGCATTTGAATGACTGACTTTTCACCAATCGCACTGCAAATGCAGCTGCGCTCTGTTCAAATTTCTCACGAACTCAAAGCATTGTTATTGGGGTAGTCGGCTATGGCTGCTCACTCAGCTGCTGCTCCGAAAACAAATGCAATGTTTTTATTTTCATTATAACAATTAAAGTTGCCGCCTTTTAGGCGTCGAACAGCAGTACGCAGCCGCATTGCATGTGCACTCACTCGCACTCTCGCCGGTTGATGGGCAGCGCAGTTGCAAGCTCGTAATAATTTAGTTTGCAGTTTCTAATTCAATTTGCAGTGACACGAAAAGCTAATAATTTTTTGTTTGCTCTCTCTGCCGGTACTATTCTCCCTTCGTATTTCAATTGCTCCAAGTACTTTCGTGTGCTCTCCGGTGTTACAAATCTTGCAAATTCTCTCAGTTTTCGTCGCTGCCTGTCTTTTTTGCTTTTACCACTTTTATTTCTTTACGATTTTTTGGTTTGTTTTTCACTTTCACTTTCATTTTTCCTTGAAGTCGTTCAGTGACATGCAGTCATTGCGCTCTTCTCGTTGCTCTACAGCAAGGATACTGGTTTGTTGTGTGGGTGTTGTTGTTGTGGTTGTTGTTGTTATTGCTGGTATTTATTCTTTTGCCGCTTTCACTTTTATTTCCTTTTTGGCGCCGTGCTGCTTCCTCTGATATGGCCCGCATTAGTCTCATTTCTCATGGAGTGGGTTTCGTTGTAGTTGTATGAAGAGCCAAGGCATAGTTGGAGTTCATGATTACCGGCGCCATGCGTGCGTACAGTGGGATATAATGATGGTGTGTACATTTAAAGAATTTCAACAGTCAGCTCAACGAAACCACCGGCACTTTTGGGCTAAGTAAATGTATCTCTCTTTGTGAGAGCATCAACACACTTGGGCTAGAGAGTTGCTTGATACCAGAGCATCAACACACTTGGGCTAGAGAGTTGCTTGATACCAGATGTTTATCCAATTATTTTGATTAAATCTCCATCAACTTCGATTATCCTCAAAATTATCATAGACAAGTTATCAACTTTATCGTCTAGAAGTCGGAGCCTGGTTCTGTGGATTAAGAGATTGTTTCTCCTTCTTCATTAACAGAATTTTTTAAAAGTGACACGAAAAGCTTTTCTGCAGTATAATAAAGTAGTAACCAGTCAGAATTCCCACATTTTATATGTTCTCTAAATAGACGGTGAGGGAGCTTGCGTATTCTCCAAGGATCCCTACGCCGACCATTATTTGCTTCTACCAAACTCAATTAGCAGTTTACATGTATGAAAAAGGTCTTATGAATAACTAAGGGGGGATACAGGATGATACTTTGCTAGCTCTAGGGTCACATCTCCACAAGCCAAGTCGGAAGCTTCTACTAACTTGAGTTCGAAGCGGAATTATTATCATGTGCGCTAGACATTCGTGCAGCGCTTTTACTCAGGAAGCCACTTGCGCGTCGCACGTTCGGATCCAAAACGAAATGGCCACCGATCCCGATTTTTAAAGTAAATTTTATTCAGGTGTGCTGTAGAGGGAATCACTGGTCCGTATTTCGTGAAAAGAGCCATGATTATTGACTTCTTCGTGCCTGAATTAGAGGATGTTGATGTGGACGATTTTCGGTTCCAACAATACGTCTCCACATGTGATACAGCCAACGAAACTATCAATTTATTGAGGGAAACTTTTGATGAACGCATTATCCCACGTCGTGGACCTCTGGAGTAGCCTACAAGATCGTGCGATTTTCTGTGCGGATATGCGAAGTCGTTTGTCTACGAAGATAATCCCGAGACGTTTTACGTATTGGAAGAGAATATTCGGCGCGTTATTGCTGATACGCGGCCCTAATTACTTCATAAAGTGGTCAATAATTGGCCGTAATCAAATTTAAAATATATTAACAAATCCTTTTCTTTTATATTATTCTCTATTTATTCTTGAAAACCACATGCCTAAAAAAATACCCTTTACCATGTTCAACGCTTGAGAGTCGGACTCATCTCGTACAGCCCTTGCGTTAGTGCTGTAATCAAATCTTCGGTTCTTGGAGCAATTGTTAATAAGACGTTATATTCTTTATCATAATTTGTTTGTTCTCCAATTTGTCATTCTCTCTAGAAATCTCTCTTGTTCTACCTCCTTTCTCTCACAATATTATCCTTACGAAGCACGTGTTTCACCCGAGCATTCAGCGGCGAAGTATACTGACTGACTTTTTTCTTAAACTGCAATGTGAAGCTTCTCCTTGTAACAGAACTCAGCTCGATCTCACCGATAACCAATAGCCTCTTTGGTGAAGGTACGTAGAGACCTACATATCTTCTAAGGGTTTTATTTCGCTCATCGCAAAACGGTGGTGATCTTAGATCCAATTTCTACCTACTCAGTTAAGCTCTGGACCTTTAAGCTTAAGGTCTAAACCTCAAAGTACGTTTGCGGTCATCTGAAGAAGTACCCTTTGTCCAAGATTGTAGTCGATCTTGGTGATTTTAGCTTATTTTAATGGAGCTGATCCCAAACGCTACGCACATCCACAAGGAGATTCACCTCCTCACTTCCGTACAACGATTTTTTGTGGGTTTTCCGAGGATGCTTGGCCTACATCTGACTGAAAGTCTTGTGGGCAGCTTGAACCACCAGTAGAAGAAGCGTTGGGTGGCACTTCCGAAGTGTAAACTTGTACCCTATCTGTGTCTTACATATCAAGCCCAAATAATTTTAAAGTTTTCATTTTGTTTTTATTTTGAAAATTCCAACTATTTTTCGGCACGAAGTAATTCTACTAGAGAAAGGCTAATCAATACCACTGTCAAATCTATTTTGTCACTGGTACCTTGTTGTCCTTCCTCATTTACAAATATACCCACATCTTTTGCACTTGGCTATCAACAAATACCAAATAGTCGTAAATCAAATGGATGGTTTGTTTTTACTAAAATTGTCACTCTCGCTTTTAGTGCGCGCTCTCTGTCTTTTCCTCTCTCGCTGCCTCTCTTCATACCGCACGTACTACGCACACATTAACTTCCGTCTTTGGTATGGCTTCCGGTTTGGTATTCGTTGCGTACGTGCACCCAGCTCTGCTTACGCCTACGTCTACGTCTAAAGACATTGCCTTCACCTTCGCCTTCAAATTCGTGCACTTCCTCTACCAATACTCTCTCTCTCCCTCACACTCGCTTATAAATTTGTTTGTTTATAACTTTCTCAATATATTTTCATTTCCTTTTAGTGGTACATTTTTTGTTTTGTTTTGCTTTACTGATAAGAACGCACTCGACCAAAGCTGAGAGAACTCTTTATTTACGCACATAGAGAGTGTGCAAGGGAGAGAGAGTGTGGGGGAGAGAGAGAAACTCAGTGTGAGCGCAAGGCATTGAGTTCTCGGCAACTCTCGGCATTTTTATCAGTGAAGCTCACCATCTCTTCTTTCCGAAAAACCTAAGGTCGCTCTTTGAGGGTGGAAGCGCGTTGCGACCGAACGTTTGTTGCGTAAGGATCAAGGACGTTTATAGATTTCTTGCGAAGAGAGTGAAGTAATGTGGGAGTTGTAGTTTTTGTGGAAAATGTGCTAGTCCGTCGTATATTTGACTGTGAAAAATGCAGAATGGCGACATAACGGCCGACCGACGGCTCTGCGACCGATGTCGTTGTACATGCATACTTCATATATAGGTATATGTATATAATATATATGTACCTATATAGTTGCAGTCGGTTTGCTGAGGAATGGATCGATAAGAGGTTGGACAAAAGGTGGCATGAATCGTTGGCTCGGTGGGATGGCTGGCGCAATCTACAAATGCCAGATTGACTCCAGGTTCGTGACTCGTTTGAAGGCGCATTTTTTTGCCTTTCATGCAGCACACTAACTATGCGTGCACGTACTTGCCGCATGCCGCATGCCGCATGACTTATCCACAGCTACTTGTTATGCGTTGTGCGCTGTTAATGCTGCTGTTGCTGCGTTTTTCGCACCACACATGGTGGTACGGTATGGTAGAAGCGTGAGCTGGTTGCCACGGCTGGGGGGTGGGGGGTTTGCATAGTGCGCCCAGCGCAATCTCATCCCACTCCCAGTGTGGTGTGAGTGAGTTCCTAGCTCTGCACATGGAGCACAAAGTGGTTGGAGTTGGTACGCTCACTACCAGCAGGTAGTTGGGTAGAGTTTGCTGTGCGCAGTTTTTGTGCCTTGTGGTATGTGGTATGCGGCAGAAGGATGTGCGGCATTTCATTAATAATGGCTGGGTTGCGTTTTTCTGTTCGGTCGATGCGTGTGCGCCACTTTCGAATTTTTTGGTTGAATTATCGAGAGTTGGGCGTGGGGCGCCATAGTTCTTTCTCTGCTTGTGCTTTAGCTTCGTGCGTTATCGTTATCGCAATGCGTTGGTGTTGTTAGTGAGTTTTTGCTGGATTTGCTGTTGTTGTTGTTGTTATGATTAGATTGCAAGCACTTTCAGCTGAAGCACTCTTAACGAGTTTTACGCTTGTTCTTGCAGAGACTCGTTAGAGTTGGCAAGTGAGTGTTGTCAAAAAGGGCTGACAGCCTGATGGATGTAGAGTGGCCAAAAAGAGGGTTGTGGCGTGTGCTTGTATGAAGTTTGGAGAAAGATGTTAGTGGATTGAACATTATGTGCATTTTTTCAGTGTGCCTATCTATGGGAAATAAATACGAGTATATAGTATGTGCATGAACCCAATAGGAAACAGAGATTATCTTGAAGAGAGCAACGGCTGATATTGAATATCGATACATATGTATGTATCAAATGATCAGCCAGAGAACTCCGCCTGTCTGAGCCAGAGAGATTTACATGTCATATACTTCCATAGAATCTCTTCTCTTAGAACTGCCGAAATAAATACAAGGAAGGGTTTAAGTATGACATGAACTGGAGGATGGGACCATTTAAAGGCGAGCTTAAGTGGGAAAGCGAATCCCTTGGGGTTGTGCATAGGGCTTGGGACCCACCACATGAAAAAATAAACTGCATTGAAAAAACCAACAAAATCTTTGATGAGACGCCCTCTTGATGACGACCCCCGCAAACGGTCCTTTAATTGGGAAGGTGCTCCTGCCCAGCTGGTTGATCTCCTTATAAGATTAAAGGCTGACAAAAGCTATCAAAAGGAGCGTAAATTTGGTGTTGGATTTGTGGTGGGCAAGAGACTCTATCGTCGAGTACTAGCATTGACGAAAGAGAAGGACGATGTGACTAAGGACGCCTTTTATGAGCCCCTCTAGCACTCCACAATGTAAAAATTGTGTTTGGGTGGGCAAAGAAGGTATCTTCGGAACAACTGTCGAAAAATTCAGCCTCCACAATGAAACATCCTCAAATGAGTTGAGGCTGATCGACTTCGCCGGGCCCCGAAATATGGTTGTCTGTAGTACTAGATTCCAGCACGTTATCATAGGCGGAAGACATATATTCAGTGTTTTAGGTGTGCGTACGTTCCGAGGTCCCAACATCTACTCGGATCACTATCTTGTCGCAGCGAAGATACGCACGCGCCTCTGTGTATCAAAGAACACCCGTCAATAACCATAAGGCAGATTTGACGTCGAAAACTGCTTCTGGGGATGACGATGAGGAATGTCGAACTCTAGTGGAGAGAAAAAGCTCCCTGCTACCTCGCAACCTCGGAGATGGTGAGCCTGAAACTCCAATAGATGACGATGGAAAATACATTCCATTACTCGATTATGACGAGGCTCGAATAGTGCTTAACAATTTAAAGAACAACAAAGCGGCTGGAGCTGACAACCCACCGGCAGAGCTATTCAAACATGACGGCGAAGTGTTGACAAGATGCGTGCTTCAGCTTCTTTAAAGAATATTATCGGACGATAACTTGCCCGACGATTGGAACCCATCAAAAAGGGACCACACGGTCCAATTACCGTGGAATAAGCCTCCTTAATATCGCATACAAGGTCCTATCGAGCGTATTGTGTGAAAGACTAAAGCCCACCATCAAAAAAAGTGATTGGACCTTGTCAGTGTGGCTTTAGACCTGGTTGTATAAGGCCTGACATATAAGAAAATAACGACCGCACGATGCTTTCTTTTGATGGTTCGAAATCGCAAGCAATTTCCTACAGGGTACATGCAATGCGAGCGGCTCGGCCACTCTTTGGCATTCGGGCATTTCACATTTTAGGCAGTGACATTTTTGCCTTGCTTTAGCCATTTACTTTTGTATGTACGAGTACATATGTACGTAACTTCGTGCTTTATGGAGAGAAGAGTGGCGGCGAAGGACGTTCGTGTTTTGGGTAGGAAACGAAACTATGCCTGCATTTGTATCTCTAGGAGTTTGTTTGTGTACTATACCTATACCATGTACTCTTATTTTGTTGCAATGTGTTGTACGTGGGACGCCTAAAAGTATGTTTCAGTAAATAAATATATACATACATATGTATTTATATGTATGTATGTATGTATGTATGTAAATGGTATTTATTTCACATAGAAATTAGGCTTTACTGGCATAACGACCATAGTTGGTGAAAAGTTGTTGTGCTGGTTGTTGTCGTTGTTGTTGCTGCGATTGCGGTTGTTCTTGTTGTCGTTACTATTAGTGATAGCAAAAGTGCGTAGCTGCGCTGCTGCTGCGTTGCGCCGACTGTGCTTATTTGTATTCGCATAATAACAAAAACAAAAACTTTGCTTAGCTGCGGGCTTTGGCTGGGTTTCTGTATGTACATATAGGTGTATAGGGGTGTGAATATGTATTTTATATGTATGCATTCGCATCTGCAGGCAATATGCGTTGGGAATATGCGTAGTGAATGTAGTTACATATACGTACCTACATATAGGCGTTGGTGGAGGATGATGAAATTGCAAAAGCTTTGGTGGCTGGAGGTTTTCAATGGCAGTGGGTTGCATTGGCCGTCAGGCGCATTCAATGTGAAAACTGTTTTGTATATACATACATACATACACATATGTATGTATATGGTATTTTGCTAGAAATATGTCAGTATGTGCATAAATTTTCACTCACTTCGGTTGCCTTGGTTGCCGCTGCTGGCTTCGGCTACGATGTGGTGCATAGCAATAAGCGACCAGAAGGTTTTTAGTTTGATTTAAAATGTGTAGTATTTGAAGAAACAGTGGTGGGAGACTGGAGTATGTACATATGTATTATATGCAAGTAGATAAGTGTATATACATATGTATATACGAATACAACAAAGTCTCCTGTGGTGTGTGGTGCGGTGTGGCATCAGCAATATTGTGCATACAAAATGTGTTTGGTTTTGCTGTTGGGTTCGTGTGGGCTAGGCCGTGGTACATAGAAATGTACATATTGAGGCTTGTAGGCCTACATCTAACAGTAGTTGCGTATGTAGAAATGTATGTGAAGCTCGGTTAGGTCGACAGTACAATGGTGTGAGTAGGTTGTTCGGTGAAAGTTGTTAATGCCACGCATGCACTTACCGAGAAAAAGGCACAAAACACAATGACAGCAGTGCGTGTAGGCGTTCATGTACTCGTACGAGTACATACATATATAGTTTTCGGTGGCAAATTAAAGTTTTAAAAGCTGCTTTAATACCAGCACTGAGTGATTTTGAACATTTGCTAGAAATGTAGGATATTTTTGTATAATGTATACCTATGTTAAGTAGGGAACTTAGAGAAAATTTTAGGATCTTTTTGTTTTTGCTTAAAAACGGAAATGCCAACGTTTGCGGTCTATGACAGGGCTTATAATTCCCTTGACATGATATGGCCATATGAAGTAAGTGCTATTAACTAAGCAAGACTCGGCTGTTATTTCAATCAAGTCCACAGATCGGTCTTAAATAGATTGGAGATAGGTCTATTTCTGCAGATATATATGCCAGTTTTTCCTGGTACGACTTCTTCTTCTTTATTGGCTTTAGCCGAGTTGGCAAAAGCACGATTTTCTTTTCTTCTCTTAGACAAACGATGACAATTGGAGACAGCAAACGAAGCCAGTTTCTACCACAACTGATCTGCTCCACCGGTGTTATATTTTGATTTAATTTTTTTTGATTATTTTATTTTATTTTGTTTTTATTTTATTTTAATTTATTTTATATTGCTTTTTTTAATTTATATTATATACGTATATATACATACTATGTATAATTGGTGCTTCGATTTGTGGTTTTGAGTCTTGATGTTTTCCCAACAAATGGATTAATTTTATATTACTTTATTTAAACTTAATTTAATATTTTATTTTATTTTCTTTCTGTTTTATTTAATTTTATTTTACTTTTTAATTTAAATTTAATTTATTGCGTTGTCTTTTGTTTTATTTTCTTTTTGTTTTATTAATTTAATTAATTTTATTTTAGTTTTTATATTTATTATTTATTATATTTTAATTTATTTTGTTTAAATTAATTTTATTTCATTTCAATTAATTTATCTTATTTTCTTTTAATTTAATATAGCTTAATTATTTTATTTATTATTTATATTTATTTATTATTTGTTATATATAATAATAATATTATTATTTTTTACCTTTCATTTGATCTTATTTTAGTCCATTTTTGAAATTTATTTATTCTAATCATCCCAACAAACTTTATATTGAATTTAAAGTCTTTATTCATTCAATAGAGAAGAGTGGAAAATTTAGTTTCGATTTCAACTACTGACTTAAATAATTAAATTCGTTCAAAAGAGATTAAAAACCAAAACACAGCACGAAAAGGTGGACAACAACCACACACACGCACATACTCGCATACACCAGCAGAAGTACGAAATGTGCTTCTACAGCCTAAAAGTATGCTACACAAATGGTTATGTTGATAAGGATAAAACTCGCTTACAATTTACTAGTTTGTTACTGAACTTGGAAAGTGAAGCCAAATTCTATTTGAAAAGTGTTATTGTGAAGTGCCACAGGCATAGCAAGGAGAAAGTTGTAGCATACCAACGCAGAGCTGCGTATTATATTCGTATAAATGTATATCTATATATTTATATATGCGTGTAGTATATATTTCGCATATACTTGAGTATGTATAGGTAACAACTTTCAGTACATAAGCACTTAGCTGTTGTTGACAAAACTTTTTCGCATAGACATCCCGCTCGGCTCCCGCTCAGCGAATGCATTGATCCAAGCCAACCAACTTTCCTGACAGTCTAATATGTACAAATATACACACAATTTTACTCGCCTTTCTACTTATGGATATGTATAAATACACTTCTCTGTGTAGTTTTGTTGCATGCGCACTTTTGTTGTTGTTGTTGTTGCTGTCATTTGTGATAGTTTCGAAAGGAAATTGTTGAAATTGCCAGCATCCCACGCAGCGTAGAGAGATAGTAGATAGATGGATGGATGGATAGATGGATGGAGGCATGAAAGGCAGAGGGTTGGCCGTTTGATAAGGTAGAAATGTTGGTTAGAAATATATGTACAAACACACATAACAGTATAAACAAGTATATACATACCTATGTACGAGTATGTAAGTAAACAAGCAAGCGTTTTCACCTTATCGCTGCTTTAGAAAATTTTGTTGCAAAGTTTTGGTAATGAGCCTCTGAGCAAAACATATACATAACAATTGTTGTTATAAAACAAAAAAATAACAATAACAATCAATAAAATTAACAACAACAACAGCCAATACACATCAAATTTGCTGCTGCCACTGCGCTAATGCAGCAACAACAAAGTGCTCATTCTGTTGACGACTTACACCGCAGGCTATACTGTATGTATTTTATGTATATACATACATACCAGTATATAATTATTTCAGTTTGTTTGTATGTATGCGAGTGTTATTGAAATTTGAGGATTTTAGTCTCAGTGCCCTAATTAATTTCACCTTCCCAACTACAGCATTTAGAGTGAGTATATAATACATATACATACATATAAACATATACATACATACGTACCCACAGACAAAGCGTTTATTTGTAGGTATTTTTAAGCAGTCGTGAAAATTATTGCTTTCATTAATCAGTAATGAAAAGCACACTAGTATAAAAAAATATAGTTTTGAACCAATACGAATAAATTCTAGTCCCGAACTAGTAAGAAAAATTTGTAGTTATGAACTAGTACGAAATTATTAAATTTGGAAATAGTATGAAAAATTTCTGGTCTTAAACTAGTACGAAAAATTATAGTTGTGGACCAGTATTTTATTTGTATGATGCTGATGCTTGATCGTAATATATCGGTATATATATTTTAAAGCATCACAATGTTGAAAATACGAGTCGCTATTTTTACAAAATTTGGAAATGTAAGATGAACTGATTGCTGTACAAATACAAACTAGTTACATTCTAGTTCACAACTTGTAGCTTTTCCTGCTGGGAAAAATTAAGCGTAAATATTTTGTTTTTGTTCCATTATTTCTATTGCCATTGTCAATGTCGCTGCGTTTTAGCTGTTTACATATATTTACTGTTATTATTCTGAAGTTTTGTTGTTGATGGAAAGGAAAAATACTGTTATATATAGTTGAATGTAACATCAAATAATGAAATTCAAAGAGAAGCTAAAGCAACAGTCTATTTAGGGAAGTAAGTATAAAATCCCAGCTTGGATCAAACCAAAACAAAAAATCCGAAATTAAACACTTGGGAACCCTGCTTAGGGCTACAGGGTATATGTATATGCATGTGAAAGGATGTTACGCTGAACTTGACACCGACTTGTTCACCGATTTCGAAGCGATTAAGATAATACTTTCATATATAGTTAAAATATGGCGGAAAACCACTGAAAAAACAATGTTAAAAGAGCCCTTGGAATGCCTATGATAAGCATCACCGAAGCACTTTAAACACCATCTGCAGGGTCGCACGAGATTTTGAATATGTCATCTGTGAGCCCAGATGCAAAAAGCATTCAATAACTGACTGCACATGACTTCCGAGAAACTTCTAACAGCTTATATTTCAAGTCGAAATATTCACAATTATAATGGCGGTATAGCTACTACTGCAGAAGCAGGCCCTAAGTGAAGAAGACTACATATTTATATATTACCAGCTGTACCCTGCAACGCTTCGCTCATACTCATTGAATGTATGAAAAATCAATAATGGGATATCTTTTTATCATGACTTTATTTAGTCAATACTCGGGGAATACAAAATTTGACATTTGGTCGCTGGTTGACTCCCGGAGAGAAGTGTAGTCTTCCTTAATCCACGAAGAAAGCCACGTATTTACCGAATTTCAAGTAAATCGGACCATAAAAAAAAGTTCTAGAGCGTGTAGAGCGTGGTTTTTGTGCATCGAGAGAGTGCTTTACATTTCAAATGCCTACTCAGTCCAAAGGAGCCACAGCTGTACTTGGTTTGGTTTGCCATTTGTGCCCAATACTCAGTTGACACAACCGCTCATTAGAATCGGTAATTTGAGCAACCATGGATCGGTTTCACTCCACGTTTACTTTACAGCAGATAATCCGCATCCTCAGCGAGCCCGTACAGTGCGGAGCGAATTCGCTATTATTGTATCGAAGAGAATCCGAATGAGTCCATCCGTCATTGTGCGTAACAATCGGATCGTGCACATCTAATTTTTGAAAGATTTTGCAGAAGAATGTTGGCTTGCGGCCTTACGAAATTTAACTCGTGAAAAATTTAAAGCAAGTAAGGTAAATAGGCTCAATACGAGATGGCCAGCGATTCTGATTTTAACAAGACAATTTTATTCACTTCACGATGAAGCTAACGTTTGGTCCAATGGGCCGAGTGGTTAGCATTACGTAGTAACATTTGGTAGGCCAGGGTTCGAGTTCTGGTACTACCAACATCCAAAATTATAGAAAATTAATTTTTCTTATTGCGGTCGCCTTTCAGCAAGGAATGTCAAGGCCTCCGAGTGTAAGACAAGAAATAAAAGTTCCCCATAAAAATCCATCGAGCGTTCGAAGGCGGCTTAGAATAAACTGTCCCTCCATTTATTGGAAAAAAATCAAGACGCACACCACAAATTGGAGAAGGGGCTCGTCAAAAATCGTTTTAGTTGTTTCCCTCCTGGAATACTTTTGACTCACATAGTCACAGTGAAGCAGGAAGAAGGATCTCCGTCAGCCCATCTCAAGTTCTTGCAAAAAGTTTAGAAGACCTTGCATTCCACGGTTGTATATTTCAAAAGAATTTCAATAAAATAAAAAGTCTTTACTTGAATCAATGACCCAGCGAAGGTATGTGACCAAACCTAATATCTGCTTGAGAAGTTCGGCCTAAAATCCGCTCCAAATATAGTAATGTCTGTAAATTAATTGTAATTATCTTCTTCGCAGTAGGACTTTGTGGTTGTGACTGCATTATATTTGTTGTTGGTATTTTTTTACTTTTTTTGCCTGCAGCAATCACATGCTCCTCCCTTCCCCATCATCCATGTCGTCTGCAGCTATCAACGACAATAAAGTGAAAATTATTTTCAGAAATTAGTCCAGCAGGATTTTCGCCATAATAGAATTTAATGATGGATAGATAAAGTAACGTCGAACGACGAAGGGCAGTGAAAGCAAAATGAAGCGAGACACGAGCAACATAACTCATTTCAAATTATTAAAATACAGAAATTCGGCAGTGGAATAAAGGGCAAAAACAAATGGCCGATTGCGTTTGTGGCAGCCAATAAAGCAGCGAAACCGGAAAGGGCGGCGCAGTGGAGTATGGCGTAAATGCGATAAGATGTTGGGTTGGGACGCATAACTGGGTCGGTAAAATTATGCAAATGACTGAATGCTGAATGCTGCCAACCTAAAATTAGCACCGAAACCTTGATGGGGAAAGCGGACTGCATGACTGAATGACTCAGTTTTGGAGTGACTGAGTGAATGTTTGTGCTGTTGAGCTGTTGAGGTGTCTTGTTTCGCAGACAAACTGGGTAAGTGTGTTGAAAAGTACAAGTTCTCATGCGTAGCTATGATTCTCTTGCTGTCGGTTGCGTTGATGTCGGTCGTTGCGAGTACAAAAATTGCTTAAAAATATCAAGGCAATGCAAAACAGAAGAGGAAGTTTAAGATTCAATTTTTTCTGGGTAAATGACATTTTCAATAGTTTCAGCGTTACTTAGTTTTACATTTTCAAATTTTACGGTTTATTATGCAATTTTTAGCATATACATACATATGTGGATATTGTTATTTGATCGTATACGTAAGGGAAACCAAATCACATTTGCGAAATGATATACGCAGCGGCGAAGATGCTGACTCAACACGTTTCTCTAACTAAGAAAATTCGAATCTTTAACTTAAAGAGAATTGCCTGCATAGATTCCTTCTTGTTGCATCTTGTTAGAGGAAGATTATAACAATACAAATATCAACACTTTACTTTCGTCTATTGACTCATTTCGTATTAGTCAGAAGATGCTTACTGTGATGAGTCATATACAGACCGTTGTCTACTAAACGTGAGGCAATAGTTATTAAAGGAGGCATCTTGCCAATACCAATACCTCTAGCTGATTGTTGGAGGCAGCATGGCTTTCAAATAATAAGCTTTAGCTTCCTCTTCTTGATTGGCATAGGTTTTGTTTACGCAAATATTTTCCTCTTCTTTAATGGTATTTCTACCGCTTTCATGATTACAGCCCAATGCATTATTCATTCTTTCTTTTCATTTTTCGTTTTTTGCAAGTCCTTCGCTATCTAACCTTTCTAACGGAGTGCAGGTTCTCCTCATCCTTTGTTTCCACCAACTCTGGGTACTGCAGCGAAAATTGTCAAAACTGGAGTGTTCTCATCCTTTCGGATCACATGACCTAGCCAACGTGCAGCGGCTACTCTTCATTCGTTGTATTATGTCAATGTCGTCGTATATCTTGTACAGCTCATTATTCCATCGGCTGCGGTATTAACCGCTCCCAACGCGTAGAGGACTATAAATCTTACGCTAAACTTTTTCCCAGAGTGTGGTCTTTGTTCATCAAGAGAGGTCTTCACTTTTCATTTACTTGTTTAGTTTAAAAAAACACCGGTTGGCACGAATGATTTTGGGTTGGATATCAAAAATGACATTATTGCTCATGTTAATGTGAGTGATTATCTACGACTTGAGGTCTATGACTGTAAGCTGGACAAGACGCTGGTATATGTCCGTTTGTTTGACGATAGGGAATGTTTTATCTTGTGCTCATGCACTGCAAAACTAATTCGTCTCAATTCTTTATCCAGTCTGGGGTAGGCAGTTTTACATTCTTATTGAAGTTGTACTTTCTCTGTTGACCTCTGCAGATCGTATTATTTTCCGAAGCAAAAGTTTAAAGAAGTCACACGCTCACGAGTTTTTTTCTCTGAAGCTTTCTTTCGTGCCGAATGATTCAAAGAGATCCTTCTCGATTTTCTCGAAGCTGTTTTATGTTCATACTGCCGCATAAAATTTGCGCGAAACCAAATTCAGCCATTAGCGGTGTAGAGGCTGCTCCTTTCGTGCTGTCGAAGGCTACTTTAAAATCGACGAAGAAGTGGTGTGTGCCGATTCTCTTTTTACGGGTCTTTTTTCAAAATTTTGCGAATGGGAATATCTGTATAATAGTCGATTTACTAGGTCTAAAGCAATAGCTTTATACATATAATAGCTTGTAACGCGCAGCGAACAAATCTACGCACGATTTTATATTCAAAACATACCTATTTTCGTCAATCTGTCGGTGATCCCTTGCCCGCAAAGAAAGTGGCTCATTTTCAATAATTATAAGTATTTCATTCAGGCATATCAACCAAAAAAAAGTTAAAACGAACCATATACGTACGAGCAAATACGCGTATGTTCATTTTTCAAACCGAAATTTTTTTTCGTATAAACCTTTTCAGGAACCATGGAAACAGGCTACAAAAGAACATAAGACTATATATACATATGTAAAGGGATTTCCAATAAAAGGTGTTATTCTGACTAGCCTGATGTTCCGGTAGATGTCACCCTTGAAATTGTTAATTTTTGACATTTGACAAGTAAAAACTACGCCAGTAATAAAAACGGAACGAAAATGGTGAAAACCTGGCAAAGACGGTTAGTAAAACTAAAACACTTTCCAGTCGTCGTGAAGTTGGCGGACCTCAATACAGAAATAGGTGGAAAAAATGGAGCTGTTGGGACAAGTGAGTGATGTAAAGAATAAAACACCTGCACGTCGCTCAAGAACAACTGAAAATATCGCCGCTGTAGCTCAAAGTGTTGAAGAAAACTCAGGTTTGTCCATTTCTCGACATTCTTTGGAATTGGGCATTCCACAAACGTCATTACACCGTATTTTGCATAAAGACTTGGGTTTTCTGGCTTATAAAGTTCAGTTAACACACGAACTCAAGCCGGTTGAACATCAACAACGTCGTGTCTTCACTGACTGGGTCCTTGAAATGAATGAAAATGATCCGGAATTTCCTCGAAAAATCATCTGGACTGATAAGGGCCATTTCCACTTCGATGACTGGGGTTCGGAAAACCCAAGATTTATTATTGAAAAGCTGCTCCATTCTCAGCGTGTAACTGTTTGGTGTGGTTTATGGTCCGAGGGGATCATTGGACCCCGGCTATCGAGAGATGATTAATGAAATTTTATGGCCGGAACTGGATGGTATTGATCTTGACAATCTTACAGCCCTATTCGGAATGAAAATTCCCCGGGATAATCCTCACTTTTCCCTCTTATTCTATCATAAATAAAAAAAAGTTTGCGGATTTTTTCTTCGAAAATGGGGAAAAATTCTTAGTTTAAAAAGTTTTTTCCCCCTAGAAATTCTCCCCCCCCCCAATTTTTATAAAAAAATGTAAGTTTTTAATAAATATAACACAAATAATCGTATTAATGGTTTCTTTATTTGAAAACCAACGAGTAAAGCGCAGTTGCAGTCGCTAGTAGAGCTGATGGAAACTCAACCGGCTATAGCACAAGGATTTTTTAAGGGTAATAAAGAGGAGTTGAACCAATTTTTCGAGAAGGTGAGCTAATAATGTGGAATGGAAGAAAGTAAAATTTCTTTTCCAGTAAAAGGCGGTTTTTTAAGTATGCATTTTACTTTTAGGTATGGGCTGATCAAAAGAAATAAGTGCGGCTCAAAACTTCAAGGCCAGAAAACAAGACCGGAGGAGGCCCTATGCAGAGCGTAGATTGTGTTGTCCCGAAGAAGCTAAATTCAACGTCATTGGGATGAAATATTCGGTGGAAGTGTTGCCTGCGAGGAAGTTTGGATATTTGCCCTGGTGTAGAATTTATCTACGTTGAAGAAGAATTCGTTGCCATTTCTCATCATTTACTTCAGCAGCGAATTAATATAGTACCACAATATCCATAATTCTAATTTAAATTTTGTTTTCAATAACAATTATTTGTTTCACTAAATTATCTAATGTCAACAATACACAACAATACAGTTGATTTCGAAAGAGAAAAATTCCCACTCCCAAAAAATCATTCTCTCTGTGCATTTAGAATTTGCAGATTTTTTCTTAGGGGATTTCTAAATCTGCAAGCAACGAAACCATCGATCTTTTCGGGGAAAAGTTTTTTTAAATATAAAAATAACACTTCTTTTTGGAAAACTCTTTATATAGATATGTATACATAGATTTTTTATACTTACACATATATGTATATATAGATTTAATTCAAGCTTGATTGTTTGTTAAATATGGTAAAAAATCCCTTCTTCGCCATTTATTTAAATTTTGTCGAAATTCGGCTTAAGCATTCAAACACTGATTTACGAGGTGTGACAATAAAGTAGTGAGACTGATTATATTGCCGCGATTGTGGTAACCCTGCGACCTTGAAATATCCTTTCCCTTCTCCCGGCATCCTTCTGCTCTCCGTTGATATATTTGCCATCGCTCTAGCTTGTTTAGTTCGCCTTCTGTGTGGTGTTGAGTAAACGTGTGTTCGTGGTGCTCGTCACGAAAATGGAAAAACGTAATCAAGAGCAACACGTCGCGATAAAATTTTGCGTCAAATTGGACGAAACTGCTTCCGTAAATCAAGTTTACTATCGCCAAGTACTCGAAAGATTGCAAAAACGAGTCGACAGGGTGCGCCCAAACAACGCTCGTAACTGGATTCTTCATCACGACAACGCGCCATGCCACACCGGCCTCAACATGTCTCAGTATTTGGCCTGTAAATGGATCGCCGTGTTGCAACAACAGCCTTGTTAGCCTGATATGTCACCTTTTGGCTTTTTTTGTTCCCTAGAACAAAATCGGTGGCCAAAGGAACCCATTTTGAGTCGATTGAGGACATCCAGGCGGCCGTGATGGACATCCCAGTCGAAGCTTTCCAGAAATTAAAGCATGGAAAACGCGCTAGAATCGTTGTATAGCTGCCCAAGAGAACTACTTTGAAGGAGATGGCAGAGTTGTAGAATAATTTTGAAATACACGGTTTTTATGGAATCAGTCTCATTACTTAATTTTCATAACTCGTGTATCATTTCTTCCTCCTTTCTTCTTAAAATTTCTTCAGAAAATTCTCAGTAAAATTTCCCAAAATCTGTATTGCATCATTCTTCTTCTACTTTCTTGTTGATTCAATGAATTTCCTTTATTTCGTTGTATTTCCTGCAAGTATGTAGGTGAGTAAATATTGAACCGAAATTGTGCGTGCATATTTGGAAATTCGACTGCTTACTGTTGAGATATGAGTATATACCTATGTACATATGTACATACGTGTATAAGGGACATGTATAAATATAATATGTGCACATTAGTAAGCAAATACAAAAAAAATATATAAATAGAATGAAAAGTGAAAAAATATATCAATTCCAACATGAGCTTATGCTTGCAAATGCATAAATATTTTGTGATATTGTTTAACAATTTTAGAAGCAGAATTTTGAGTATTCATTTTTTTCGCCAAAAAAAGTAACTTCTCCCATTCACAATAGTAAAAACTGCCGAATGTGATAGCATTACCTCCTGTTATTCTCCTCACTTTACCCGATTGTTCTCCATACCGGGTTCTATACTTAACTGAACAAGCCAGGAGTGCGCGCTTTGCTCTTATATAGCTAGACAAGGCTAGCATGCATCTCTAGAAGATTCTTTTTAAATGTTGTCGATATTCGATACACGTGCTCTGAGACATGCTTTATTTATCGGTATTTCTCTTTCATCTGATATCCGTATTTGAATGGCATAATAAAAGGCACAACTAAACATTTTCCGCCCTAGCGAAGAAGCGAAAGAAACAGATATGCCCCATTAATAATAGAAAACAATATCAGCCAAATGGCCGTCACGGCTACGATTACAGGACCGTATATTTTTGATGAAATTTTTCATCATCAAATCTTAAAGTGGCTGAATGCCCTCAATAGCTTCACGAATTCCATCTTTGAGGTCTTGAATCTACGTTGGCCCCTTTTTAGTAGAGCTTATCTTTCATGTAGCCTCAAAAAAAGAAGTCGCATGGTGTTAAACCACAAGATCTCGGTGGCTAATTGCGATCACCGTAGCTGTTGCTCCAGCTTCACTTTCGAAAACTAAGGTCCAATGACGCCGCACCAAACAGCTACACGTTGAACATTGAGGATAGAGAGGCTTTTCAACAATAAATTTTGGGTTTTCCGAGCTTCAAATTTGTTAGTTTTGCTTATTGACATAGTCATCGAAGTGGAAATGGGCCTCATCAGTCAAGATGGTTTTTCATGCATTTCAAGGACCCAATTAACAAAGGCTTAACGTTGTTAATGATCGGCCGGCTTGAGTTCTTGTGTTAACTGAACTTCATAAGCCTTAAGACCCAAGTCTTTAAGCAAAATATGGTTTGTCGAATGCCCAATTCCAAAGAACGTCGAGAAATGGACAACCCCGGATGTTCTTCAACACTTTGAGCTACGGCAGCGATATTTTCGGTTGTTTTTTTACGACGTGCAGGTGTTTTATTCTTTACATCACTCACTTGTTCCAACAGCTCCATTTTTTCACCAATTTCTGTATTGAGGTCCGCCAACTTCACGACGACCGGAAAATGTTTTAGTTTTACGAAACGTCTTTGCCAGGTTTTCACCATTTTTATAGCAAATATTAATAATTTAAAAGCGTTGTTGAAGCTTTATCGTTCCATTATTATTACTGGCGTAGTTTTTACTTCCCAAATTTGAAAAAGTTACATCTTAAAAAGTGACATCCACCGTAATCACAGGCTGGAAACCCAGGTATCTTCAAAAATTATTGCTTCCAAAGACCCGAACCGGTCTCGGATCCCCCAAATCGTCTTGCATCCATCTGGAAAAGTCAGTAGTCGGAAGTAGCAAGGTCTGGAGAATACGAAGGGTGGGTAGACCCTCTATTTCAACGTTTCCGGTTAGTTTTTGGCCATTACAGCCACGTGGCCACTCGTTGTGATGTTTCAAAATCACCCAGTCATGCCTTTCGGTTGTTTCTGACAGTTTTTCACTCAATTCGCGGTTCACACGCTTTAGTATATCGTTTCGCATCAATGGCTTCATCTGATTTTAGCAGCTCACACCCCCGCTCGGCCACAACTTGCAGATGGAGCCATCTTTTGAGAACGGACGAAATTAATTTTTAGCCAAATATATAGAGCGTTCCATAGGTCGTCGTCAGAAGTTTTCGACAAAAGGCTCAAGGGCGATGGCGAATACCGAAGACGATATTATTATGACTAACGGCATTATCATACAGAGAATCAAGAGAGAACAGCTACGTTGGCTAGGTCATCTCATCTGGATGGATGGAAATTTTCCAGCCTTAAAAGTTGTCTAGGCTAAAAATTTATCATCATACCATAACCACCGGCGGCGGAAGTGGAAGAGGAACAAGATCGTCACTCTAGTGTTGACTCTTTTTAATCAATTAAGAAGAAGAAGAAAATATTAGCGATGGATGACTTAGTTTCGATGGATGAACTGTCAATAGACGCTGAAATGATTTCTTCCAGATTTTTAGTTTACGATGCCGTCAGCTTTTAGTTATGTCCTCTCTTTTCTTTTTTATGGATTCTATTTGAAAGTAGTCTTGGGGAGAGCTCCTCGTCCACGTCTTGATGTTTTCCCAATAAACGAATGGACAGTTTATTCTAAGCCACCTCTGAACGGTCGTTGGATTTGTATAAGGAGCTTTTATTTCGTTTCAGAAATACACTCGAGGGGTTTGAGATTTCCAGCCGAAGGACGACCACAATTAAAAAAAAAAAATATTTTCTATAATTTTGGATGTTTGACTTCCTAGGACTCGAACCCTGACCTTCCATATGTTAGTACGCACTGCTAACCACACGCCTGTGGTGATCTCGGGGAATCAGTGAGGTAGGAAAAGAAGTTGAATTTAATACTGATACTCATCTTATTGAATCCTGCGTCTTTACTTGCAGAAAAATAAGAAATTCTTACATTCCTTGTGCAATAGAAAATAATAACAAATAAGAAAAAAAAATAGTCCATAATTCGAGCAAAGACTTTTAACTGGGACATATTGTTCAGAACGCGGCGACAGCACACGAAAATAGACAAGTCGACATGGAAACAGGTGTCCCGCCCAGAACGGAAATGAAGCGATATCCAAGAAACGAAGGCACTAGTGCAAAGGCAGCACTAAAAAAACAGAAAAATTGACTAGAACTGAAGGAAGGAAAAACAGCGTTAAGTGCAAAATGTAACCGAGGAAGAGAGCGAAACGGGCAGAAGAGCTCTGGGGATGTGTAGAAAACAGAATGAATCAACAAGAGTTGTACCACTTGAATTAATAAGAAGCATAAACAGACACAGAAATCGAAGAAGTAGAGAAACAATATGCTCAAAGAGCCGTTAGTGGAATGGAAAAGAAGTAAATGGCAAAGCACCAAAAATGCTGCTGATGGCGTTGCGTTGGTAATGCGTTAGACTCTTGATGGCTTTCCGCATACTCGTATATTATATTGTACATACATAAATATTTACGTATGAATGCATGTGAGCCTCTACGCGTAGCGCTAGCAACGGTTGCTCTATTTTAGCCCGAAGTGCAGACATACGGAGAGTACAGAGTGTGTGGGCTATAAGTTAAATATAAGACCCGTAGTAGCAGCCAGGCACGGCAGGTAGGGCAGGGCAACCAAACCTTCGAGGTTGCTTATAGTAAGCAAGTCGTTGGCGAATGGGTGGGTGGGGTATATTTGTTGGACGGTCAATGCGTTGGCACATAGGCTGTCGCAGCTGTGCTTTTAACACGCTACCAGCTGGCAATCTTCCGTCCAAATAAGAGCATCAACAACAAAAACACAAAGCTGTTGTTTTTGGTTGCTGAAAGAGGGCAGCTATTGCAAAAAGTAGGCGCTGCTATTGGTAGCGAATATACATATGCATATATAATAAACATATATAAAGATATATATACATATTGTATATAGCAGAGTGCGTAAATATGCCTGCAGCTGTCAGTGTAATAGGTTTTTGTTGTTGGTGACAGCTGGTCGCCTAACTATGTATGTATGGTATATATATGTATATATTATATATGGATATACATATGTTCATTAATAGTTGTAGTTTCTTTTGCTTGCATCGCATCCCTTTTGGCATTTGGCACACACACACAAACGCACGCACATACACACGCTATTAAATATAATTCTTTCTTCCTTTTTTCTGCTTTTTTATGAATTTCGCACTCACATTTCTTTGACACAACGTTGAGCGTGTGATAAACTTTGCATAAATAAACAGAACTCGAGAGCCCGAACTTATACCCATCTCTCGGGTTCTCGAATGGACCATTACTTCCGACTTATTAATTGATACTGCAAGTTTCGCAAGCAAGCATGCTTCAGTTTGCTGCTATGGACTCTCCATCCAGTCGTTCGATGTTTGTTAGGTTATATGGATTTTGTGATCCAGCCTGGTTAGCTTAAGGAACAATAGTTGATGCCGAAAGATCAACTGAACTGAGTTTGTAAATTCCCCACAGGTTAGGTCAGGTTATACTTTCCGGGTAATGCGCCTTATGTAGACTTCTAGATCCTCTACAGTGCCAGATTGTATTGTAGTTCATTTTAATGTGATTTAAAGTAGTTGTCGTATAGGACCTCAAAGCTTTTCACGGTCTGAAGATCGCTTGGTCGAAGATGAACATTTCTACCTCGAAGGTTGTGTTAACAGGCAAAACTTTCTTATTTGGTGTTCAGAAACCCCACACGTAACCATGGAAAGGTTTGGTGCGACCCGTTGGCCGGTGGCATCATTAATGTGGTTCCCTCCGAAATCGAAGAAGGAGTTGCCGTTACCGTCTATGCCGATCGTTAACGGGGTATGTTCACAGATTATTTGTTTCCAACTTTTGAGAAAAAAGAAATTAACGATGTTTTATTTTTAAAGGGTGCTTTTTTAGATATGTGGGTTTCAACAAGAAATAAAACGCATATAATTTAATGTTATGGTCAAGAATTTAGCTTTATTATTCTGTTCTAAAAATGATTTCGGGCTAGTAACCGCCTGGCATGGCTTGTCTGAATTCCAGCCGAGAGGTCCAATTTTCGACCACTTTTTGCGTATTCTCTTCCAAGGCGTCTATCGTCTCATGCTTGACTGCGACGTCACATATATGTATATATATAATTGACGCTTTGTATCCGCCGAGCTCCTGCTCCGATATGTGGTTTTTTCTTGAGGTTTTTTCAACAAATTAAGGGACCTACAGTTAATTCTATGCCTATCTGAACGGCGGTTTGATTTTTATGAGGAGCTTTTATTTCATGCCAGAAATACACTCAGAGGGGTTGACATTCCCCACCAAGGAGCGACCGCAATTAGAAAATTAAACTCAACTTTTTATTTAAATTAATTTTCTATAACTTTTGGATGTTGGCCGTGCCAGGATTTGAATCCTGGCATTTCGAATGGCAGCACGCAATGCTAACCACTCAGCTCCTGCGGCCGCCACTCGGCTACCGCAACCTCCAGTGACGTCACATAACCCCATAGAGACTAATGGAGCAGTGTTGAGTAGTACGATCTTGAAAGCCATTCCACAGTCCCGCGTCGCGAGATAATGCGATCACCAATTGCCTCAATGAAAACTACACGTCTACAAAAATCACCCTTTATTTATCACACATGAGCATCTGGACATCACTAAATACGAGTTCAGTCTTCTACTCTATAAATTTGCACATTTATCGCAGATAGTTAATAAAACTCTTTAAAGCATCATAGGCAAACAGTTTTTATTTTGACATTAAAGATTTCAAAGGTGTGGGTACACAGGTACATAGGTATATGTACGCATATGTAATGTACAATGTTCATTTGTACGTATTTTTAAACATTTTTTGAAAAAAGTTACTCATACCACATGTCGTACCGCTACCACCACGTCCATCTCACAGCGGCCGCCATAAACCATTGCACACAACAAGCCCCCGACGTGTGAGCCAGCCAAAAAATGGAGACACTACTCTCAATATACATACGCTTAATACATATTAATATAGAGCTGTGCTGGTGTAGATAACAGTAAAGTGCTGATGCTGATGCTGCTGGTAGTGACCACCATGCGATGACCCAACGAACTGAGCTGCATTGAAGGTTTTTTTTCATATGAATATGGCCTTCTCGTAAATATTGGCGGGTGGCGATAGTACAATATATACACAACAGTTGCCGGTGTGTATGTGTGTGTGTGTATTTATAGTGAAATATGTGGTATTGCGTGTGTTGTTAGTACATTTTACTGTAATAGAGCGACGCGTTATTCATTTCTCCATCTGTGCGATATATTCTAATGGCGCGCACACACACACATATATATTTGTCATTATTGCTAACTGACCAATAGCTATATAGTGATTTACAAACATACATGAGTGAGTTATGTCTATGGAACGCGCATAAAAAATATGAACCAAAAAAAACTTTTTCCTTTTGAATAAAAAATTGTAAAAATTGCCAATGCTTACAAAATATAGAAAATACTATTTTTTTTTGCTTTTTGTTGCTCGTTCAAAATGACATTCATAGGTTTATGTGTATAACACACATTTCTATAGAAAAAATATTTGAATTTCATGGCTGAATGAGGTTTTCATATGAGATTTTTGATATTTTTAAGCTGAGATAGCTGCCCTTTTCTATTTTCCGAAAATTGTGTTTTAATATTTTATTTTTTTCTATATGTGGAGAGCTGCGGGCATACCTATTTTGAGTATGTACGGAAATTGCTATAAATTTGGAGTTGTTGGTAATTGCTTTAATAGGATGCTTTTTTGACAATAAAGAAAAGAAATATAAAAAATAATAAAATAATTGTTTTTTTTTGGATACCAATATCAACAGGAAAGAAGTGCTGTCTATATAATACACCAGTCCGATTTTTGGTGATAATATTTATTTGTAGATACGAATGTATAATATCGAATTTCATTCCCTTAGATGGTTTTTTGGCGGATTTTTGACCCAAACCTTCATATATGTAGAAATCGGTACCTGAGAGCTATATGTATGTTCTAGTAGTCCGACTCTGAGTATTTTCGGCAATAATGTGTAGTCCATCATATGAATGCAGAATACCAAGCTCTTAGATGCTTTTTTGATTAATTTATAACTCAAAATTTCAAATCTGAAAAATCGGATGCATGCATGCTATAGCCGTCTGATCTGGTAGGTTGGTTGAAATGTTTCTAAAACCGATGATAAAGTTTGCGTATAAAGAGATCAGTAGACGGACATGGCTAAATCAACTTACATCGTCATTCTAACCTGAAAACTTTATCTCTTTCTCTTCTGCTACTTATGTATGTATGTATATACTTCGGAACATGTGCATAGATACATGAAAGGTAAGTAAAAAGTAATCCAATTTTTTTGCAAATAGATTGCTTTAGTGATCTGTAACTTGTGTTCTATAAGTGCAATTCCTTATTGATACCTTAAAAGTCAATCATGCACAATTTTGGGTTCCGTCGATTTCATCTCGTAAATTTTGATGTGTGGATAAAATAATCGAAATCGTCGAGCCTGACCATCATGCGAGCAATTTTTCTTTTTGTCCAGGAGCCAAAAATTGGACCTAAAATAGTTTGAAACCACTTCTAAAAGTCTGGATATGTGTATGTATTAATTCATGCGGTTTTTTTTTCGAAAATTAAGACTTTATGGTGAAAAAATTGTTATACATTTAATGTTCAAAGTATTGGCCATCGGAAGCTACGATGTTTGTCCATTTTTCTGGCAGTTCGTGGATACCATCCCAAAAGAACTTCTCCGGCTTGGAGGTCAAGAAAGAATCGAGCCAATTTCTGATACCCTGTTCTGAAGTGAAACGTACTCCGGTGAGGGCATTCTGCATTGATCTGAACAAGTGGTAATCGGAAGGTGCTATGTCTGGGCTATAAGGCGGGTGAGGTAGAACTTCCCACCCACAGGTTTCCAAATAGTTTTTAACTGGCCTTGCAACATGTGGCCGAGCGTTGTCATGATGAAAAATTATTGATTTTCAAACGAACCAATTGTTTTCGGTAAAGGTCCCCATTGACCGTCTGACCCGATTTCAATAGCTCATAATAGAGCACACCCTTGTGGTCCCACCAAATACATAGCATAACCTTGGCACCATGGATATTCGGCTCTCCAATTCTTCGTCTTGAAATTTTTTTGGCTGTCCAGGTCGTTCTCCGTCATCTACGTCGAAATTGCTACTTTTAAACCGTGCAAACCACTTTTGGCACGTTCGTTTAGCTAAAGCATTGTCACCATAAACGTCCAGTGAAATACGATGGCTTTCGGTAGCACTTTTCTTCATGTTATAGTAATGAAGAAGAACTTTCCGCAAAAACACAAATTTACATTTTCAAATGAATGGAACAAATTGTTGTGCACGCTAAAACAAATGACATCTACTGAAGACGACGCGAAATTACAGTACCTTTGAAATGAATATAGCCACAGATGAACACGACGCGAAATAATACTAGTAGAGCCCTCTCTTAGAAAACCGCACAAATTAATGCATAGGTATACCCAATCCATAGAAGCTTGAAGTATGAGTGCCACAGGAGTTAACGAAAAAAATCCTCATCGACCGAATTTCCAACTGCGAATCGCTACTGAATCGTAATAAAATCGGCCGATTACTGAAACACGGATGGTGACTGGTAATAAAAAGTTATTCGCTTGCAGCAACAGCAGTCAAAAGAAAAGGGTAGTGGTCGAAGGGCAACCGATATAAAAGATCTCCAAGACAGGATTGAAAGAAGGTTTTATTGTGTGTTTGCTGGGATTGGCAAGGAATCATCCTTCACGGCCAAATCTTCATTCGGACCTGTACTGTCAGAAATTGGACCGTCGGAAGGATACAATCGCCCTGAACCGCTCAGCCTTTGCGAACAGGATGTGAATTGTGTTCCATCAGGACAACACCAGATCACACACATCGATAGTGACTCGCAGGAAGCTCTGAAAGTTTGATTGGAAGGATCTTATGTATACAATTTATAGTCCGGACCTCACACCAATTGCTTTCTGAGGATTGTCCTCTGAGTTGAACGACAGCACTCGTTGACTTAGTCTTTCCTCCACCCTAAATCTAAAACAATCTTTCGCCTCCTTTATATAGCCACTGTTATAAAAGTCTAGGGGAACTACATATATACTTCTGGCGTGACCCTTTCGTCGAGTTCTCTGAATGGAAGTGGTGTTGGAATTACATTTTGTAAGGACATCAACTAGCTGGGCGGCGCATCTTCTCTATTAAAGATGCGTACATTCCACGATCATGACTTCAAATCATAGTCCTCAATGCATTTATAGTGGACGTCAGTGGAAGTTTTCATCCGAGCTTTTTCCTTTCTTCCTGGGGCTTATTTTCGTTTCGCAAATCTAGCACATAACGTCATTTGGCGAAGGAGTCCTTTCGCAGTAACTTCTCTGGATAATAGAGACTGCAATTAGACTTCAGCGAATCTTTTAACTGTGCATGTTAAAATGGCTCCATTGAACCTTCTTACCTTTTAGTTGTGCCACAAGGCTCTACACTACCGAAACTTTTGACAAGGATTGCTCTCATTTCCATGAGCAGGAATTGAGTATAGGACTGCGACTGAAGCTATATGGTATACTCGGCTTTGGGGGTCTTCGAGAAAAAAGTTCTGCTAATGAAGAGACAGTGGCTATGCAGGCTAGATCTTGTCGCCCGAATGGATGAAAGCGTTTCAGCTTTGAATGTATTTGATGCAGTACCCTCTGGTGGAAGCAGAGGAAGACGAAGACCTCAACTCCGTTGGAAGGATCAGGTGGAGAAGGATCTGGTTTCACTTAGTATTTCCAACTGGCGCCAGACAGCGAAAAGAAGAGAAAAATGGCGCGTTATAATTGATTCGGCTATACCATAGTCGCGTAGCCGAGTGGTTAGGATTATGGCAGTACCATTCGGAAGGCCCGGGTTGAAATCCTAGTATGACCAACATCCAAAAGTTATAGAAAATTAATATATAATAAAAAATTAGGTTAAATTTTCGAATTGCGGTCGCCCCTCGGCAAGGAATATGAACCCCTCCGAGTGTACTTCTTACATGAAACAAATGCTCTTCATAAAAAAAAAACCATCAGCCGTTCGGAGGCGGCTTAGTATAAAGTGTAGGTCCTTCCATTTGTTGGAAAAACATCAAGACGCAAACCCACAAATCGGAGGAGGAGCTCGGCCGAAAATCGTCTCAGCGGTTACAAAGCGCCAATTACAATCGCGTCAGCAGAGCCAACGCCAATAAAGAAGAAGAAGCAGGACTCCGAGACTGCGGCAAAGAGAAACGACTGACACGCTATTGTTCGTGTGAGTGGAGGAAGATTGTACCTTTCACCAAGGAATGCGTAGAAGTTCCGATACTCGATGCAAATTCGGCAGTGGAATATTATAAAGATTTGAAATGATTTTCCAGAATCGTTTGAGTTTCAGGCGTATTTTTTGACCCCATCAACCCGAGAGAGCTCCGACATAGAAATGATAGACGAGCTCTTAATCGGAAAGCTCAGAACAGAGGGAACAAAGCTTGTCAAAAAGTTCGACAAGAAGACTCCTGGGAATTTTGAGCTGAATTTTCCATTATTTAGAAATTATTGAACTCACTGAAGTCCACTCATATAGATAAGGTAAGCCCGGGACAGTTATGGTGTCAGAGTCTCTGAATGCCAGAAAGGCCACTGAAAAGGTACCAGCTGAATCAGGGAACACTGTATTAATAGTAAATGTAAAGGTTTTAAAGAACAATTTTGCAGACTAAAACGAAGATTTCGAATTTAAAAATACTCATAAGCCCATGCAAACTTAAATTAACCTATACACATGCCTACATACATACATAAATGCATATCCTCTATGTCCTTGTGCACCACACATGTTGTGACATTTGAATTTTGACATTTTTGTAGCCGCCAGCCACAGCAAATAGCAAACAAGTGGAGCTCAAAAATTCAAATGAAAAATCAAATCGAACCAAGTGTGCACGCTAAACGAACGCAGCTGTTGTGCTCAAAAGGATATTATACAAATGTGTGACTTGAAATATTTCCACCAACAAATAGCCAACAACGAACTAACGGCATTCGCTAAAAACTTTTTATTATTCATTTTGAAATTTTTTTCTTGAAACGCATTTTTTTCAAATTTGCACAGGTTTTTGCATTGCTCGTCGAAAATACGATAGAGCCTGCGGCTGCATATCCTTTATTTCTCATTTTCGTGTTTTTGTTTTGTTTTTTTTTTTTTTGGTTTCTCATGCATATTCTGCTGGCAACTGGGCGCGCTCTCCTCTGGCATGTTGCAATTTCGAAATCGATAAATTGCAATTAATTTAATGGCCATAACGACGTGTATGAAATTTGTGAATAAATCATTCGTTTCTGGCCGTCGCATTGGTCATGCGAACGGTTATCGTATTTGCCCATGACTCGCTGTCGGTTGGTCGCTGTCGGTTGGCGGCTGTCGGTTTGTTGGCTGATGGCTGATGGTTGCACGATGATGCCGCAATGTCGTTGTTGTTGTTTGTATGTCCCTCAGTTATTGCTATTTCATGCCATTTTATTGTTATTGTTGCCACTCCAAAGTATGTGCGTGTGTGTGTGTGTGTCTTTTTGTGGTTTTCTACCTAATTTTTTTGGCAACTTATTGGGGGAGCACGGATTTTCGGTAGATTTAAATTCAATATGAATTCTGCGGTGCGTATGAGTAATGCGAATTTGCAATTTGCGAAATTGAAGAGCGAGAATTGATTTGTTAAAGATATTCAAGAAAAATATTTACAAAAAATTCATGAAAATTTCGTTGTAATATTGTGCGAGTTTCAAAATTTGATTTCCAGGTTTAAAGTTCAGTGGATGTAAGCTTTCACACGACCTAAGCGGGGGCCGAGAGTCTACATATCAACGAACTAATTTGGCCTCACCTCATCAGTATGGCTTAAGACTGAGCTGAGCTACTGAAATATGATGGCGAACACCTGATAAGGTGCTTGAATGAGCTTCTTTGCGAAATAGAGCCCGAAACGCCCGAAATTTGGCGGCTGAGTGTGCTCGACCCAGTACAAAAGAAGAGTGACCCCAACGACTCTGTCAATCGTCGGAAAATCAGCCTTCTCTATGGAGTGTATTGTGTGGAAGGCTAAATCCTATCGTCAATGAACTGATCAAATGTTATCAGTGTGGTTTTAAACCTGATAGCTCCATCGTAGAATCCGGAATTAGGGGCTCAAAAATTTACCCGTGGTAAAAAGCATGCCTGTCTCTTCGTTTTTATAGAAAATAGAACCAATAATTCCGTCGGCCCACATGAAGCACCAAACAGTCCCTCGTTGAGGATGTATTGACTTTTCCATGGTTACGGATGGGTTTTATGAGCCTCAAGTGCGTCAATTTTGCTTGTTAATGCGGTCACCGAGGTAGAAATGAAGTTCGTTGCTTAAGTGCTTATCTTTTGGCAAGTGATCTTCAGCTCATTGAGCGAAGCGAAATCGCATCGGATGGCCATGAGTCTTCAGTTTTTGGACCAATTGCACTTTATAAGACTTCATACCTAGGCCTACCTAGGCCCTTATGTGAAATAATGCGCAAAAGAGTACGCGAAATCTTTGATTCGGTGTCATGTTGATGTTGATGGCTGGCTATTCGAGCAGACTTTGAGCTACAGCGGAAATATTTTCTTATGAATTCCTTTGTTTGGATAAACATTAATGGCGGACACCACAAATTGGATAAGGAGCTCGGCCGAAAATCGCATCAGTGGCTACAAAGTGCAAATATATTAGGTCAAGTAATCAGTTCGTTCGGTTTTTATCTAAGAGATGGCGTTATTGTTCATAGTACTAGTGTTACGTGATGCGCCAGAAGCTCCAGGAGCTCGGATGGGAGGTCCTAATGCACTTGCCTTACAGTCCGGACCTGGCACCACCTGATGAGTTGAGTTGAGTTGCTGCGGCTGCAAGTCATTACCAGCACACTTAGGCCAATAGGACCATTATGATACCGCAGTGAGGCTCCCATCTTCACCTTCTCAAATGATCGGGCCTTTTCGTGTGTCTCATAAAGACAACGAGATTTCCAATTTTCACTCAGTCTAGCTCAACGAGACAGTCGAAGAAGTGTTTCCGAGAAATTTGTGTCGTGCAGATGTCAAGGCTGGACAGTGACAGAGTAGTGCTCGATAGATTCTTCCTCTTCTCCGTCCCTTCAGCTGTGGCAGAAATCATTAGAGTGATATCCCATTCTTTTCCCGTGAAGCCACAGTAAAAAGTGGTAGATTCTGCCGTTGAATATAAATTAGCTAAATTCTTGAACTTTCTCTATGCATTATAGATCCGGTAAAATAATAATTCGCAAAGGGGAACTTAAAGTAATTTGCTCAAACTGGACATATGTATGTATGTATGTATAATGGTAGTTTATTGATTTATATGTTGAAAGCATTATAACGGACATTTACTGCTACTGCTGCTGCTACTGAGTGCTGGCACTTCAGTTGGAGAGGCAGCGTTAGTGGCAGCTTCAACGGCTTCTGACAACATCAACTTCTAGTGGGGCAAATATATATGTATGTATATAGGTATGTACGAGTATAAGACTGACAAGCATAGCTTTTGTTGTTGTTATTGTTATTGCCCAATCTACCATTTTTTGCAGCTTTTCTATTACTTTCACTCGCACAATAAAATTTCTGGACTTGCATTTGATGGCGAAAACAACGGTGCCCACAACCCAGCTACAACGAGTACATACCTTGAAACCCTACCCTTGCCTCACCCACATGCTTAGTTTTGTTCCACCTCACAAGCTCACCACCTGCTTAGTGTAACAATTGCCGCTGCTGCCGCTGCTGCTGCTGAACTGCTTTTGTTTTCAACTTTTCCGAAATTTTTATTTTTTTTACTGAAAATGTGCGAGCCGAATGCGTGGAGAAGCTGGAAGTAGAAGGATGTGTACTCGCTGGAGGTATATACGCACGTATGTACGTAAGAGTATGTGCGCATAACAAAAACGCAATGCCTGCGTTGGTGTTGGTAGTGGTGGAATTGCAGGTGTGTATGCAGGCGTGTCAGCAGGAGTTCAGAAAGTGTGAGTTGAGCCGAGCAGAATATGCGTTGGTTGCTGGCCTGTTAAGCTCAATGGTTGGCAACTGTCAGCAAGAAGGTGAGGAAGGTGAGGAAGGAGAGAGAAGACAGCTGCTTTGTTGGTGTGGTGTGGTGTGTAGTAATCATGATGGGTGGGTGTGGGCTTGGTGGTGAGATCCGGCGCTGGTAAAGTAATTGGAAAAGAGTGTGGGTGCGCACTTTGTTGCATATTGTTGTTGTTTCTGTTGTTGTTTACTTTTGTTGCGATGCTGCTGTTGTTGTTGCGGACGCTGCTTCGCTTGTGTACCATATTAGCAGATGTGTAAAGCTGGCTGCCTCTTACCGTCTTCCTACCTTCATTACTATGCATGAGACACTGGAAATGGAAAAATGTTTTTCTCTTCTATTCTTGTGGACAATTTTAACAATGAAATCAAAAGCGAATTTTGTGTATTATTGTTGTTGTTGTATTTCTAATTCTTGTTGTTCCAGTGGGTACACAATAAAAATTTGTGTGCAGTGCGTTAATTGCGAGAGTTGACATGCCTTTCCGCAGCGTCGCGAATTGGCTACACCCAACGTTTGTTTACTCCAGGTCCGAAAAGTCCAAAGTCTAAAACTAACTCAAAGAGATCTGCTCTGTGTAAAACTTTCGCTAGGTTTATGAAATAACTGATGACCGAAGGTCTAAAGTTGGACAGTTTCCTAGCACACACTTGCCATTGTAAGAAATTTGAAATTCCTTGGCTGGGAGATGAGCTCCATACGGCTTCATCGAAGAAGATATGGTCCGTCGAAGACCAAAAGCGTATTATCTTGTCCTAAACTCTTCGTTCTTCTTTTCTCCAACTGAGTGGAGGTCTTCCTCATGCATCATTTTGCGGTTAGTGCATCGAGAACTCATCGCGGCGTGATTCGCCATCACCTAGACACCAACGGTCATAACTCCTTCGCAGAATCTTTCCCCTAGAATTTCTATAGCCCACTCGTCGAATGTTGTCTTCGTCCAAATACCATCATCAGATTGCAAATCGGTATTAGAGTTGTTCGAGTGAGGACTTGGCCCTGAGTGTTTTTTTGTCTTACCGTCGTGATCTAATGCGAGTCTAGTTGACTAAGTTCCTCTTACATCGCTCCGACTTTACTCCACTAAACCACCTCACCCTGTCCGGTAAGCCCCAGTGCTGTCCTTCAGTGTTTCATCAGCAGACCGATTGTGCTAATAGCCCAATAATCTGAGCCGACATCGTCCATGGTGTTGTTTTTACACCGTGATGCTTTTTAGTTCTCTGACCCTATGAACTTGGTCAACATGAGTGTTCTTCGTTGGTACGCCGATATCGCCTCTGTTGCTCGCTCCATCGTAAACACTTATTTCGGCTGTTATTAAGCAATCTTCTGCGGAATCTGGATTCGCCTCATGGCCAAAACGTGGAAGTTAGTTTTTAAAACACCCATGCACACTGAGGACTTCCGTAAAATTGATGATAAGCCCGCGATGCTTCCTGCCTAGCCATACGTCTAGGTTTGGGAGCAGACGATCATTTATGAAAATATTGCAGTTCCTTATGCATTGATTGAAAACGTCCATTTTTACACACACCTTAAAGGTAATGTAGTAACTATCTTTCACAGGTAACACTCAGGTATTCCGTATAAATGAGAATTTATCAGTAAAGGCGGGAGGAAGAACGACCTTCCCAGAGGGGGATGGTTCCTCACTACTACAATGGGAGAGGGAATTGCTTCTTACTTCTCCCGATACCTCACTACTCCCGAGTACCTAATCTTTTCCCGCATAAGCTACCTGTCGGTGCAAAAGTCGGCTTACGGCTCTTTTGCAGAAAGTTCTCAGGAGCTACCTGAAAGAAACAATTAATCCTTGTTAGTTTAACGACACCACTCGGAGAATAATACAAGGTAAGAAGGTGGGAATACCGTTCAGAGCCAGTCTATAAGATCTCGTGATATCTCTATGTATATTATAGGCTACTCGACCACTCCTGTTTTGGGCTGCTCGAGGATTTTCTTCGTCAAGTCAAGGTCATCTAACGGGAGGTTCAGGCAAGAAGCTGTTTTGACGGGTTCGGACCAGAGGGAGAGCGGTTTTAGACGATTATTTTTGGTGAAAATGCTAAGAGGTGGTGGTGTCGTAGGGAGACTTACTGCAAGCAGGACAAGTCAAGTTCCGTCAAGTCTAATCAAGTCAAGTCAAGTCAAGCCTGGATAACCAGCAATTCAGTTTAATGTTTACCTTAATTTTAGCCAATACTACTCGGGTCTTCGAAACAGCTCGAGATATTTTTCTGATCACGGTGGTGGTGGCGTACTCGGCGTTCACAGGAAGTGAATATATAAAGGTTGCGATGAACTCTCTGTGAATAGCGTTTAGAAACTATCGTCCAGCGGTTCTGTTCCATGATACTTAATAGAGTCCTTTAAATCGAGTACACCCTTTCTGATATGTCTAGGTGGTAGTTCGGCTTCATTATCCAGCTGATATTGCTTACACAGTATATCATTACGCTTCTTAACTGGGACCATTGATCTTTCGCTGTATAAGTGGTGGTTAACAGGGTTGTAGCTTCTTCCTCTGCGTCTCGCTAGTACTCGGTGATAACATCGGGGCAACGTATAAATGACCGGCCGGCTGCTTGTCTTGAAAGTTGCGGGTAACGTTTCTTTATCTTTCTTTCTGGTTCTTACGGCTAGCTATTTGAAGATTTTGCTGCGGCCCTGTACTTTGATGGTAACTGGAGTCTTTTGCGGAGTAAAACTTGGCGTTGTTTATATAATTAACGCTTTGTAACCGATGAATCGATTTTCGGTGGAGCTCCTCCTCAAATTTGTGGTACGTGTCTTGATGTTTTCCAACAAATGGAGGAAGCTACAGTTTATACTAAGCCGCCTCCGAGCGGGTGATGGTTTTTTTATGAGGAGCCTTTATTTCATGTCAAAAATTTACTCCGAGGGCTTGACATTTTCTGCCGAGAGGAGACCGCAACTAGAGTTATTTACTGTCGGAATTTCGAGCCGGTATTTCTTCGTCGATTTCGTAAGATGTAGTTGTCAGTCATTTGCAGAAATAGATTAGGAAAACGCGCTTTGGTGATGGAATGAAGCTCGAAATATATAAATGATTGAATCTACATTTTTTTTTTGGTTGAAGTCGACGTGACAGCTTGATTTTCTTGCCATCCAGGAGTGGCTAAAAGAGCTAATGTTGAAGCGATAACCAACAGGAATCGGGTTGCAAAAGAGGTCGAGTCGGAGAAGCAAAGTTAGAGCGAGAAAGTAGTTAGAATCGGTGATAAGGCTTATACTGGCAGGCGGAGGCATGACTCCCAATCATTATTTAAAGTTTCACTGTTCAAAACTGGAACTGAAAGACACTTCAAACTGATGAGTAGTATCATCTCCTATCATCTCGATAACTTGTGTATCATCTTGTGTTCTTTCTTATCTTTTCTGGTACCCATTGTATCTACCAAAATACTAACACTGGGTACAAATTTTTCTGCCATCATTTGAATTTAATTCCTTTTTCTACTTAATTTTCCACTCTTCCTGCAGCCATCGCCCGTGTTGTTGCATGTGGTGCGCATCGTTTGAGCAAATGTTGCGCCTAATCATTAATTAGCAGCAACGACGTTGACAACACTGTCACAGCGATAAGCAAAAAACAAAAAACAAAAATAAAAACAAAAAAATATGTAACACTAAAAGTGGAGCAAAACAAATTTAAGATAACAGTGGGGGCTGCTAGTGTTCCTGCTGCTGCTGGTGGGTAGAGCGCTAGGTTTGTTGTTGTTTTTATTACCGTTTTTACTTGCTTCCATCATTATTATTATTATTATTATTACGATTGTTATTATTACGCACGCTTGTTCTGCCAACAGTAAGAGGAAGACAAAACAACAAGCACAACAACAAATAAGTATCCGCTTGCAATAAAATATTCCACCTCCATCCCATTCACTCACTCTCGCACTCTCTCTCTCTCTCTCTCTCGTTCTCCCTCTCTCACTCTCTTGCACAGGTTTTGTAAGTGAATTTTTGATATATAAAATGTTTCATCTCTTCATTGACAGCCATAATTGCTCTTCTTTGTTGGTTTTGGTCTTGTTGTTTTTGTTGTTTATGCTGCATACCACTGTGATGTGTGTATGTGCGTCTGACAGGATGACATCCTGCCGCGTGAACGCACGCAATTTCATGTTATCCTTTAACGGGACGCATTCTACGCCATTCTTGCTTTGTGTATGTATGTGTGTGTGTAGCTAAGTAGTTGAGTAGGTGAGAGACTGAGAGCTTTACGAGATGGATGCTTGATAGGCTGAATTGTTTCATAAATGGATGGATGGATGGTAGGATTGATGGTTGGTTGACTGGTTGGATGGATGCATGGTTGGGTTGATGCTTACTTTGCTTGGCCACGGCATGGTTTATTAAGTAAACGCTTTTGGAAGCGCATGCAAATAGACTTACACACTCTGCTACACACTTATATACATATATACAACCATACATATAATATATAAGTAAAAGCTACGCATTTGTTGCATGCCACACCTACATACATACGTAATCACCGTATGAATTTGTTGTAATTATTAAAATTACTGCTTTGCTTCCTTCACTCACTCTACTCCTCCTCACACTCCTCCCGTCTCCTGCACGTTGGTGGGAATCGCACAGCCGTTATGCATGTACTAAATACTTATGTGTACGCGTACATAACTGTAATTAAAAAAAGTGCGTTATGCTTTGCTGCGTGTTGCGTTGTGTGGCTCATCTTCCTCTTCCTCCTGCTTCTCTCCCTCTTCCCGATCACATTAAGCATTCATTAAGTTCGCTGAAAATCAATCCATCAAAAGCTTTTCGTTAAGATGTCCTTTTAGGAAATTAATTAAAAATGCGTTGTTGTTGTTGTAATTAAATCGAATTCCATGAAGTGAATACATATAAATGTCAATAGGAAGGAGGATATTGGATGGTTCAGCGTTCAACAGCATCAACTGTTCAGGTGAGTGGGTGAAATGTTTTACTTTAATTGTCATTCACCTGAGTGTGACCAAAATTTTAGTATACCGAAAAGGAACGGTATTATAAAGTTGCCACATTTCTAAAAAAGATATTCTGAACAAATTTTGAAAAGAAAACTCAAAATCGAAAGATACGTTAAAAAATAGTTAAATAAAGGAATGCTTGAAGCCTTCTTCTCTCTCTGAAATGAAGATTAAGAATTGATACTCTTACCATTGAATGTATTGGAGAGCTTGCTCGATACATAAAATTACAGTCTCCTTTTATCTCGATACATTCGGGCCAGCTTATTTTAATTTTTTTCATTCTTTTCAAAAAACTCGTTTTCCCACGTTGCTCAAAATGGCCGAGCTCCTCCTTGAATTTGTGCTATGCGTTTTGAAATTTTTCCAGCAAATGGGGAGATCTAAAGTTTATACTAAGCCGCCTCCGAACGGCTGATGGTTTTTTTATGAGGAGCTTTTTATTTCATGTCAAAAAAAAAAATACTCGGAGGGGTTGAGATTTCCTGGCGAAGGGCGACCGCAATTAGACAAATTAACTTATTTTTTTATATAAATTAACTTTCTTTAATTTTTGGGTGTTAGACTCGTATCAGGACTCGAGTCTTGGCTTTTCGAATGGCAGTACTCAAGGCTAAACACTCAGCCATCGAGGCCGCCGAAGAATATTGCATAATATTGCGCTGAAGGGTTTAGCTCCTTTCAAAGTACAAATGATACCACGAGCTGGCCTGAAAAAACCATCAATCCATGTTCGACAGACTCAGTTTGACTTTGATTGAAATACACTGTTTAGATTTTCCTTAGTTAAAAACCGAACAAACTTTTTACTGTGCCTAATATTACCTTTGCTAGTGTCAGGTCTTCAACCTATTCAGACGTCATATTTTTCACGAGGCTCATTGGTATATGAATGTATGGTCTGTGATTTATAAACGTTGAAGCGATTTTCGGTTCCGAGCTCCTCTTCCGATTTGTGTTGTATGGAAATCTACAAATTATTTAAAGGCGCCTCGAAACGATTGATGGATTTTTATGAGGAGCTTTTTATTTCATGTCAGAAATACACTTAGAGAGGCGATCGCAATTAGATAATATTCTTTTTTATAATTTTGGATTTTGGTATAGCAAGTGCTTGAACCTATGATCCTTCATATGGAAGTACGTACTGTTAACAACTCGGCTAATGAACAGCCATGGTTGCACTTAGCTCCTCAACTTTACCTTTTAATCAACCAACCGACCAATATCCTCACTCGTCGAACAAGGGCCGATTTCTACAAGTTGCTCATCATTCGTGTCCTGCTATATGGTGCAGAGGGTTTGACGATGTCAACATCCGATGAAATCGCATTAAGATTATTTAAAAAATAATTTATCGCCCTCTGTATATTGACGGTGGCACTTAAAGAAGAATGATCGAGCTATATGAGATGTGAGATGTGAAGACAAATATATAGTCCATTGAAAAAAAAATACAGATTTGAAAATTTTCGATATAGGCCCAGCTAGTGGACCTCCAGTCTAATGGAGGAATACAATGGCTACATTATCTTGTGGGGAATATTATTTATTGACTGAGTATCATTCATTAATATGAATTATTAATTTGAATTTTGGCTTTGTCGTCATAGTCATAAATACACTTTATTCCCGACCAAACAACTTTCATAAATGCTCTTCCAGTGTGTTTAGGGAAAAAATTTGTGGTTGTAGCACAAAGTGTGCTCGAAGGGCCAGCCACATAAACGGGCCATTGGTTTCAGAAATTAAGCTTAAGCAATCCGCACACTTCCTTGTGCAAGGCCTCGGTGTTAAGATTTATAAAGTCAATTGGGCCAAGAACTGTAGCCTTATGGCCATCCAATGCGATTTAGCTTCGTTCAATGAGCAGAAGATCCACACAGAGAAAATCCTGTGGTTACCGTTAATACCGATCGTCACCGCGGAACGCTTGTCGACTATTTTTTCCAAATGTTAAAGAGAACGACAAGGATGATGTTACCTAAATGCCACACATCCAACGTTACAATCCATCCTTAGCGCACTGAGTTCGAAAATCGAGAAATTGGCAGAAACAGCGATGTAAACTGGCTGCCTTGTCGTTAAAGTTTGACTGCTTTGAACTACCACCTCCTTTATTTCTGTTCGGCCTTAGCTACAACTCGTCTAAGATATTTTGGAGCTTCGCTGTGCCAAGGACTAGAGTAGCAGTAGCTACTCTACTCTAATATGGTTATTAAGGCTCTCTCGGACTTCGCGAAAGGCGTTCCCGTTCTATACAACAACTACTTTAGATCACAATGAAACTGACCTCCATCTGGCACTATAAAGGACCACTAGATCTATGTAAGGCACATTAGCCGGCCGGTACATTCTAACCTAACCTAAACATGAGAAGTGTTAAAAATAGTTATCTAATATAATATTATGGCTTGAGCGATGTTTGAATGAACTTTTTATCCATGTTAGGAAATGGTTTCTTCAAATATGGAACATCCAAAGGCTTTTAAGCATCTGCGCAGCAAACAATCACCGCTGTTGGACTATGGCAATGATAGCCATAGAAGGGCAATTTACCTAGAGTCTAAAAGAGAATTCAATTTTTTATAAATACTTATGGTAGCCTCAAAAATCCTCACCCTCTTACTCTCACAATATTTTTATGTCTATCCGCTTATTATATCGCAATCACTCCTCCACTAAGTAAGTACCAGTAATGAATTTTATATGAGTCAGTAACATAAAAATTAACCACACACACACTGACACAAATCTATTTTTAATGCTTTCACAAATAAAAACATAATTTGTAGTGTGTGTGTGTATGTGAGGAAGAGAGGGGGGAGCAAGTTTAAGCTTACATAACTTTTTGCTCCAAAAATATATATTATAGAAAAGCATTAAAAAGGAAAACTCAAAAAAGGATAGATGAAAAATACGAAAAAAAATTAAAAAAAAACGGAAACAAAAAAAAGGACTTAAAACTAACCTGTAAATACGTACAAGTAAAATGTGGAGCACAAACCGACAGTAGCAGCAGCAGCAGTAACAACAAAATGAAGTTAACAAACAAGCGTAAAAGTGTAACTTTCCATATACATATACATATACATATACGTACATACAACTGTTCATACACACAATAGCACAAGTAACCCAAAAATAAATGGGACACAATCAGCAAACTAGGACATCACTACTCCGCAGATAAATGGAGAGTTTTATACAGGGCAACTGAGTTGTAAGGATAGACGCTGTATGTATGTTGTATGTATGTATGTACCATATGTATGTACGAGAGTGACTGTGCTTATGTATGTTGATATGGGTGGACGTGGCTACAAGATGGATGTATTTTGCAACACTATTTTGAAACGCTGTGGATTTTGGTATTATGTAACTAAATATAGGTACATATGTACCATACATACATATAGACATACATATATCTATATATGTAAATACATAAACTCATGCTTATTATGCTGTGAAAGTGTATGCTTGAGGTTCCCTCATATCCATTCAACGAGTTTAAATTTTATAACTCTGTCAACGGACGGCGCATGGTTTGAGATTAACTTATATGGAGCTCTCAATCTAAACGAATGAAGAGCTTTTAATAAATACTTTTTCGAAACTGTTTTTGTTGCATTTCGGAGTCTTTTGGCTATTTGATTACTTTTTCACTTTTCCCTTCCATGGTTTTTTAACAATACTCAAGGAAACAACCTGATTGAAATACTTTATGGAAGATTTTATAGAAGGATCTTGGTTTGCGGCTTAACAAAATCTAACTTGTGAAAAATTTGAAGCCGAACGACCATCAAGCGTTCGGTGAATGGACCCGAAATGAGATGGTCACTGATCCTAATTTTCACAAGAAAATTGTATTCAGCGATGAAGCTCTCTTCCGGTTGAAAGGATACGATAATAAAAAAATTTTCATTTTTGGAGTGATGATAATCCGTAATCCATTGTAGAGGTATCGTTACACGTTTGGCGTGCTCTACAGCAAGAGATATTATTAATGACTTTTTCGTACCTGAAATGGATAATGTTGATATGAAAGACCTTTGCCACACAGCCAACGAAAAAATCAATTTATTGAAGAAAACTTTTGATGCGGGAATTATGTACCATCGCGGGCTTGTGCCGTGCTCTCCAAGATTTTGCAATTTAACATCACTGGACTATTTTCTTGGGGTTATGCGAAGTCGTCAGAGACTATTGACGCCTAGGAAGAAAATATTCAGCGTGCAAAAAGTGGTCGAAAGTTGGACCTCTCGTCTGAAGTGCCAGCAGCGAAGGTTACTAGCTGGATATCATTTTTAAAATACAAAAGCAAACCCTCATCTTTAAAATAAAGCTAAATTCAGGTCCTAGCCTTACATAATAGGCGTTTTATTTCTTCTTGAAAACCACGCATCTAAAAACAACAACCGATATGTTCAAAGCATCAGCACACGATGTTAAATAAAAATTAAGGAAGACAGCTTCAAGATATCGAAACGGGATAGTCCCATAAAGGTGAAAGAAATTCCTCATCGCTCCTGCAGCGTCGACAACATCTCCTAAAGGGAACTCCCAGCCTATCTTTATGTCGCCTTATCAGGCAATGATCTGTCAGCATTTTCTTTGATGAGAGCACATTTCGATGTTATGTTTCCTTAGTTCATGGTGTGAGTCCATCTAAATGCAGCCTGCTCATTCTGTAAATAGCAGTTTGGAAGTAGCTAATGCGTTCTTTATCAATAAGAATCTCTTTGTTCGTGACTAGTTTAGCTAGCTCGTTTCCCTTACGGGTTTCCTCTATGTCCCTGTGGCTAGGCACCCAAATGAGAGATAGTCTGTTTTGACTGGCCCGTCTTCTGTAGAGATCGACGACAGTCCAGTACAATTTTTAAATTTGTTGTCTTTGTCCGCGAATTAAACTTCGTTGAAAAGACTCCAGTACTAATTTTCCCAACGAGCTTCGTATGAATATATCTCAACATTATTTACTGGATCGTTGAAACCATTCCTAACTTTTGGGAGTTTTCCTTTGGAGAACTGAACGCAGAATTCTATGCTTTCTGGGATTAAAGTGTATCTTTTGAGGAACTCCTCACTTGACCAAAGACCAAATTCTACTCCTGCCGCTTATCGTTCCCGCGCTTTATATGCACTTGGCAGCTCTAACTGAAGTAGAACCATCTTCCAAACACATCAGGAAGAAAGTACTCAAGTATACCGACTACATAAAGCAATAGGTCACAGAACCGCTGGACGCGACGTGCTTCCGATAGGTCTTTAACAAGAGTCCGTCATCAGCTTTCTACTATCCTTAGTAAAAAAAAACTGCTCAAGCTGCTCCGTGAGACCCGAGAAATACTGGCACAACAAATTCGCCGTTACTGTAATAGACTTAACTTTTCTTTTCACTTATAAAGATTCGACCCCGACATGGCCAACTCATGTACATATATCCCTTAAAATCAACAAAGTAGCCAACCTCTCTATTCGTCCGAACACGTCGAGGCTTGCTCCTAGCGAGGTCACTGAAACGCTGCAGCAATAAAAACAAAGTTTAACAAACACTTCGCTGGAAATAACCAGGGCACAGAGGCCTGGCTTCACTTAGGATATTCCAAAAGTAGGCAAATAACTGAAAAAGATGAAACAAATGACGCTCTGCTATTGATTTGGCACCTTAGGTCTGACTGCTTCCCGCCTTCCATTGTATGACTTCCACAAAACCAATAACTGCGTAACCACACCCTTTCACTCAGAGAACTTGCGGCCTCATATAAAATACACGGGAAAATCTCGAATCTTCCATATCGGTCTAACCGATAACGACGCGGACAGTAGTGAAACGTAGGTAGAAGAGTCGCAGATAAGAGATCTTCGAAGTTTCTTCAAAAACTTAAGCGGCTCGGTGCATATGGTCCATATTAAGAGCTCAGTAAACAAACACTTTTAGGAGATCTTGGAGACAATTGTATGAATAGGGTCATACATCTCCTTGTTTTAACACCAACAGATCCAGCAAAAGAATGACAATTTCTGAAAGAGGTCTAAGTTATGAGGTGTAGGTTAGCCAAGCATAACTTATTGTTGACAATAATTAACTGTAGCAGGTAAGATTTTGCTTTCGGCCGTTCAATAAATGTATTTCCGGTGTGAGAGAGAGTGAGAGGGTGGTGGGAGGTTCAGCTTCTCCGCCGGCGGTGTGTACAAAGATATGTTTTTTCTGAATAACTCTGAAATACACTCGAAGAACTCAACATTCCTAGCCAAGTGCGATCGCATTTGGATTTTTTTTTAATACTGGCAAGACGTAGGATTTTTTGGTCCCTTTGCCAAAATGGCTACCAGTATTCTCGTTGGGATTGTACAATTTTGCTTACCCAACCTTCCAATCTTCTACTTTCGTGGTGGTATTCGGGAGTTTTATTGATATAATAAACCAGTCTCTGCATGGACTTCCACCTCAGCTTCATGAGATCAACCAGCACTGAACTAATTCCACTCGTTTGTGGGAAATCTATTTGACTTTTATCAATTAACCCACGGAGTTGTGAGTCTACTATTAAATTCCTTAGATAACACCGTAAATTTAAAACAAGAGAGCGTATATTTATGTACTCGCACATATTGACATATTTGAAGATCTTCGGAAAAGAGTAGTAATGAAAGTACACAGCATAATTATCTAAATCATTCCATTCAGCACTTCCTTAACATTTTTTATCTTTCTCTTTCTTTTCCTTTTTGTCCTTCTTATCACACTTAGATTTATTTTTAAAATAATCTACGCCCGATTTGATGTGCTTTTTTAACTTTTCCACCGCTTTGCAATACATCTCCTCCTCGTCTTTATTCATCTTTGGCAAACCCAAATTCTTTTCAACACCATTCTTGCCCAACTGCAAGGGGGTTGAGAAGTAGGCACAATCCGATACATCCGAAGCAACATAAGCGCATTTCACTGGCTTACAATCACCTTGTAGGCCTTGAAGAAGCGCATCTGTGAAAAGATATGCAGCATGAGCCATGGAAAGCGTAGCGGAAGTGCCACCATCTATGGATTTGGCTTTCACCACCTCCGTGCCGGCATTCTGTATGCGTTTGATTAATTTTGTTGCCTTCTCTTTGTCCAATTTCAATGGTGGCTTACATTGTGAGAGTATGGGGAGGATGGTCTGACCCGAGTGACCGCCTATAACGGGTATACTAACTTTGCTCGGATCCATATCGAGTATTTCACCGATAAATGCGCGTGCGCGCACCAAATCAAGTGTTGTGACGCCAAAAAGGCGTTTCGGATCAAAGACTTTCTTCTGCAAGGCAGAGAGTTTTACTTTTATAACATAACGGCGTTAATATTACAGTGAACACAAACCTGTTTCAGAATTTCCGCCGCAACCGGCACGCAGGAATTCACTGGATTCGTTATAATACCCACCAAAGCTTTTGGACATTTATCAGCTATAATGGTGACGACCTCATCCACAACGTTCACATTCAACTTGAAGAGATCATCACGTGTCATGCCCGGTTTACGTGCAGCGCCACCGAGGAGCAACACAATGTCAGCCTCTTTTGGATTAGGAAATTCCGATGTAAAAAACATGAAAGATTTTGAGAATTAGTCAAAAAACTCCAAGTTTTTCTCTTACTCACTATCCAAAGCGGCTGGTAGATTCTCTGCGCATTGATAACCCTCCACCACTACGCTTGTGTCGATATGCGAGAGATCGGTGTATATACCGGGCGTCCGGGCGACATCGTAAATGGCGAGTGTCTTAACCTTGGTGTTACGTTTCAATAGCAGCGATAACGGTTGTCCAATGCCGCCACAACCACCAACCACAGCCACTTTGTAGTTATACTGAGTGGAGAGTTCGACTTATGGATAAGAGGTTTCTTGCTATTGGAATCTACATATAGAATCTTTCTCTTACCCTCGTGGTTGTGCTGAAGCAGCGCAGCAGTCGACTGATGTGACGAGCTCTTACGCTGTTCATCTTTCTTACAGTTTGTTTTGCAAAATTTGAGATTTTTTTAAAATTTATTTACAATTTACAAAATAGATTCCTCGGCGTTTTGTCTTTTGTAAATCAAAATAAAAAGTAACTACTTCATTTTTGACTTTTATTTCAAGGGACATAGGATAAAAATCTGAGCTTGGATTTTTTCTTTTTTTTTTTTAAACAGCTTTAGTTTCAGTGCTTTTTTTTACCGAAAAAATGGGCTAGGAACCTGCGTAACAGGTAACTGTTAAGAAGATAAAGTTCCTCTGTTCTCCTCTCTATTCCTGATCACAAGCGACCGCATCGTAGCCACTGAGTATGCTCATTGTTCTCCCCCGCCTATCCCAATAATACTTTTATTTGATTTATTTTCTTCCAACCATGTGGTTCAACCTCTGTAAGTTCCATTTTTCCTAGCTTGTGGAAGTGATAGCCCTGTCAATACACCCACTAAGTTGTCTTTTGCTTAGCGTAAGTAACAGTTTCATCTGTTTGCAATCCATACGGCTCCACAAATATTTTGGTGAAATTGTTTCGAGACAACATTTGAAGGCACGGAAAGAGGCAGTCTATGGAGGCGTCTCTAACATGTCTAGCACGTCCGCCTTTTTATCGCCTTCTATATGAGAAGCGATTACCCTTTCAGCATCATTTATCTCTACACTGGCTGCTACTACGTTGATGTTACGACAAGCTAAAAGTGGAAGGGACACACCAACGTCTCTCCTAAGTCAAAGCCAACCACAAGCCCCCAGTGTATTCTCAATGTGGCCATTAGTAAAGGGGCATTCTTTCTAAGAAGGTTTTGTCGCTACCTGATAAGTACGAAACCTTGTCTATACGCATTACAATGACAGTTCTTTCTGAAGTGCTGGCGAGAAGACAGTATATTTTGGTCAATGTGAAATCCCGGATTACCCATCTGAGCTTTATCTAATCGATATCTATGGATGGATATAATTTTAATCTGACAGTCATCGATGGGCCGTTCTGAGTAACTATGTATGTATGTAGTGGCGCATGTTCTTCTTCTTCTTCAATAGCGTGAGCTCCACTTACGCCATCATAGCCGACTTAACAATAGCGCGCCATTCGTTCGTTCTCTTCGCTGTTTAACGCTAGCTGGAAATACCAATTGAAAACAGGTCGGTCTCCACCTGATTCTTTCAACGGGGTGGAGGCCTCCCTCTTCCTCTGCTTCCACAGGCGGTTACTGCATCGACTACCTTGAAAGTTGGAGCGCATTTATTCACTCGGAAGACATGTCCCAGTCAGCGTAGCCGCTGTACCTTCATCAATAAATCGTTCGACTCACAGGACCCATCGGATATCGATATCGTCCAGACTTCTGCACCATATAGCAGGACGGACTAGAGTGGTTCTGTTTTGGATTTCAAGGCTGGCTCCAAGATAGACGAAATTATCTACGGGTTAGAAGTTATGACTGTAAACAGAGGCCAAGGCGTCCGTAAATACGTTTCGACTGTTTGTTCGATGACAGGAGATATTATTGTACATTCGCTTCGCTTCTTTGTCAAACTTGGAGAAGAAAGAACTAATGGAGCGGTTGTTAAGACCTATGATACCAACGTCTTGTAAAAGATCTTGCTTTGTCTATTTAACTCGCAGCTCTTATTATTGTCTCCAGCATCAAGTAAAAGAAATCACATGAAAAAGAGCAATAACGACTTGGAGAGGCCCTTGCCAATTCTGACAGCGCTTCTGGTTTTGTTCTGCGTCAGCTTACTTACTGTGTTGTCTGAGGCAGCTTCAAAAGCCATAAAATAGTGATGTGTACGAATTCTTTTTTTCACAGTTCTTTTCCAAGATTTGGCGTATGGTGAGTATCTGGGCAATGGTTGATTTATCAGGGCTAAAGCCACACTGATAAAGTCCCATCACTTTGTTGACGGTGGGCTTTAGTCTTACACACAATAAGCTGGATAGGACCTTATATGCGATATTTAGGGGACTAAATAATCCCACGGTTATTGATGTTGACCGTGGAGTTCCCTTTTTTATGGATTGGGCAGAACACGCTTTGGTTCCAATCGTCGAACATGCTTTCATTCGACCATATTCTGTAAAGAATTTGATGCGTGCACCTTGTCAGCTCTTCAACGCTATGTTTAAATAATTCAGCTGGTAAACCATCGGATCCAGTCGCGTTGTTTTGCATTTTAAGCGGGCAATCGTAATTCGAACCTCATCATACGTGTAGGCGGGTAATGGAACGCCTTTTACATAGTCATCGATTGGAGTTTAGGGTTCGCCATCTCTGAGTGCTGTACTTCTACTGTCATTCAGCAGCTTGGAGAAGTGTACGCTCTGCATCAAGTATGCTCTGGGTATCGGTTATCAGATTTCCACATTGGTTCCTACATCGGCATGTTATTGAATAGTCTATAATTGAATCCTTGCAAAAGCATAAAAATAAAGATTTAAAAAGTATAAAGTCTTACAGTTTATTTTAGCAACATATTTTTGAAAGTTTATGACAAAAGTTTTAGGAAAATTCAAAAAAAGCTCAATTTAACCGAAAATAAGATCAAAAGCTTTGCCTGCTTTTAAGCTTTATTTTTGTTTTATTTGCTAATATACACATGCATATATGTATGTATAAGACTAAAGCATGTTATATGCTTCATTCAGCCGTTCAGATAGTTTCTTCGCCTAGCCACGCAACCGCTTCGCTTCTATTTGCAAGCTTTTTCTTAGTCTCACGCATTTCTTCTTTCGTTTTTTTTTCTGTTTTTTACAAATTTGTTTCACTCCTCCTCCTCAGCTGAAATGCTATATTTATTCAAGTTGCACAGAATTTTAAATATTCCAATTTTGAACACTTTTTTTCTGCTTATTTAAGTTCTATTCTTTGCTGTACGCTTTCATAGAGGCACATACATACATACATACATACTCGTATGTACATATTATGCCTTTGTTTGCCGTTTGTCTATTCTCACTCATCAATTATTTTACGCTCCCACACGCACAATCGCATCATGGCATCGCAGAGTAAAAAAAAAATTAAAATAATTTATTGAAAACAAATATATGATTGCAAAACTATTGTTGTTCTTCCACAATTTTTGTTCACACCGATCGCAACGCATATATACATATGTATGCATATACATATGTATATTAATATGTTATGTATGTATATATTTATCCACGATCCGCGCTTACATTCATCATTCCATACGCTGCCAAGCTTAATTGTTATACATACATATACACATACATACATATGTATATCACATGTTGTTTTTGTTTTCTTTTTCCGCTTTTTTTTCGTATGATTAGTATTGTCTGTGTGTGTGCGTTGCTGTGATTACACCTTGAACTTCACCGAATTTTCGCATTTTGTTTTGTTGACTAATTTTCTAGATATTAATAAAAATTGGTATACGAGGGGATTAACAAAAGTTCGATTAGTTGGTGACTCCCAATTTGTTTTTGTTAAATCTAAAAATACCAAATTCTTTGCAATTACCTTATAAGTTTTCCTTTCAAATTATAGAACGATCGGCTTAAATGGAGACGAGGAAACACAAGATAGCTGAGGATATGTAGATCAGACGAAATTCCGTCACCAAGGCAAACAGAAACTCGTCATGTGATTCTCTTTGGCTTTCGGCATAGCCAATAGAAATATTCAGTGAATGCCAAATTGCATATGGAACAATTACATTGTCTTTAAAGACTATTTCTAAGTGGTTCCGAAGATTCCACACCGAACATTTTTTCGTAAAGGACTAGCCCCGAGAAGGTCGACTAAAACCTTCCACTGATGACGTCACTGTAGCTCTGGTGAAGTCCAAAATTGACGAAGACCCACGATTAACATAGGAAATGATTGCTAATGAATTGGGTTTGAATGCCATGACTGTATCGCGAATATTAAGTAATCATCTGGGATACACGAAGAAATCTGTTCGAATTTTAAATGAAACCCAAAAAGAGGCTCGATTGCATTTTGCTAAATTTTTCCGAAGCAAATTCGAAAATGGTCAGTCTAGCAACTTTAGTAAAGTCGTTACTTGTGACGAATTTGGGTTCTATAAGTGCGATCCAGAAACCAAACAACAGTCCATGGTATGGAGCCCAACAAAATGATTTTTTTTCTGGTCAACTTACCGAACTTTTGTTAATCACCTCGTATGTAGATATACACATATGGTACATATGTACATACTTCATGTTATGTAGTAAAGTATGGGAAATTCGAATGTGTATAAAATCTATCAACTTTAAAATCTAAGCCGGATAGACTAATGAGATGCATTAATCGACTTGTGAGCAGTGGATACTACCATACAGAGAGTCATAGCTTCGAATTTTAGCCATATCACTATTAAACAATCCATCTGTAGTTTGAAAGCGACTTAAACTATGCTGTAAATCTCTCCATTTGTTAGAAAAAACATCGAGACATCACGTTGAGCACTAGAAATTAAAAGAGGAGCTCGATCGAAAATCGTTTCGGCTGCCACGAGGTAAAGTTTAACCACATTTGGGTGCAAACCATAACTAGCGAGATGCTCTTCGAAAGGCCTGGTCGTTTAAATATGTTATAGTAAGTTTTGGGTGCTCACGTTCCACGTGGTTTAAGATTTTGATCTCCTGTCGAAAATAGTAGCCGAAACTACCACCATTTTAACTACTTTTTTAGACTGGTAACACATATCTGGGCCCCTTACATCTCGCGCTGACTCACAACTTGCATATTCACACTACTAATCAGCTAACCCCTAATTATCTTCGCGGGCTTATAAGCTCACAAATATTCAATCACTCGTCTAATATCTCTGTTCAAAGCGAGCAACACTCTCAATATCGGGTTATCAACTCAAAGCATTCCCGTACACCCCAGGTTCCGAATGTCCGAGTACATCGCATATTCGCGCAGTACATTCTCACAATACACACACACTGTTCCCCATTCACAGCTTGCCGTCACACTGAGTGGTCTCTTATGCAAAAATATATTGAGAGGCCCATGACCGATACGTATAAGAAGAAAAGCCAAGCTCAGAAAGCTCGATTTGAAACCACAAACCAGTCTTTCCGAATGTACTCATACGACATTCGATCATTGTGACTACTGTATCGGTCTTACCACTTCCACATTCTAGGCTTCTTTACAAGTTGCAATAATAAGGTAACCCAGAAACCTGTGTCAGTGATTAGGAAAGGTGATCCGCAGGTTATATTTAAATAAGTAGATCTTTGGTGAGAGCTAAGATTGATATCCTTAAATGGTTTCACCAATTATGAAACTTATGTACCAGAATGTGACGATTTTTTTTGTCGAAGCCACTAAATGATCATCACCGTAGCATGTGAGGGGTTGCGAAACTGTCTAGATTCATATGTTTTTCTCATGGGCAGAAGTACCTCACGTGAGCTTGGCGAATGCTGAACAAATACCAGGACACGTGCGATCACTAAATACATATAATAATTAGATCTGATTAGATCTGTAGTGTCTCTTGGAAGATCGAAAGAGTTTTCAAGATGAAAATCCTGTCTAATAATTTAAGATTTGCATCAAGGATGTGGATCAACAGGGTAAGCATTTCATTGGGGAGCTTAGGCTGAAGCAACATAGTCTTCGCTTTTTTAACAACCAAAGGGAGATTTTGGGTATTAAGTACCCATACTCGTGGATTCGTGTTTGATACTAAGCTTTTTGTTGAGTTTTAAGTTATCAAGGAACTCTTAACCTTGAAACCACCGTAGAGAAGTTACAAAATTATCAAATTGGCAACTAGAGCTGCGTCAGCAACAATAGACCTAAGTTGCTAGACACGCTATACTATCTAATCTAACCTATTCCAACCTAGCCAAGTGGCGGTTATATGGTCAGCCGTTAAAAAAAATCTAAATCTATTTCATCATGTTGGTTTATAGAAATATATAGAGAAGGTAAAGTAGAGACTTACTTGCCTTATATCGGTACTGCGGTCTATGAAACGAACCATCATTTAACTAAGAGCAGTCCTCCATAGCGAAGACTAAGATTTATAAAACCTTCATGACCTTAGTGCAGCTGTTTGTATTAAAGGGTTCTCAACTTCCCTGTTTAATCAAGCTCGGTAGATCGTTCCGCGAACCTCGCGCTGTTTAATCTCAATGAATATGCATAACTTCTCTATTCTTCAACGGTGGTGACTATACTCATAAAAAATTATGTGAACAAGAGGAAATAACTTATTCTAACAGATATCTGAATGAGGTAAACGAAAGCTTCTCATCTGCTGTTTCGAGACTTACGTCAACCAAGTCCTTCCTGTGCCCATTTTGACTTACTATACAAAGAGCGATTCTTAACATGTGCCTATGTAAAAGCTTGGTTCAGACTTTTTTCCAAATTTCCTGAGTTACTTTTAAGGTGCTAGTCATGCTGAGTCCGAGCATTCGTCCAAAAGCAGTTTTAGGTTTTTTTTTCCAATTGGGAAAACAATATTTGGCGCAGCAAAAAACTAGAAGAGAATAAGGAAACACTTTTCGACTTCCCCTATGAATGCCCAGCGCTATAACAAACTAGACATCGAACACTTGGCATGCATCAGGGCAAGAATATAAAGGTCTTACCATACGTATTACATTAAAATGGCACATCTAGCGCTAATTAAGATCGGGTAGGCTGCACTCTTACCTAGCTCTCCCCATCCAATCTTCCATTTTAAGCTTTAAATGCTACTTGGGCTACGCATGCATGCTAATCTCCTACATAAAAATAATTATCCTTCTATTCCTGTAGAGAAACTTTTCCCTTGCTGCTTGGAAGTTTGTATATTGGCCCGTCAGCCTGTGTGACTATTCTAACCTCCACTTTTATGCTCTTTTTCGTTAGATATTCCTCTTTCTAGCTTAAGAGCTTAAATCTTAACACCGCCGGTGCCCCTCTTCAGCTCCTCTTTCCTTTCCGCTCTTCACTTTTTGGTTACCATCATAGAATCTCAGCTGGGTAGTCTTGGCTTTCAATGCTTCAATGTCTAATTCGGTGACTTGTTTGCTATTAATCTTTATTCTTATAACATTTGTATCGCTTATTATTGTTGTTGTTTTGTAATATATTTTGGTGCGTCTAATGCGACTAAAAGGCATTTTATTTCAGTTGGAAATCACCTTGAAAAGTTCATTCACGTTTAGTGGTCCAAACGCATGATCGTAAAAAAAATGACATAACAACAACAACAGCAGCAACAAGAAGAACATCATCAAAAGGCTGCCAACAAAAAGCGAACAGCAGAAATAGTAGAGAGAAACAGTCGAAATGGCAATAGAACTAGGAAGGGTAAAAGTGCGGGAGAGATAGAAAACATAAATTACAACAATAACAAAAAACAATATTTATACACTACATATATAGATATATGTACACATTATATGTTTGTAAATATTGCTGGCGTTTGGCAAACTTTTCTATTTCTCTCTCTCTCTCTCTCTCTCTCTCTCACACTCTCTCTCTAGAAGAAACTTGCATGAAAGTCAAAAAAAAATAATTTTTTTCCGTAGCCAAAATAAAAAAGCAAAAAACCACACAAATTAGCAACAACAATGACAATCAAATCAACAATTTTGTTGTTATTTTGGTATAAAATTTACAAAAAAAAAGTTTTAAAAAACGCGTGTGGTGCGTCCGCGGCAGGATGTCCAGCGTATGAGTCTTTCTTTTTTCTATTCTACAATATTTACATTCTTCTACGCTTGAGTGTGTGTTACTTAAAATGCAAAATCTACAGATCACGCAGTCAAGAGAAGAATAAATAAAAAAAATACCAACAACAACATTCTACGAAGATTTATGCGATATGCGTGGCTTCTAGCGGCCGAACTATTAAAAGTATATTTTGCATCAAAAAAATGTTTTTTTTTTAATTATAAAAATTTTCGGTTTAGAGAAGGTTCTTTTGGTAGCAGATTTGACGTTGGCTTTTTGGCTAATGCTGGCTTTGAATTAAAAGCTTTCCGCTAATCTTTCCGCTTGAAGATGAAGAAGAGCATGCGATCGCACTGGCCGTTCAAGAAGCGCGGTAGACATGTTGAGCGAGCCCTCATTGCAGCGTTTTCCTGAAAGCCGACAGTGTCTGTTAACCGTAAACGGCGTAGTCGAAATCCAACCTCCACAAATAACAGGTGAACAGCTCGAGCTGCCTTACAAGACCCGAGTAAAGTGGCACAACTAAAGTCTGGATACTGTACTAGACTCAACCTGTCTCCACTCGACAGCGACATTCTTAACATATGTCCCCCACGCGTCCCATTAACCAACTCTTTGCTTGCCTAATCCTTTAACACCCCTACAACTTTTGTCCAAACTCTTCGAAACAGCTTTTCTCCTGGCTTCCCGATAAATGACATTTTACCAAACAGTCTTTCCACATTCGCATTCGCGTTCGTTTCTAGGCGAACAAACACCAAACTCTCAACAAGTCCCTCATTATTCCCGTCCTGCTATAGAGAAGAATACAGCAGCCGATGGAAAGATGAGCTGTACGAGATATTTGGCAACATTGACATACTTAGTTCAGCGAATCAAGAGACAGCGTCTACGCTGGCTAGGTTCTGTAGCTCAGACGGATGAGAATACTCCAGTTTAAAAAGTTTTCGATGTAGTAAGGAGGGGAAGGAGAAGACATCCACTCCGTTGGAAAGACCGGGTACAAGAGGACCTCAACATCTCAACCTTTTCATTTATTTTAAAGCTACCTTCGACTGAAGCTGCCTCCTCGTCAGACCAATAGACAATTTGTATAATTGCTGACGTTTGCCGATGAAATAGATATCATTCAAGCCATCTGAAGAGAAGGCTGATTTTTTTTCAAACGGCTTAGCTAACAATAACACAATCCTAACTTTTCCTTTCGTGAAAACTGCTTAAAAGTACTCGTGGACAGAGTCGCTCTGATATTATATTTTTCTGTATAAAATTTATGATCTCTTTCTTGGGCCCTATGAATGTCAGAGACTTGGATCTCTACTTTCTCTTGATCACCTACAGCTCGTAGTTGGTGATAGTGACAGAGCTACACGCATTTCTATGTTGCTACTTCTATGGCATCAGACAACTCTCTAGTTAATGACTTTCTAGGTGTACATATATTAAATGTGCTCAATACTCGAAGCTCTCATCCCACAACTTGGGTTTTTTTTCATGGATTACTTTTGTACACGAAATCGCTACACTAAAAGTCGGTCTCTTTCGCTAGTAATCTAGGCCTCTCCGGAGAACAAACTGCATTTAGATAGGATCACCACCTCTAAAAATTATGATTTTTTTTGTTTATTGGCTCAGCTTGCTGTCGCCCCAGAGATGATTCTGAAAAAATATCCGACTTGAGAATGTACATATATTATTGTATGTTTAATATATAATTTTGATCCTTTCTTATTCACTTTATTGTTTTTGTTGGAAGTTTATCTGTCTTTAAGAATATTTTTTCAGTTTGTCTATACACCGTATTTCGCATTCTAGCTGTTCACCAGTTGCGTTTCCAGCCATTTGTTATGCTCTCTATTTCTATTCGCTGTTTATTTTTTTTTTGTTGTTATTGCTCAGGAACTTGAGACCTGTTTTCGTTGCGTTCGGCCGCTCATTGCTTTGTCCCGCGGCCATAATTGTTGTGACTGCTGCTGTTGTTGTTGCTTTTGTTGTTAGTGCTGCGCTACTATGTGTTTGTTGTGCACTTTGTTGCGTCTATTTCGTTAATTAACTTTTGCATATGTATGTATAGGCGTCCAATCGCACATGTGTATATGTATGTATTTAGGTGGTTCATGTGCGCACGTGTGTGTGTGTGTGTGCGTGCGTGTGTGTTTATGCGTTTTTGTGCGTTTTCGAAAAGTTTATTTTTGCTTTTTCTCTTATTTTCTGTTTTGTTCGTTTTTGTCTAGCATTTTGTCGGTGCGTTCGCTGTATTTTACGTTATTTTATTTTATTCTAATTTATTTTCGTTGCTTTGCGCGCAGTGACAAATTTTGCATGCGAACGAGTGGAATGATCGGCTGTACGCATTTCAAGGTTATAAGTTTTTTCTTCAATTTTGCTGACAGTTCCTACATTTGTTGTTGCTATTTTGGGTGATTTCTTTGTCGACTTTACTTTAAGCATACAACTAGACAATATATATATATAGATATATATATATTCATATACATAATTTATATTTTTAACTATCGCCTCTGATGCGGCAGCCTCTGCTACTTTTCGTTTGTGTTTGTTGCCTCTGCTTGGAATACGCATTTTTATTTTCTATTTGATTATGCAAATAACACTTGGGTTTGCTTTTTTGTTGTTTGCATTATTCACGCACAATAAATTATACTATTCAGTTGAATTTAAGTTTTTCGGGTTTTTTTTTCGCGGATAACCAATCAGGTACAGTGTGCAGCGCCGAAAAGCTTCACAGAACTATAATTGGTAGGCGCATGTTTCCAAAAAAAAAAAAAAATTTAAAAATCAACTATATACATATACACATACATATATACATACATATGTACATATGCATGTTTATGTGCATAAATACATATACATATAATATTTGTTTGCTGGCCTTCAACCTAGTTTTAGATTAGTATTCTTTTATTCTTCAGTTGTGGTCTTTGCCTTCTTTACTAATGATATAGAACGTTGCCGCTTTTATATTTTTTTTTTTACTTTTTAAATTCTGTTAAATTTTTTTTCTGTTCGTTTCACTTTCAGCGGTCTCACGCATTTTTTGTAGACCTCGCTGTATTTTTTTATTCTTTACAACAATATTTATATTCTATTTTATTTTATTTTTTCGTTTATTTTATTTCAATATCTTTTGTTTTACTTTGATTAATTAATTAAAATTAATTTAATCTAAATTATTTTAATTTTTTTTATATATTGCAATATTTTTATTTTAATCAAATAAAATTTATTATCTTTCATTTTATTTTGGTAATCCATTTAATTTTAATTTAATTTAATCGAAATTACTATATTTTATTATTATTTATTTAATTATTTCAAATTTATTATTATTTATTTAGTTATTTCTATTTCATTTAGATTTGCTACAATTTATATATTTTAATTTTGTTTGTTCTAAATTATTTTGTTTTATTTTTATTTATTTTAGTTTGTTATATTTATATTTTATTTTTGTGCTTACCTGTTTTAAATTGTTTTATATATTTTTTAATACTATTTTTTTAAGTCATTTAATTTAATTTAATTTAGTTCAATTTTAATTTAATTTATTACACTTCATTTATTTAATTTTATTTAATTACATTTTAAATTAATATTATAACAAATATTTTTTTTATTTTGTAAAAATGTTTACCTATGTAAGTGCACATGTATGTATGTGTATCTATCGGAAAATGGCTTTCAAAAATTTGTTTACCAATTTTTATTTAAATTTTAATTTTTTTTTATATATAATATTTTTACTTAATTAATAAGCAAAAATTGTTATTATTCATCAATAGAAGAAATCAGAAAAATCGGTTTTCAAAGTAAAAAAATTCTAAAACTTTGAGTCAAACACGCGTAAAAAATAATCAAAACTGCATTTTTTTCAATTATAAGAGTGGTAGGAACGTTCATTGAACTCTGCCGAGTAAAATGTTCATCATTATGCCACAAGCGGCAGCATATGATGTCCTCATTTTGTCCACCTACGCATTTTTTTTAAACAGATGGATTTCAATTTTTTCTTCATTTTGTTTTAATATTTTTATTTCTGCCGTTATAATAATTTTTCAAACACACTATGTTTGTTTGTATGCTGTCTTTTTGCATAAAAATTTATGAGAATTGTGTGACAAATGCTGCTGAAATTCGTCTGCCAGTCAATATTTAATATATATGTATGGATGTTTGTATATACTTCACTTTTTTAAAATTCGCTTTATTTTTAAATGTTCATAATTTAAGAACTTACATATGTATGTAGCGGTTGACATATGAATTTTATTTATATATATGTATATTTTTTTTTTGCCAACACAACATACATAATTTATTTCAGCTACTGTCTGTATGTAGTATATGTATACATAAATACACATTTTTTACTAACTTTGTTGTATAAAATTAAAAATAAATTAATTTCGCACTAAAAAGTGTGTCAATTGTCTATAACATGCGTACATTTAATGCAAATATATGTATATACAATATATACATACATATGTAAATATATTTACACTTTTAAATTAGGCTACAAATCGACACCGAATATACCATAGGCCTAAGAGAATTTATATATTTTTTTTTTTGAAATAGTCACACGATTACTTATACACTTAACCATATATGTGTGTATGTATGCAAATATTTATATAAATTCCGACCTATTTTTATAGTATTATCTGCTCTTGGTTCCTTTGAAATTTATATATTTTTATAATTTTTAACACTAAAGAGCTTCTACTGCCGCATGTGTAAAAAATTTGTTTGATTATTATTCTTTTTTTTGAATGTTAACAAATTCAGAAAAAATAGTCAAATATGAGTTTCGAGTAAAAAACATTTAGTTTATTGCATTAATTTCAAAATTTCTAGCATTTTAAATCATTTCCAAATGCAGAAGAGGCTTAGAAATAAAAACTTCACCAGACAAAATAATAAAGAAGAAAAACTCGAAAACTTTCCTCAATTTCATTATAAATCAGAATTATGAATCAGAATCTTGAAATATAAATACGGTTCATTACAATGCGATGGTATTCAGATCAGAGAATAGTTTGTCTCTGTATTTCTCTCCCAAGTTATTGCTCATATTTCCACTCTGGTACATACTCGTTTGTACTATAGGTATATTCAACATATACACAGCTGGACAAAATAATAGCAGCGTCTAAATATTTTTACATAAATATTTGTCTTTCATTTATTTTCCAATTTACATCTAAGAATGTGTTGTTTTTTTAAGTAAATATGTTTCAGAATTCATTTTTTCTTTATAAACTTTCGAAATCAACTTAGTTTTTCGATAATTTGTAAAATTCACATATTTCAGTTTTCCTTAATATACACCTATTATTAAGACATCAACTAGTTATTAATATTACAATTCTTAAGAATTTTGCTAAATTAATTAGAAATGGGATAATAACCATAAATTCATCATTGTTTTTGATAATCCTCTCGGTTTTATTTTGGCAAATGGTCTTCGAAATTTCCATTTTAAGATGTGCGTAGAAGTACTCGATAGTATTAAGATCTGGAAATAACCTTTCAAGAACGCTTTTGGGACCATGATTTCACATAACGTGATGATGCTTATGATCGTTGTTCTGCTGAAATTTCCATAACAACGGCATTTCATCTTCGGCATATGGTATGGCATAACAGTTTCCAAGAAATCATTTTAGACGACTTTCGCCATGTTCCTAACAATCTGATGTATCGAACCTACACCATCCCATGAAAAATAGACTCATTAAACGTTTAAGCTGCAATCTCCCGCTTCACTATTTTTTATTACGTAAATATAGCATTAAACTCCTTGGTTTCGGCTGAATAGCATGAATATGAAACACTGCAAAGTCTTTTCTCTTCCTAAAATTTGCTGTTTTAAGGGGTTACATCTAGTTGAAGTTTGTCAAATATTTTTCACTAAGAAACTTTTAGTTTTATTATTTTGAGCATTTGTACACATAATATGGCACCTTTGAAGAGTTGTTAGCAGTTTTTTATTTATAACAATAACAGATTTTAAAGCTGCTACATCAGATTTCCAGGAACCTATCCCAAAAAAGACGCTTTGTAATGACCATTGTATTTCTGAAGTGAATCATCTGAAATGGAAAAATCAAACGGATTTCGTTAAAGAAATGTACAATATTGTGATTAATCGAGCGAATAAGCCAACAAAATGGCGGCTTCTCAAAAAAAAAAAAATAAAATAAATTTTTCTCCATAATTTTTGTCTTGAATCGTGCATTAAAACAAACTTTGCATTGCTAATGGAAAAGTTTCGATTAAGTACTAGAAAATATTGTTCACAAACCTATGAGACAAATCGGTTCAGTCGTTCCCGAGAAACCTTGGTCACTGACTTGAAAAACATAGTTATGAGAAAAACGAGGTTAAAGTTTCGCTTACCGCTTTCCAAAGCTCTGACCCGTCGTTACATATATGCGTGTAACTTCCAAAAGAACAGTCGGATCGAATTAAAATTTATAGAGTATTTACTTAAATACATGCACATTACGAAAATTAAATTAAAAAAAAAATCGATTTTTTAAAAATCCTAACTAGATTTAACCCCTTAAGGCAGTAGTTTGCTTTAGACGCTTCAAAAAATACAGTTTTTTCTTAAATCTGTTCTAAAACCTTCCAAGAATATATGTTCAAAATTTCACTTTCACGCCAATTCGAGATATTTTAGAAGTTAGCTGGTTCAAATGTTCGGGCAGCACTTTGAAACGGGTTTTCTCGAATTTTCATTTTTGTATAATCTTAGAAAAAAGTAATTTTTTTCAAACTTAGAAAAAATTTTGGAATTTTTCAACTTCTTCGATATTTTTTAGTTCATATAGAGGAGACATTTATAAAAATTAAAAAAAAAAAAATGTTGCTCGACTGTTGCAGATGCATCGAACGGCGTCCATCACTGGCATCTTTTAAGGAGTTCTAACTGCAGCCGTTTCAGAAAACTCATCACAACATTGGAAAATCCCTATATTTGTTTTTAGACTAAAAATTTTTTTTCAAGCTAAAATATAGTACAATATATATATAGTATAATAAATTTTATTGCAGGCATTTCCCAATTTTACTCAAATATAGTACTCTATGTACATATACGTACAAATATGTACTTCCGGAATAGTTTTATGGCTAAAAAGAATGAAATATACATTTTTTTCAACATTTTAGAAATTTTGGGCTTTACACCTTTTTATTTTGTCCAGCTGTGTGGGTATTTCACATAATAACTTTTTTATAGTTTTTGTTTTTAGTTAAACTATTGTTATTGTTTTTTCCTTTATTAATTTTGCACATTCTATTTTTCGATGCTACTCCATTTCCCTATTTGTTTACGTTTGGAAAGGTATTTCTATTCTTTTTTTGTTTTTGTTTGTTTACTTGTAAACAATTGTTTGTGACGTTGATAGTGTTGTATGAATGTGTGTGCTACATACAAAAATATGACAACAAACAAACAAATCTAAACACAAACACACATACACAAAAATATAGTTAACAAAAAATAGTAGATATGAAAGTAGCTTTTAGCGACAGAACAATCGGCGGACATTTAAGTTGATTTGATAAGTAGCCAAGAAAAACAAACATAATAATAATAATATAAAAATAAAAGTAAAAATTTTTTTATAAAAACATAGTATAAATATAAATTAAAATAAAATTGAAAAAAATAGGTAACAAAAAATATAGAAATCTATATCTATAGCGACCGATTGGCTTTATATTTTCTCAAATTTCTATAGTTCCTGGGAACGTTTATACCAGCACAAATAAATTAAGTAAACCTAAAAGTAGACAAAGTTAGCAAAAAAGAAAAAAAATTAAATTATAATACATTTGTTCGAAAAAAAAAACTAATTAAATATTAAAATTGCTCCATTATACGAATATATACATACATACATATACATATAAATATTAAATAGATACGTGTTATCTGATTTGCGAATTTTCATCGGCTGTTTCATTTTTTTTGATAGTTCTGCTCGCTAACGTAGAAAAATATGCGTAAAAGCGTCGAAAAAAATTGCCAATGCCCAATTAAAGCAGTAAAAAAAACATATAATTTAGAAATTAAAAACGAAAGCCATATAAAAATGTAAAAAAATAAAAGAAATGAACACTTTCGCAGAATGTTAATGACGTCAAAATTTCAAGTTCAAGGTTGATTTCGTAATAATTTTGCTTGTAAATTCAAGTGGTCTGTCTTGTAGTGTAAAATATTTCAGTAGTGAAAGCTTGAAATAATTTTTTATAATTTTCTTTTTGTACCATAACTCACTTTCTTAGTATATCTGAAAATTAGGAAAATAAATTATTATCTACACCGAGTAACATTAACTAGAGTGATACGGGTGTTCCAGCCCCGCTCAGATTAACATCTAAAAATGATGATGGCATTAAGAAAAGTCTCTTAAATACCCTTCTGGCCCAAGAAACAATTGGATAGTTGGTTGGATATTGACTAGTAGCGCAGATGCCATCAACCCAGTCAAAAATTTCAATAAAGTTTCTTTAGACAATCAGCTAAAAAGCTTTTGGAAGCCGGAAAACTTGCCAAGGAACATTACTTTAAGAGAAGATGAATCGCAGTGCAGGGAGTTTTACAGATGAACAACTAGACGCAACGAATTTGGAAAATACTGTTTATTCTAAGACGCCACCGAACGACCGATGGATTTTCATGAGGAGCTTTTTATTTCTTGTCAGAAATACAATCGGAAGGCCTCTAATTTCCTTCCGAGGGGCGACTGCAATTGAGCACTGGCGTGGCGTGTGAGTACTAGACAATGGGCTACATGTCCAAAATATCACAGCTTCAACCATCCGACCAACTATTAACTACCCCACCATGCCGTGCTAAAAGAAGAAAGCGCAACAACCATACTATGGATAGTATTTAATGCGTCTTCTCAAACTGCCAACGGCGTCTTAATGACATTCTCTACCTGGTCTTTCCAACGATCCTCTTCCCCTGCTTCCATGGAAGGGTACTGCATCGATACCTTTAAAAGTTGTAATATTCTTATCCATCCGGACCATATGACTTAGTCAGCGTAGTAATTAAGATTCTCCTACTACAAATTCATAAACTAAATCTGTGGGTATTTCGCCCATCTCTACAGGCAATGACAGATTAGCTACCTTTTGGGTTCATGACATAGAAGGAAGCTTCGAGGCATACTGGCAAGTAGATTCTTCCCGATAAAGAAAATATTGGTACGCCCTTTTTTACATTTACATTGCTTCGTAAATGCTGAAACGTAATAAAATCGACCGATTTTTGAACAGATGAAAAGTGTAACACTTCCAGCAACGTCAAATGGAATTGACCGCGGTTAAAGGGCAGTGAGCCGGTACAAACGGTTTCCAAGGCAGGATTGATGACCAGAAAGTGTTTGGTGTGATTGGCAAGGAATCATCGATTGTTCAACTACGACCTAATTCGGACTTGCATTGTCAAAAATTCGACTGTCTGAAGGAAGCAATCGCACAGAAGTGCCCAGCTTTGGCTTACAGGAGGGGAATTGTGTTTCATGAGGACAACGCCAGACCACACGCATGGCCAGTGACTCGCCAAGGGAAATTTAGAAAATCTTTGGCTCCTGTATTTGCATGCAAGGAAATATTTTTAATAGGGAAAAATTAAAATTTATAAATAACAAAAAATATCCAAGTTGTTGTCCACTTAAATCAGAGCAATTTAAATGAAAAAAAAGATAAATAAATCGAAGAGTTGATAAACAAATATTTGAAAGTCAGTAATTGAAACAAACATATTCGCATGCATACCTACAAACATACATATGTATATATGTGTATGTATGCATCTATGTAGAACAGTCAAATCATCTTTGCTCCAGCCATTGTGGCGGACGTGCGTTTTTGCAATTGCGTTTGTGCGTTTTCACTCAAACAAAAAAGTAAATAAAAGAAAGAAGCAACGCAGCCGAAAGCTTAGAAACTGATACTAATTCCAACACAAACAAACGAACTAGCAAGCATAGCCAAGTAAAAGAAAATGCAAACACGACAAAGAGCTGTGTAGTATGCGCTAAACTATAATAATAGGAAATTAAAAAATAATAATATAAGTGAGTCAAAAAAAAATTGAATTTCACTGCGCTCGCCTGCTAGCTAGTAGCTCACTTGCCTGGGTGTGTTTGCAGTCACTTTTGGCATTTGTTGCCATTTACTATTTTTACTGTTGCTATATGTACTTTTAACAATTTTTTATATAAATAAAAATATTCTTCTTCTTACGCGTCAGCGCAGCAACGTGTGTCAATGAACTCTTTATGCGCTCTGTGCTGCGATGCGGTAATTTGCCAAAGCAGCAAGCAAGTCCTACACAACAACAGAAAAATCAAAAAAAAAAAAAACAAAAAGCGAAACGAAGCACAAAAATAAATGTTCTAATGCTATAAAGTTGATTTTTTCCTTCGTCTTTCACTTGTCGGGTAGAAAATATTATACAATAACACCTACATATGCATTTATCAGCAGCAAACATATTTATACACGTATGTACGAATATAAATCTAGGTAGTTACGTATAAATATATGTATGAATATGTTTATCAACAAACATGTGAGGCGGTTAAGCCATTCGGTGGCAGCACCGGCAGCAGCACCTCTAATCGCTAAACTTCATAAATTATATGCATAGCAATTCATTTCGATTGCTCTCTGCATGTTTATGTATGTACATATGTACTTGTATGTATGCATGTACGAGCGCGCGTATGTTTGATATTTCGCACAATGAGTGCAATGACTGCTGGAGCACCTGAGTTTAAGTAAAGCGGGAAGAAACGACAAGAAACAACAGCGACAACAACAGAAGCTTTATTAGCAACAATAAAGCGTTAAAGTGTCAAACATTCATATGTACATATGTATATATGTAAGTAAATAATGTCTTGACTTTCTACATGTTCATACGAACATACGAATGGCTATCAGTATGATGGAATCTTTTTATTTATTTATTTTTAGTTCACTGCATGGCCCACGTCAAAAGTTTTTGATCAAACCATTAGTTGGTATGTAATTTGGGTCAACTATCTGCGAAGCTTATCTAAATATTTTATCTTGATGCTCAAGTTTGCGATTGCACCCAGGAGTATCATAAACACACCACCAAATTTACTAAGAAGACGTCAACTTATGTGGATGGAATCTCAGATCTCAGTTAGAGAGAGTTAGGCTTTGAGGATGAGATATTTATATTAAGGGGTTAGGGGAGTCAGAGGCACGAAAAAATGAGAATTTTCAGTATTTTTTTTTTGCTATTAAATAATTTTATTTTACAAAAGTAGTGATATGGTATTATTAAACAATGTTTTGACTTGAAGTCACGAAAATTTCGAAAAAAAAAAATTTATTTCCGAAGTTACAGCTGTCTGTGTTAACCCAGTTCCAAAAAAAGGTCCTTGCGGTGACAATCATAAGTCCTTGGAGATTCATCTGAAATCAATCGGATAAAAAAAAATAGTTTTATAAATAAATAATCCTGGGCCTGATCGAAGGATTTTATTTTTTTTCAAAAATTAACAAAATGGCGGCCTCAGGAAATTTTTTTCTAGATTTTTGGGAAAAAATCAACAGTTAATTGGTCTTAAAAAATCGAAATTTTTCACAAAATAAAAATCCTTCGATCAGGCCCGAGTTTATTATGTATTCTACAAGCTGTATAAATTTCATTAAAATCAACTGAGCGGTTTTCGAGTTACAGTTGTCACCAGTTCAAAAAACATAGTTTTGAGAAAAACGCGTTTAAAGTTTCACACAGCGCTTTGAAAGGCCCGAGCTCTCTTTGTTATTTGTCGAATAACTTAAAAGCGAATTATCGGATTAACTTGAAATTTTCAGAGATTATTTTTAAGATATTATACTTAACGAAAATGCAAAAAAAAAAATTTTTTTTTTGAAAATCCTGACTACCCCTAACCCCTTAAGTCCACAGATCGGTCAAAAATAGAAAGCATGTTAAATGGGAGGTAGAACTATTTCTGGAGCTATGTACATATATATATATATGCATATATTATATTTGTATAATTTTTAACAGCTGAAGCTAGTTTCGGTGAGGACCTGCTCCAATTTATGTTGTGCGTGTTGATGTTTTTCCAACAAATGGAGGGAACTACAGTTTATACTAAGCCGCCTCCGAAGAGCTGATGGATTTTTATGAGGAGCTTTTTATTTAATGTCAGAATTACATGTGGACGGGTTGATATTCCCTGTCGAGGGGCGATCGCGTTTATAAAAATTAACTTAATTTTTGTTTTTGAATTAAGATACTATAATAAAGGGTGATCCATTTCGAGGTTCCCTACTTTACAAAAAAAAAAAAAAAAAACAAAAAAAATGCGAACTTAATGGATAATGTTTATTATCATTTAAAAAAAAATTCGTTGGCATTTATTTCTTGAAGATTATCTCTTTCAAATGTTGGTCGCGACTACATCTCAGATAGTCCATCCGTTGAGTCCAATTTTCGATGACTCATTTGAGCATTTCGACTTGTAACTGGCGAATGACAGGCCTGAATCGAAGTGAGATTGTCCGCATAGACTTTAGAATTTCCATAGCGCCACAGGAAAAAGTTGTTGCTTGGACAGGAGTCGAACCCTGGATTCCCGAATGACAGTAGGCATTGGCAATCACTCGGCTATCGCGACCACCATAGACAGAACTTTAGCCCCCCCTTAAAAGTAGCACAGCTGTAGCTTCTAAGATATACTGAAATGTTCCACTTATCGTTTGAGGTTTTAGGACCGGATCATACGCATGTAGGAATGAGAAACAATTCTCCAGCCTTCTTAATTGCGGTGAAAAAGAAATCACTGGACTTGGCGAACCCATTGGAAGAATAACAATGCGGCATACCAGCAGATTGGCGAATAACTGATAGAATATGGTCGGACAAAAGTATGCCCGACGATTGGACCTAAGTGTGCTCCGCGGCAATTATCGTGGAAAAAGTCTTCTCACTATTATATTTAGGATTCTATCGAACGTACTGTGTGAAATATTAAGGGCCACCATTAACGAGCTGTTCGGATCTTATCAGTATGGCTTTGGACCATTGACCAGATATTCAGCATGCATCAAATCGTGAATTAGACTCGTCCCACACAGCACTTATTCGTCCATTTTAAAGCAGTCTTCGACAGCAGGAAAAGGAGTTGATCCTACGCATCTAAATCTGAGCAGCATTAATAGGAATAACAATGTTAGCCTGGATTGAATAGACAATTGAAAAGTTAAATCCTTTCTCAATTAACAAAAGCCAAACTCTACAAGTTCCTCATCATTCCCGATTGAACGATTACAACGTCTTATGAGTGGGCGTTAGGAGTTTTTGAGAGAAAGGTTTCACGGAAACGTTTTGGTGCTCTGGATATCAGCGATGGCTAGTACTGTGAAATATGAAACGGAGGCTCCGCTGGTTAGCTCATTTCGTCCGGTATCTTCATATCGGTGAAAATTTGAGGTGAAGAGGACCAGGCTACATTTAGTATCTCCAATTGGTGCCGATCGACTGTAAAAAGATATTATGGATATTATTTAACTATAATAGAGCAAACGATGCCTACGCCAAAGAAGAGAAAGAATTACTGTCGGTTATGTATGGGAGGGAGGGACAATCGTGTTCGATTTCACTAATATATATCAGTCAATTCAATCCATTCTACAATATCATTTGTCCACCTTGTTTATAGGCGCCCTCGGAGTTCGGCTAGCTAAGACAACAGATACGATAGTACCTAGAGTAGGAAGCGGTATAATCAGTCCAGAACTTTCATTTCTAAAAGCTGAACTCGAAAAACTGTATTAACGAAAGCTGGAAATGGTAAAGAACTTAGAGCTGAAATAGAGAAGGAGATAGGATTGAATGGACCTAAATCATAGGTAAGAATCTACAAACATACATACATATGTATGTAAAATCAAATTCATGAATTAAATTTTGATTGAGCTTACAGCGAGTGAATCCAATTATGCTTGTGATGGTTGTAATCAAATAATTAGAAATTATAAATAAATAATTACAAAATAATTGAATTCTATATTCCTATATACATACATATATAAATGCAAACATACAATAATTCTCACCAAGCTTTTGCAAGAACTTGTTAAGTCGACAATAGAAGAATTACAGAAGAAAACCTCAAGAATATTGAAGAATGACAGCACAACAAATACAACAGCAACAACACAATAGGTGCGTCCCAATCAACTCTGACTGACCAAATAGCCAACCGAGCGATGATGATGAATCGCCATTTTTGTTGTTGTGTTATTTATTTCTGCGCCGTGATGCCCTTTGTTGACCGTTGCTGCCATTTTTCGTTGAACATGAATGAGGTGCTTTCGTGTCGTTGCACGAATTGCATGGTTGTTGTTATTATTGCTTAGTGTGTATTGTATACATACATATATGTGTGTGTATATATGTATATGTATGTACGCTAACGCGATTAGCAAACGCCAACATTTGCAAAAGTTTCATGAGGCAAATGATGAAAGACAACATTCTAAGGCGGATACGAACAAAAAGCATAAAGGAAACCAAAAATACGCATACAAATGCACACGCATTTCATTTAAGCACATACATACATACATAAGTACAACGAAGTAAATATGTGTTGCAGGCAAATGGCCGATAAACGCAATGGACATAAATGCAAAAAACTTGTCAAAGGCTGAGGCAGCGCAAGTGAGAAAGAGAGAGAGAGAGAAAGAGAGGGAGAAATAATATGCTAAGTGAATTTGTAGCGATGGAGTTTCGCCAACTGCGGCCAGTAGGCAGCATAGGGAATGTGGGAAGTTTGGGGAAGCACGCAAAAAATACGCATTCATGCAAATGTAAACAAAAGCATTTACATACAAACAAACAAGCACTTTCAGTTGTTGTGAGAGCTTTCGTTTGGCAAGTATTGCATCATCGCGAGAATACATACATAACACACACTTCACTTACGAATCACGAATACTTACGTATTCCACTTTGAGCTCTTGCTTGTTTGGTTGTTGTGTTTTGCTTTTTTGCCGCTCCCGACGTTCCCGCTGCTGGGACCACTCACAAACGTGCGCACCTCTCTCCGCTACATTTCCACTTCCAGAATTTGTTGTAGCATAGAATAGATGTAGTGCGTTGAGTTTGGCATCGCTGCTTCGGTAGTGGGTTCGGTGCGTTCTGTCGGCTCGTTTTGCTTTGCACAGTGGAAATTCATGAGCACAAACGTTGTTAAAAGAAGTAATATCGAATAGAAAATAAAATAATAAAATTAAATAAAATAACATGAAAAAAATTAAGAACAAAAATAATTTAAAATAATGTAGCATAAAAGTAAATTAAATTAAACTAAATTAATATAAATAAACTTTCAATCAAATTAATAATAAATTTAAAAGGATTAACTAAAACAAAATTAAATAAATTACTTAACTTAAATTTATAAATTAAAACAAAACAAAAATAAAATAGCCTAAAGTCTTTAAAAGTAAAGCAAAATGAAACAAAATAAGAAAACTTACTCAAATTAATTAAATAAAAAAAAAGGAAATGAAATAAAATTAAAAAGAAATATAAAATAAGATAAAGTGAAATAAACTTAAATAAAGAAAGTTCGCTAAAATATAATAAAATAAAAAAAAATTAAAAAATACAATAATATAAAGTAAAATAAAACAAAATAAATAAAAAATAGAACATAAAACAAAGAAATAAAGGAAATGAGTTCAAAATAAATTAATATAAAAAAAGAAAGGAAATAAAATAAAATAAAATAAACAGAAATAAAATTTAAAAAAATAAATAAAATTATTCTTTCACTTAAAAATTAAAATATATAAAATAAAATAAAATAAGTTAAAAAACTAAAATGAAATAAAAATAATATGAAACAAAAAAAAAAATTAATAAAATAAACTGAAGTGAAATAAAACAAAATAAATAAAAAAATAGAAAATTAAAAAATTAATCAATAAAATGAAATAAAATAAAATAAAATGAATTAAAAAAAAAATATAATAAAAAAATAAGTTTGAACAAAATAAAAGTAAAAATAAAAAACAACAGAATTTAAAATAAAATAAACCAACATAAAATAAAATAAATGAAAATGAAAGAATATAATGTAAGATAAAGTAAAGTAAAATAAAACAAATTAAAATTTTTGAATCAAATTTAATTAAAATGAAATAAATAAAGTGAAATAAAAAATAGAAGAAAATTAAATTAAATTAAACAAGATAAAAAAATAATATATGTATAATAAAATTATATAAGTTAAAATTAAAAAAAATTAAAATAAAATAGCATATAATAAAGCTAAATAAAATAACATAAAATAAAATAAAAAAGAATAAATTAAAACTAAATAATATAAAATAAAATCAAATAAATTAAATTAAACTAAAATAATATAAAATGAAATAAAATAAAACAAATAAAATAAAATAAAACAAAATAAATCAAATAAAATAAAAATGAAAGTTAATTAGTTAAAAGAAAAATTAACACTAAATAAAATAGAAAAATATTTAAAAATGGCTTAAGCTGAATAAATAGATACAGAAACGAGAAAAAAGAAAGCATTTGCTTCCAAAAATTAAAAAAAAATATTGTGCATAGTGCTACTGAAAGCTCTACAGTGTGCGATGATTTGTTCTTTGACCAAAGATTTCGTTTTTTATGTTCGTTGGTTTTTTGCAATTTTATTTTTTTCAAGCAGCGTGATTTGATTGTTGTTTTGCTATTGCTCTTACGAGCTGTTTCAGCTTTGCTGTTTGTTGCAGCAGTTGTTATTGTTGTTGTTGTACGTTGTTCGCCTGTTTACTTGCCGTGCTTACTAAGTTCTCCTGTAAGTTTTTTGCTTTTAATTTTTTTTTAGTTTTTGCCGCGATTGCCGCTTTGCTGACGTTAAAGCCGCTTAATGGTTGTTGTTGTTGTTCTTATTCATGCGAATGTTGTTGATTGCTGCGAACGAATGCGACGATTGCGTTTATTATTGCCATTGCTATTCTAATGCGGTTAAAATACTATTTTTTTTTTGTTTCTACTGCTTGTTATTTTTGTTGTTGGGTCCCAAGCATTTAATGGAATATTTTCGATTTTTTTTTTGCACTAATCATTCTATTGTATAATTGCCATTTTTATCGTTTGAAGTGCAATAACCTCACATGCGTTAGCATTTTATTCTGTCGCTGAGCGAAAAAAAAACCAAAAACAAATTTCGCGAAGAAAGCTATTATAATTTCGTAAAATAATTTCTTATGTGGCTATGAGTAAGATTGGATTGAGACAACGGGAAAAAACCTAATGAACCGAGTTTCCATCCGCGTGTCGAAGGAAGGAGTCATCCACTATGTGCTACTCCCATAAAGTCAAACTCTTAATTCGGACCTGTACTGTCAGCAATTGGACCGTCTAAAGGAAGCAATCACCCAAAAGCGCCCAGCTTTAGCCAACAGGAGGGGAATTATGTTTCAACAGGACAACGTCTGCCCCCACAACGATAGTGATTCGCCAGAAGCTCTGAAGGCTTGGTTGGAAGGTTCTTATGCATTCACTTTATAGTTCGGACCTCGCACGAAGTATTACCATCTTCTTGTCTATTGTGAATGATTAGGCTGGTGAAGAATCAGCATCAAGGGAAACCGGTGAAAATCGATTTTCCCAATTTTTGCCAAAGTTTTCTTTGATTGAGGCATTATGATATTACCTTCAGTAATGTATTACCATTTACTTGATCCAATAAAATGGTATGTCCTTAAAGTGATAGCGCTCTTTCGTCAGAAAAGCTCTGTACTTCCGAGCTAAACTCTGACATGCAATCTTCAAATCGATCAAACGTTCGGGATACCCAAAAATTGGAAGAGAACTCGAGGCTTCATATATGCTATATAAAAAGATTTAAGGACTCTCTGGATTGTCCAGCGTCCATGAAAAAGAGTGTAGAAGAGAAAGACGCTGGTTTCTCAGAAGACATCGGATTTAAGCGGGTACTTTGGTTTTATTTTTTGATTCATTTGTCTGTTTCTATTTTCTTGTTTTAGACTTAGATTTTTCATTTATGAACGTAGTTTCCGCTTACAACTACAATTCTGTTAAATAATATAGAAACCTAAGAATTTTATTCCACCCATTAAAGGTTAACCTGCTTTATTAGTAAACAAGTTTATTGGAGGCAAACAATTTTTTTTATTATATTTTTTTTTTCAACAAAATAAAAATAATAATAAGAAAACCATAAGAATACCATCAAACAAGAACTATGATGAAGTTGTTTACGAAAATGCGTGAAAATGTGAAAAAGTACAGACAACAAAGGTTTTTTTGTATAGTTTTTTTTTCTCCTCCGGTTAAAGGAAAGTAAAAAAATATAATAAAATATGTATGGAGAACAATTAAAAGCAAAAGCTAAAATAAATTAAAATAAAGCGCGTTGGTACGCTATGGAAGAAAGCGAAATGTATTCATAGCACATTCGAGAGGCATATGTATATGTACGTGTATGTATGTATATCGAACGGTAGCTCGGAGTAATAGAGGGCGATCAAGAAGAAGTGTAAGGAAAGGTAATATTGAAGGAAGTAGGTAATTTGGTAATTTTTATACGTACATACATATGTAAGTACATATAAACAATGTACAAATTTACGCAAAATAAACGAAAAAAATGTGTAAAATTTATGCAACTGAAGGAAATAAATAATATTTTCGCCAAGTTACCTGTTAATACACAAATAATTGTGCTACTCACCTAGCTCCGAAAGCATGAAATTGAGGTCTACAATTTACAATAACACAAAAAGGTTAAAAATAGTAAATTAAGTATGTAGGTACATATGTATGTACATACATACATCGGACGGTGTAAGGGTGAAGGGTTGTGCTTGTGGGAGAAGTAGTAGGAGCAGTACAGAGAACGGCAACGCAGCCCACGTCAATGTCATTTGTAAGCGTAACCGAAACTAACTAAAAACACAGTCAGTCTTATGTAGGTACACATTTGTTCATATACGCAAACATAGGTACATATATTCAAACCTTTCAAGTTGAGCATATTTTATGACTAAAGAATAACTACAAAAATCAACTAAAAATGTCATAAGAAATAGAATAAAAAATAGAATGCTTTAAAAAAATATACAAACATACATATGTACATTTATATGTGCGTTTGCCTACACGTACACACTAACGCATGCAACGCACCAAAGTTAAAAAACTTAGAATTTTTAATTTTTAGTTAAGTATTTTTCTATGCTTCTCAAGTATACAAACAAATACACAAACAAATGCCCACTTATGTATACATACATATGCACATACGTGTATGTATGTAGATATGCATGTTTGTGTGCGTGTATTCTTAATTTTGTTTTCAAAGTCACTAACCCTCTAACCTTGAAGTTTCATGTGCAGATGTAAAAATGCCACTCTGCCTGTTGTTGTTGTTATTGCTGCTGCTGCTGTGCCGTGTGCCAATGTGAATGCGAATGCGATCATACGTGCGAGCGAGCAATGCGTATAACGAAATAAATACATGCATATATACATACACACATACACACATACATATGTTTATAGCAATAAAGCTCGAGTCATTCATAGCATTTGCTGTCGCTGCGTTTAGGTTTGCGTTTGCTGTCGCCATTGCGATCACCAAAATTCTAACATCGAACACATGCACGCACGCACACACACACCCCTCTTTGCACACCTCCTTTCTATCATCACAACAACACCTCTCACACACCGCCTCCCTTCAACAATGCCGAACACACCATACGCATTCCTTCACTGCGTTAGAAAAGCTCCAACGCATACATACATATATATGTACATAAATGTATTATTGTATTGTATATATACATACATATGTAGGTCTGTGCAATCAAAAACAAGTTTTCGTCGTGCGACTGTCGCCACCAACTAGAACATTGCGTATGCGTGTGTCGTTCGGTTAAGTGGGGAGGGGGGCCGGCACGTTCGTTCGTGCCTTCGTTAGTTTATGCGTGGCGTCGCTGTTAAATGCACGCTGTACTATGTATTAATACTGTTGTGTGGCTCCCCCGCCGTTTGTCTATTCAAACATCTAGCTTATACGTTTGTGTACATACGTACATATGTATGCATATAAGTATAGGTACATGTATGTATTTACACAAGCGGGCTCACTTCTATTAGTACTCAGCGCGCTCATTTTATATCTCTGCTACTTTTTTCTGCTCTATCTCTCTGCTGTGCCTCGCGATCGTACAAAAGAACTTTTTGGCTAGCCAGCAAGTAAGAGGCTATCCAAGCTCGGAACTTGCTTTGTTATGTACACTAGATTGCCTAGGGCGTCGAGCTTCATTGAGTTACAAATATTTTGAGTTAGGTTAGTACAGGAACAGGGAGTAATGTAGTAAATTTCCTTCTACTTTAAGAAAACACTCACAGGCGTGACCCTTGGTGTGCGGGATCTTACGTCGCTGCAGATTTTCCAGTAAGAATATCTTTAGCTGTATCGTTTGGGCAGAGTTCATGTTTTTTCTTCAAGCCTTACTGGAGGTAACAAGCCTACGTTACAGATAAAGTCGAACTGCATCTGCTAGTTGTCTGGGGTCGAGAAAATTTCAATTTACATTTTTAATCTTTATATATGTATGTAAGTATGTATTTTAATCTTAAATTAGGTTAAGTTCAGATGGGTTAGCCAGCACACGCTCCTCTTAGCCAATTTCACGACTTGCTCCTTGTGATGTCGCGTTCAATACTACCACGCTATTCAGGTAATAAATTAAAATTCGACAAAGCGCTTAATGTTAATCCCAAATCCCTGAGAGCGGTGTAATTAAATATCCAAAAGCTTACTTGGCTGTAAATTGATTAGTGCTAGAAAATTCTTCTCCATTTTCAACGATGGCCTTTAGTTTGATTCGTAGTCCTTATGTCCAAGAAAAAAACTAAAATTAGCCATTGAAATTTCCACCAGTCTTCCGCTCGACACATTCTCGCAAGCTATTGCGTTGTGAGCCAGCGCCCAAAATTGCCTTAATGGAAAATGTATCGGCGCCATAAAGAGGGAGAACGGACTACACTATAAGTGAATATCTAGCTCTAGATGAGTTGACTGGTATATGCCGATGTCCTTAACTGATGTGGAGCTCTGGAACAGTACAGGACATAGTGATTATTTTTTCGATGCAACTTCCCCTTTGCTTTCACGAGGAGCGTAAATACTTGTATAACTTTGTGCCTTGGCTAATTGCTTCCTGTTATTTGAATTTTTGCTCTCTGGCATATATGTATGAATTGTTTCAGCGAAGTGGTACGGCTAAAATGTTTATTATTTGCAATGGAATTTAGCATCTAATGGTCCAAATCAGATATCTGTCTGGTGTTTTTGGGTCTTCCTATCCATGCTCCCTTAAGCGGTATGCGATTGGCGTCTGCGCAGCGTCAGATGCCTATCATGACTTATACACCTAGATCGGCCAGGTAGCCTGGATCAGGCGACACAAAAATTTCACCTAGTTTCCCTAAGAGACAAGGAAGGTGACCAGATGGACGCAGTGAATGACACATTCACATACATACATACGCATATATATCGAATTCTTTTTATTTTTCATTGGTGTATGCGCCGCTTACGCGATTATAGCCGCGCGATCCATCTCTTCTTTTCGCTGTTTGGCGCCAGTTGGTAATACCAAATGAAACCAGGTCGCTCTCCACCTGAAGTCGAAGTCTTTCTTTTCCTTTGCTTCCACCAGCGATAAAGCTGGAGTGCTTTCAACCATTCGGTACTACCATGTAAGTACTACCAACATTCGTTAGACCTGAACCGGACTGAACGTAACAGGGGTGTTGTAATTAACAAAAAAATCAATATTATTTACATTTAAATATTGTAAGATCACTGCAGGGTCATTGCAACCATGTAAAAACACTTCCTACATCATTGAAATTAAATTAAAAAAAAAATTAAAATTCGAAAAATCAAATAATAGAAATTAATTCGCCTGTAAGCAAATAAAGACAATTGAGTTGGTAAATTTTCAACATTTGTAATTTAAACTATTGTTAACGGCCATTTACCTATGTACATACATATTTATCACTATTACACCCACAAACACCAGTCACTACTGCTACTACAACAATTATAGACATTAAATTTCGATGAATTGTTCTCAGCTGCTTCGTAATTGAACTTTTAGGTATATTTCTATGTAAGTATGTAAGGTGATAATTTTCAAAGTCAAGTTACAATTATATACTTATGTATGTACATACGAGTATATGTATTTGTAAGAGTAAATAATCTCCTATGTGTATGTACGTACATATTGCTTAAAAATCCATTGCAGCTGGGAAATGTGACAACTGTCACTGCTGTTGCATCGCATTATTGAATAAATAAATTATTTACAAACAAATTTAAAATGACAATGAAAATCAATAATAGTATAACATAATAAGAATAAGAACAAGGTTGGTTAGTAATTATTATTTGTACCCAGCATACAATTTGAGAGGTTTAGAATGTTAATGGGGTTGAGGTGTCTGATCACAAGAAATTCCCACATAGCCATGTAAGACATCTATTATGACGTCACTAGGTCACTTTTAAATCAGCAAAACCATTAAGCGCTATCAATGTTATGTTAATATTACTAATATATTAGGTGTATTAAATCCATTATTTTTGCATAAAATTGTGCAGTTTAATTTTTCCTTTTCGTATCCAGTCTTATTCAAATGGTTCCAAACGGTTTTTTTACAATCTTTAGCTCGTGGGCAATCGAAACAGTTCTTACATGACGGTCGGACTCGATATTGTCCATGATTTTATCGACATTTTCGGCAATTGGCTTACTATTCCGTGAAGCATTTTTTACATCGAAATTACCGGAATGAAATCGAAATTGTGCATGATTGACTGTAACAGTATCAGGACTATAAGCGCTGTTCACATTTTCAGTCGCCTGGCCTGCGTTTTTGTCCCTATAGAAGAAAAACTCTAAAGTATAGCGTATTTTCTCTTTCCTAGTGTACATCTTAGACGAACGGTCAAACAAAACTGAATCAACCAATCACAAAACTGTCCGAAAAGCTTTTTTAATACGAAATGCCATCTAGCGGAACCCGATCGGACTTATACAATGCGAGATACAGATAAATAACGCCATATATAGGACAAATAATTGATCTACATTTAATACACCTAATATTTACTTAAACATTGATGAACGATCAGGTGCAGAGTACTAATGAGACATTAACCAGTCTACGGTGAGATCTTGGAAGGTTAAGGAGCTTTTCTGACTTTCTGCGACACGCTTTGTGCATGAAGGTTCTTACGACATCGCTCGTTGATCCAGTTCAAGGCAAGAAAGTATGGTATAAAAACAGATTGCAATTTCACAGAGCAACACCCTTTTTTGCTTTGCTCTTTTTCTGACGGAGCGGTAACCATACGAGAAAGAGTAAGTTTAATAAAATTTCGAGGCAATTGCAGTTGACCCAAAAAGATTTAATTGCGTTTTTTCTGGCGATATTGCCAAGAATTGAGCTAGAAAATACAGTACAGTCGTGTAGTCCTGTCCTGCGAATCACTCTTTCCCACAGGTGTTACTGCTGTGGAGTGAGTTGGTAATTGAAAAATAAAGTTCTCTCACGACGAAAAACAATTAATAATAAATGGTTTCTACATACATTTACTCAGCTCTTGAAATTCTCGTGAGAGATTGGTTTTTTAATATCGAAGACCATGGAACAATGATAGTTTGGCAAATAAAGAGTAGACTTTTAAAGATTTCGCTATTCACTGTATTTATTTTAATGATATTTGCTACCGCTTGAATGTTGTCGTAAACTAGTCGACAAATTGGTAATTAATTTTAACAAAATTTTAATATTTTGTCAAGGTTAAAGTAAAGTATTGTAGAGCAGAAAATTATCTAAACTAACAATATATAAATACACGTATGTAAAAATACGGTTGGATTAACAAAAACACCCGAGAAGGTCTACCAAAATCATTTACTGATGACGTCACTTTGGCTCTGAAAAAATTGACGAAGACCCACGACTGACACAAGAAATGATTGCTAATGAATTGGGCTTAAATGCGATGGCTGTATCGTGGATATTAAGTAATCATCTGGGATACACGAAGAAATCTGCTCAATGGGTACCACGAATTTTAAATGAGGCCCACTCGAGTGCATTTTACTCAAATTTTCCTAAACAAGTTGGAAAATGGCCAGTCTAGCAACTTTAGTAAAGCCAAATCTATGTTCTATAAATACGACCCAGCAACCAAACAGCAGTCCATGGTACGGAGTCCAACAGTGGCAAACCCACCCGTAAAATCTAAATAACAAAAATCAACAGCAAAAGTAATGATGTCAGTTTACTTCACCCGATCTAAAATCGTAGCTAATATTCCACTGGAAAAGGGTCAGACTGTAACTGCAAAATGGTACACTGAAGAGTGCTTACCAAATGCTTGCAAAACTTTGTTGGAAAACAGGAAGAAAGGGGATTTGCGGCGCTACTTTTTACATCATGACAACGCGCCATCCCGCTCTGCTGAAATAACGAGTAATTTTATTGCGATTTCTGGGATCGAAGAAATACGTCCAGGGCCATATTCCCTGGATTTCTGGTTATTTCCAAAAATTGAAAAAAATTTAAAGGAAAGTTCTTTAATAGCAACGAGGAGATAATTAATGCGGTTAATGCTGAGGTTGAAATTTTTGAAGACTGTTTTCAGAAGTGGATATACTATAGGCTTAAGAAATGCATTGTAATCAATGGTGATTATGTAGATAAGATAAAAAAGGAAAAAGATTACGAATAAATACAAAAAGAATTTTTTTTATTCCGGTCAACTTACCGAACTTTTGTTACTTGTTGATATAGGTAGCCGTTGGTAATATATTTTTCTTGGTAACTTAATTTTCGACTAATTAATTATTTTCGTAAAAATTAATTCGAAAAACAAATTTAATTTCAATTGTTTCTAAATTATTTATTAAGTTTTAGTATAAAAGTAGCAACTATGAATTTGGATATTTAAAACAATAATTATTTTTTTTATTTTTCTATGTATGTATTATACTTCCGACGTCTTTTATTCACTTTATTGACGATTGACCTATTTCTCTTGAAGAGCTTGGCCCTTATTCAATGCAAATGAATCATGAAGAGTCTATAAAAATACAAAAGTTTATCAAAAAAAAAAAAACAAATTAATGCATCATTTCAAATGCAACTTGTGAGTGCCCTTAACCTTCAAAATACACTTGAAGAGCAAATGAATAAATTACGGAATTCAAAAGAAAACAAGTTTTACAAAATAGTTTAGCTTCACGTGCTGATTTTCATGCGGAAACATGAAATAAATCAAAGAAAAACCGTAACTGATGGATAAGAAAATTGAAGAATAAAATTATAATAAATAAAAAAAATTTAAAAAATACGAATAAAGCCAATAAAAACTGAACAAAAATTGGAAAACGAAGGCAAAGGTCAGTATTCAACAACAAATGCAGTGGCAGCATACACGTGCGTTGATACGAGGTCAGCGTTGGAGGCAGGAAAAATGAATAGGCGATGCAAGAAATCTGCTCAAACTGCGTTCGTACAGCAAAAGCACGAGATTACTAAAATAAAAAAGAAATAGAAAATCAACAAACAATCAAACACCACCAAGATCAACTGTTTATTTTGACCTTGAAAAGCTCAAAAAAGCTCAACACATAAACTGTATAAAGAAAACTGAATATTCAGGCCTAAAACACAACGCAGCACAACGCATTAAGTTCATCAGATAGATATATGTATATACCAAGTTATATCCACATATATAAGCGTGTATTATATATATATTTATAATAGATATGTAGATATATATACAAATGTATAAATATGTAAATGTGTATGCATTTAAATAATTTAAGAGCTTAAATTACAGTTGACTGAAATTTGTATTTTATATTATTAACGGTGTGGTGGCATTAAGTGACAAGTAGCCCTTGGTAGAACTATATAGGTATATAAGTGCATAATTTGAATGATGCTCGTAGACCTAAAATTTGTATTCAATGTAATTTTTCTCTTATATATAAAAATCGTTTACCGTTAGGTTATAAGATATATATATATGTATGTAAAATTAGAGCTTGTACCAGACCGAGCTCCTCCTCCAATTTGTGGTTTTGCGCCTTGCTGTTTTTCCAATAAATGCTACAATTGTAGGTCCCAGCATATACTAAGCCGCCTCCGAACGTCTGATGGTTTTTTTTTATGAGGAGCTTTTGATTTTAATGCCAGAAATACACTCGGAGAGCTTGACATTCCCTGCCGAGGGGCGACCGCAATTAGAAAATTTAACTTAATTTTTTTTTATTTGAATTAAATTTCTATAATTTTTAGATGTTGGTCATACCAGGATTTGAACCTGGGTCTTCCGAATGACAGTACGCAATGCTAACCACTCGGCTACCGTGGTCGCCAGGTCATAAGATATTGATGGACAAAATTAGAGCGTTCTTTTTAATAATTGCTTTTATATTAATCATTCTCATTTTCATTTATTTCCTCTTTAATTAATTGAAAATTTTTTTCTAGCAATTTTAATACAATATTAAACTATTACTTATTTGTTATTATTGCATTTTCTTCCGATTCCGATAAAGATGATGAAGGTTCTCACCCAGAAGCTTTGACCATGTAAATTTCATACAAAGATTCCATGATAGGATATTTGTGCTGGTTGGCTGTAGAGAAACCACGATAAAGACGACATTGTTGATGAGCAAGAAAGAGACGGAAACATATGAGAAAATTGATGCTCAGAGTGATACTAACAGCAGTAACAACGTAAGTTCACAGGCCGAAAACTAGCTGACAACGCAGGTGTTGTCCTGCGTGTAATTATGTTTTTTGAAAAGAGAAGAAAGTTGAATTTATATTGTATTGCAATCATTTATTTACGATTTTTCTACATTTTTTCAATGTAACGCTGCTTGATAAACAACATTTTTGTTTTATGGTCCAGTGCGTAAATGTACAGAGAATATGGTTTTCCAACTCGTGAACACGCCACACTACATTTCTAAATTTATGGCACACACTTCCAGCGACTGTTCTTGTAGCCTATTGATTTTCGCATTGAAAATCTTTTACTAATCATCTTTTATCTTTTTCTAAAGCATTTGATTTTTCTTTCTAATAGATTTGAAAAAGACAAATATAAAAAAAAATTAAAATGAAAAAAAAAATTTAATGAAAAAATCACTTTTTGGAATTCGCCAATATTCCGACTTCCCCTCAGGAAAATAATAAGGTTTTTTTTTTTTATTTCTAAACCTTCTCAGATCCACGAAGAACAACTCCTGAAAATTTCACTAACAAAAAAACATTCATTTTTCTATATTAAGATTACTACCGCACCCGGTTCCGTCTCAATTCTATTCATTTGGATTAACTACAGAGTGCTAATAAAATATATATAATTCAGATCCTAATGTGAATAATTTGAATGGACTCGAAATCAATAGAAAATGATGCACAATAGTAGTAGCCGATTAATTCTTCGGCGCAAGAATTAACAACAAAGAACAAAGAAAGCCAACAACCGAGCAGGTAACGTAGCAAATCATGAAAAATTTATAGGCACATCTCTTTTATATTTTTCGTGTTTTGTCTTCTAATAGGACAGATTAGTCAAGTAAAGAGCACGCCTTAAAATTAACCGAATTGATCCGATCCGAACTTTTCAATCCGAACTGATCAGGTCCACTAGGCAAAAAGAAAAGCATTTCAAGCAAATTGAACCGTAAATAAAATTATAAAATAGTAAATAGCATTTTCTGCATGTTAATCTGAACGATAAACTACGAATTCATTAAAGTTTAAGTGAATCAAATCATAAATAAGATTTCCCCGTATAAATCGGCCCCTGGTACACTTCCCGAATTAAAGTTAGATTTTCTATCGTGAAAACCTTCTCCTATTAAATCTTGTTAATTGGAAAAAAATTAGCCAAACCGGTCCAGCCGTTCTCAATTAGGAAAATTATACGTTTATTCAAGAACTTTTATATAAAAAGTTTGCCATTATGTTTTAAATATGACTACAACTTAGTGGCCACTGCGGCTGAATCGAAAAAATTCCAACCGAGAGGCTCAATTTTCGACCACTTTACATAACCCCACAAAAGATAGTCCAACTGTGTTAAATCGCACGATCTTGTAGACCTCATCACAGACCCACGACAAAAAAATAAAGCGATCTCGAATAGGCCATTCACTGGTCCACTTCACGGTGAATATAAAATAAATGTTGACTGATACCTACCCGATATTCAGACACAATTTCATAAAAATGATTCTACCCATTTCGGAGGAGTTTGCTTACGAAGACTGTGACACTAGAATTCTGAAGTGATTTTCAGCCGAGCTCTTCTTCTAATTTGTGGTATGCGCCTTGATGTTTATCCAACAAATAAAGGGGCCTACTGCTTATTCTTAGCCGCCTCCGAACTAGCGTTGGATTTTTATGAGGAGTTTTCTTATTTCATGTCAGAAATATACTAGGAGCTTGATATTCTCTACCGAGGGGCGATCGTAATTACAAAAATTAATTTTCTTTAATTTTTGAAGTTTGGTTGAAATGGGACTCAATCCCTGGCAGTACACAATGCTAACCACTCAGCTATTGCGGTCATAGATAATTTCGTTTCTATTTAGGAATGATCAGCATTAATACCAACAACAATGTCAGCCTTGAAATATAATTCAGATTCTTTCTTTTCCAGAGGTGATAATGACTGAGTAGAGCCTTGAAATGCAACACTTCTCAGGGTGAACCAAAATCAAACTGCATAAGTCGCTCATCATCATGTTATATGGTGCAGAAGCGTGAATGGAAACGACATGTGATGCGACATCAGCTTTGGATATTTTAAAAAAAGAGGTCTCGCGGTATTATAAGAGTCTAACGTCTAACACGAATGGACGTATCGTTGCAGCGAATTAAAGGAAAACTGCCGAACTGGTTATGTAATGTCGCCCGAATGGACTAAAACACTATAGCTTTGAATATTTTGAATTCGGTTCCAGATAAAGACTGTAGAGGGACAGATACATAATCACCCAGTTAGAAAGATTAGGTGAAGAAGGGCCAGTCTTCACTTATGTATATATAACAATTAACGCCAGACGGCGAAACAAGAAACGACAGAAGTGATATATTTCACGGCTATAATCGCGTGAGCGTTGTCTACCACTACGTCAAGAGGAAGAATCATAGCAGTATACTATAATACATATTTACATACATATATATAAGCAAATGCACTCATTTATACTTAGTATACGCTTATCTCATATACCTACCAGTTTGGAATTATCAAAAGTGAAATAAAAAAAATAATAAAATAAAAATTGCGTGCAAATCAAGACTTGATTTTTTTCTTATTCATTTTCGTACGTTCGACGAACGTTGTAATCATTCACTTGTACTTGTCACGTATTTAGGTACATATGTACGTATTAGTGCTTAGGTTAGGCAAAAACGCAAAATATTGTATATTGCAATAAAAGAAATACAGTTAGATATGTAGGTATATAGGTAAGTATGAAATGTATATCATATGTATGTACATATGTAAATAAATTCATATCTACAACAAACGTCACCGACTTCGTGCGACAACAATGAAATTTGATAAAAAAAATATGCGTTGCGATAACGCAACAGACGATGAAAAAGTGTCATAATATTACAGCAACAACAACAATAACAATAACTACAACAACAAAAAGTAACAAATTGTAGCAAAGAGCAATGTCAACAATAACGCCACACCACCACAGCGCGTTTATATTCGTACACAGTTAGCAAGTGATAAAACGGTAGGCAAATAAAACAATAACAAACACAAAAAAAAAATGCGAAAAAACAAAAAATATGAAAATGATTTATGATTATGTGTGATGTAAAGGTGCGTAAAAGCACACACCTAACGAAAAATGCAGGTTATGTGCATGACGATATGTACATACATATTTATTTGCATGTACGTATATGTACGAGGGGATTAACAAAACTTCGGTCAGTTGGTGATTGAAAGTTTTTGTTAGATCTAAAAATACCAAATTCTGTGCAATTACTTTATTAGTTTTCCTTTCAAATTTTAGAATGATCGGCTAAAATGAAGACGAGAAAACGCAAGATAGCAAGATAGGTCAGACGAAATTCCATCACTAACGCAAAGAGCACTTCGCCATATGATTTTCTTTTGGTTTCGGCGTAATTTACAGCCAATACAAATATTCAGTGAATGCCAAATTGCATATGGCACCATTGCGTCGTCTTTAAAGACTATTTCTAAGTAGTTCCGATGGTCCAACAGCGGATATTTCTCCGTAGAGGACGAGCCCCGAGAAGGTTGACCAAAATCTTCCACTGATGACGTTACTGTACCTCTGATGAAGTCCAAAATTGACGAAGACCCACGATTGACACAATAAATAATTGCTAATGAATTGGATTTAGATGCGATGGCTGTATCGCGAATATTAAGTAATTATCTGGGATACACGAAGAGATCTGCTCGTATTTTAAATTAGGCTCAAAAAGAGCCTCGAGCGCATTTTGCAAATAAACAAAATCAAAAATGGTCAGTCTAGCAACTTTAGTAAAGTCGTTACTGATGACAAATCTTGGTTCCGTGAGTACGATCCTGACACCAAACAGCAGTCCATAATATGGACCCCAACAGGAGCAAACACACCCGTAAAGTCTAAGCAACAAAAATCATCAGCAAAAGTATTGATGTCAGTTTACTTCAGCCGAACTAAAATCGTAGCTGCTTTTCCACTGGAAAAGGGTCAGACGATAACTGAAAAATGGTACACCGATGAGTGTTTACCTAAAGTTTTCAAAAATTTGTTGGAAAACAGGAAGAAAGAAGATTTGCGGCGCTACTTTTTACATCATGACAACGCGACATCCCGCGCTGCTGAAATAACGAGTAATTTTATTGCGATCTCTGGGATCGAAGAAATACGTCCAGGGCCATATTCCCTGGATTTCTGGATATTTCCAAAAATTATAAAAATTTAAAAGGAAAGGTCTTCAATAGCAACGAGGAGATAATTAATACGGTTAATGCTGAATTCGATAAACTTGAAAAGCAAGATTTAGAAGACTGTTTTCAGAAGTGGATCTCTGCTTATAAAACTGCATTGATATCAATGGTAATTATATAGAGAAGATAAAAAATGTCAAAAATTGCGAATAAATACAAACAGATTTTTTTTCTTTTTTTTTCTGGTCAACTTACCGAACTTTTGTTAATCCTCACGTATGTATGTTTGTTTGTATATATACCAAATTTATTATAACCAAATTTTGATTTCAAAATGAATATCCAGCCATGCATATATTGAACTCACGCACATTACAAATTCTTTACTTTTAAGTAGTACCTATGTACTTTACTTACGTATGGACATATATAAAAGCAAAAAATTACATAGTTGGGGACACACAATTTAATTACAACACTCCAAAAATTTGACTGGTTTAACTATTCATATTTACATACATATATATATTTTGCATTACATACATATATCCATACATATTTATATACAGATATGCGTGCCTTGACAATGAGCTGAGTGGCTAATGCATATTGAATATTTACTTTTAGCCTCATATACGCATATTTTATTAAAAATAATATATTTTGTTGATAAGTACATACATATGTTAGATATCTCAGTGTATACTTTTCACTCACAAAGATTGATTGCATTATATTTTAGATTTAGAATTATTAAAAAGAAATCTCTTTCACCTAATACTCATGTATGTGCATATAGGTATATACATACATATCTATATAAATCATAGAGTTAATTATTTGCTTATCTAGAATTTTTTTTGCCCATAAAATATGTATGCCTATCATCTATAAGGATAGAAGTAAAGAAATAAAAGATGACCGAGCCCAATTATGTAAATGAATATGTGTGTATATATGTACTTCCTATCTTTTTGTTTAATTATTTTGATTTTATTTATGACATTAAAATGGTATTCTTTTTATAAATTAGCAAGCAAATTTTAATATATAAAATTATTTTAATTTCATTTATTTGATCTTACTAATGCCAGATATGTATGTGTGAGTATGGTATGTCGCGCAGGGCGTATTAGTAACAATTTTCAGCTCCTAACCTTTTCAGAAGATAATGCGGAAATAATTTCAACTCCACCTTCAAACATTTTAGACAGCGTGGAGGCAGTAAAATCTCACGACTCGATGAATGAACACTAGTACGACAACACTCAGTCAGAATTCCCTCCTCATGTAGGAGTTTTAAGCTTGGAAGGGCAAGGCAAGCTTCCCTAACCTTGTAGCATGCGCCCTTCAACAGCGAGAACCTGGTAAAATTCATAGAATGCCTGTGTTAAAACCGATCGTGTGTAATAGTGTTGATCTTTGAACCCAGTCACGGTATTTTTGTAAGAATATACAAGGGCCCTTTTCGCTGAAACTCCCAGGGCTCAATGACATTAAGGATCAAACGAAGTACGTGGAGTAATTTTAGACAGCGTGCTGTTGTGGAGCCTTAATGTGGAGGAGAGGATGAAATAGGCCAGTATTGCTCTCTTCGCCGTATGAACGAAGATGTTATGTTCTACCATAGCCAGCCAGCGAAATTCCATACAGGAGCTATTATAGCGGCTCGCTCCACTCTATATAACAGGAGCGCTAAGAACCACTCCAACGGTTGCACTCGAAAGGTTACTCAACCTACCATCAATCAATACTGCAGTACAATGCTATGCGGTGAACAAGTTATTGTTGATTGGCGGAATAAGGTGAATTTTCTGAAGAACCTTCGATTATGACATAAAAGACAAGAAAACAGTGCTCAAAACAGATCACATAGCTCCACGCGCTTTATCTGAAAAAGTGGTCTACAAACCACATTAAGGCACAAGGCGAATGGTGTAAAGACATGCTAACGGAACTTAATATATATACACGGATGGCAGGCTCAAAAATCTCAGGCAACCCTTCAAGCTACGACATCATTGCAATATTCTTTAGATGGAGGTCTTCGCGGTAGGGAAAGCTGCTTAGAAAGGTAACAAGGTAGGCAACCAAGAAACAATAATCTCACATCGTATTAAGTCAGAAAATGTTCTTAGAATTAGGAAGATAATATAAGGTGACCGCAGAAAAGCAACTGCATACTCGTATATACAAGCCTACTGGCTACTTTATGAGAGAAGAAAAAGTTCATGAAAGCGTGCAGGACCAGCAAGATCATGTGTTAGGACAATGAAAGAAAATACAACAACTTTCTTGAAAGAATTGAATGATGACAGGACGGATAATAACATACTGATGTCATAGCTGAGCAGAATGGGCATTACTAAAAATGACGCATGTAGGAAATGTAGGGCGGACGGAAAGCATGAGTGAGATAATGGAGCATCTTCTCTAATTCTAACCGCCTCTTCTAATACTAGTTTTCGGCACCTAGGAACTTTGCAGTTCGAAGGACCAGTTGAATTATCAAATTGCATAGCAAGACTTATATAAATATATATATATAATTGGCGCTTTGTAACCGCTGAATCGATTTTCGGCCGAGCTCCTCCTCCAATTTGTGGTTTTGCGTCTTGATGTTTTTTCCAACAAATGGGACCCACAGTTTATAACTTTTGGATGTCAGGATTTGAACCCGGGCCTTCCGAATGGTAGTACGCAATGCTAACCACTTGGCTACTGCGGCGGTAAGACTTAAACTTCTCAAGAAGCGTTGACGGCCTAGACGACAGATACTTTAGTTCGGATTAAACGATGAATCCATCGCGCACTACAAAGGTCGAGTACATCTATGTAAGGCACAACAATCAACCGGTAAAACCTAACCTAATAGTAGGAAGCTTCCTTTACTTTCCGCGGATAGCTTGACCCCAGAAGAATTACACCATAAATCTTACATAAAACCTTTCTCTAGAAAATTCCTAACACCGACTCAGCAGACGTTCTCATCGTCCATACCTCCACACCATATAGCAGGACGGGAGCGATGAGCGACTTGTAGAGTTTGGTCTTCGATCGTCGAGAGAGAACTTTACTTTCCAATTACCTACTCAGTCCATAGTAGCACCTGTTGGCAAGAGTGATTCCACGCTGACATTGTTGTTGGTGTTAATATTGGTTCCAAGATAGACGAAGTTATCTGCCACTTCAAAGTTATGGCTGTCAACAGTGACGTGGGAACCTAGTCACGAATGCGATGACTGTTTCTTCGTCCTGCCCTAGTTCACTATCAGACCCATATCCTTCATTTCCTTATCCAGTCTGGAGGAAGCAGAAGTCACGTCACGATTTTTGAGGGCAGCAGCTGTACATTCTTATAGAAGAGTTTACCTACGTGATTTTCATTTTCAATCGTCCTAAGCAGCGATTCTACGTAAGTTAAGTGCAAAAACTTTCCTCAAAACACTGCAATGGTCTAGAAAATTAAATCCTGTGTCTATGTATAATTTTCAATAGAAGTCTAAACGACAAATCTTTCCGTGTTGCTTCCGTCCATCCTTGAAAATCCGCTCCTATCCTTTCCTAATGGAACAGGGATACAGAAAGTCACATTACTGAAGAGCAATGAGTAAGAAATTTCTTCCTAGCATATAAAAAAGTAAACAGGAACATAGAAAATGAAAGAAAACAGGAAGATGCGTCCCTCGGGTGGAGCCCACTAGTGAATTATTAAAAAGAAAATGCTGTCGTCTCAATTACTTCGATCAATTATTAACTAGTATAAACTAAAAAAACACAATATGTATATATATATATATATGTGAATGTATTTTTGCAACGACTCAGAACTGGGAAATATTGTAGAATAAGATGCCAGAATGGAAAAAAATACTAATCAATATCGAAGAACATGAATAGGCACACATAAAAAAGCACGAAACACGAGACCATAACGCTATGCTATTACATATGTACATACTATCAAATACATATGTATATATGTCTGTATATACTTACAAAATTTTTAATTTAAATTGAACAATAAAAACAAAAACTGGAATAATTTTTGATCGATGGAAGAGCAATCATTTGTTGGCTGATATGTTTGTGTAATTGTAAAGCTATATGTACATACCTACATATGTATGTAAGTGTGTAACTGTAGCCGCTCAGCTGGTTGTCGGCGCTCTTTCGCTCAGCTGACCGCTGACAAATAAGTATGTACATATTTATGTACAATACCAAAGTTGTAGGCTTTACCAACACGTTCGGCGACTACACATACACATACATACATATATACATACATAGAATTGTATCTGCAGCGAAGGTGCGTGTGATTGAGCTTTTTCGCTTTGAAAATACATACATATGCACGTGTAAATACAAATTTTCATTGCTACTTTGTAGTTGTTTATGTACTTATGTTTGTATGCGTGCATTTTTGAAGGGCAGCAACCGTTGCTACCTACATATATACATACAAACATATGTATGTATAGGCCCTAATGTGTTGTTGTTGCACTAAGCTTTGTAAAATACGCGTACATACATACAAATATGCATATAATATGTATGAATGTAGTATACTCGAATGTACATATATTTGTATGTACCTACATAATATAATATGTAAGTATGTATGTCTATCTATTTCTAATAATACAAAAAGCTATCAGTTTTGTTGCTTTTGCTATTTCTCTTCATTTTTTTTTGCTGGTTGCTAACATGTTAATTGTGGCTGTTACATTGCGACGATCAAGGTCAAAAAACAACAATAACAACAACAACAAACAACTAATACAAGCAGTAACAAAAATTTTTTGATAGCGTTTGCAGCAGCATTCGCTTGAAATACAATAAAACAACAAAAAACTCAACAATTGTTGTTGCACGCATATTTGGTTTTAATGTTGTTGTAGCGACGACAAAATTATTTTGACAGTTGTGTCGCTTTGTTGGTGCCTGAGGTATTGTTTGTTGTTATTATTCTTATTATTATTATATTGTATTTGTACTATGTATTGTTGTAGGTGGTTTGGCGTTGAACGCATTTTATTTTTATTCCATTTTTTATTTTTTCGAATTTGATAATGATCGTTTCACGCACCATAAAGTACGGTATATACTAATAGCAAAATTGTTGGTGTAATATATGTATATAAATTTTTTTTTATAAGAAAGAGTGAAATCTATGATTGGTAAAAACTATAAATAAATTTGTATGTTTGTATTAATGGTTCTGTAATTTTATTTCGTTTGAATTACATTTTTTCTCATTTTATAGTTAAATTTGAAGTTATCATTTTTAATTCATTTAATGAGCGCACACACATATGCATACTTAAGCAAAGAAAAAATTATGCATAGAATCGAACTTATATACTCGTAAATATAATATATATATATATATATATACTCGTATATAACTGGCCCTTTATGACCGCTCAAGCCGCCTCTGAAAAGCCGATAATATTTTATGCGATCAATTTATTTCGTATCAGTTATACATACATTCGGAGGGCTTGACATTCTTTGCCGAGGGGCGAGCACAATTAGAAAAATTAACATAACTTTTTTATTTAAATTAAGTTTCTAGAATTTTTGATGTTGATCGAAGCAGGATTCGAACCCTAGCATTCCGAATGGCAGTACTTAATGCTAACCAGTCGACTATGCGGCCGGCCATAAAAGTATGTACATATGTATGTCAAGATGTGCGAGTACCATTGCACCTCCTTCACTTCGGCTCTCGTCATATGAAATTTATTTGCTTTTTTGGAGTTTATTTGCCGTTGAAAGAATTGAAGAGCACGAAATCAGGCTTTGAACATGAATATATAAATGCCTTAATTACGTCATATAAATAAAGTCATGTTACATACTACGTAGTTACATACTAATTTTTGTTGAAATTTGCTGATAAGTATAGAACTGAAGAATTTTAGAACCTAAAAGTTAATATCTGCACACAAATTTCTACAGCAAGTTTATGTTTTCATCACACAGAAATTTTTATAATATTTTATTGTATTTTACCTTTTTTTATGTTGTCTTTTTTTGTATTGTTCCATTGTTTTATTTCACATGAATTTATTTTCATTTATTCTGTTTCACTTTATTTTATTTTATATTATTGCATTTTATATTTATTTTGTTTTAATGTATAGTACTATATTTTATGTCTTTATTTTTTAGTTTATATTATTTTATTTGCTTTTATTTTATAAATTTTTTTATTTAATTTTACTTTCCTTATTTTATTTCCCTTTTTTAAATTATCTTATATAATATATACTTGATATAATTTTTTAATTTAATTTAACTATATATTATTTCATTTTATATTATATTGTTTTATTTTATTTTATATCATTTTATTTCATTTTATTTTATTTTGCTTGATATATTTCTTTTAATTTAATTTAACTTTATATTATTTTATACTATATTATTTAATTTTTTTTTATTTTATCTTATTTTATTTCATTTGATTTTACTTGATATAATTTTTTAATTAAATTTAAATCTATATTATTTTATTTTATATTATTTTGTTGTATTTTATTTTATATCATTTTATATCATTGATTTGATTTTATTTTATTTGACGTAATTTTTTTAATTTAATTTAACCTTATATTATTTTATTTTATTTTGTTTTATTTTGTTTCATTTTATTTTGTTTTATTTAATTTTATATTAGTTTATTTTGTATTTTGTATAATTTTTAATTTTATTTTTTATTGTATTCTATTTTATTTTATTTAATTAACTAGCTGCACTCTGCAACGCTTCGCTGTCGCAATACTTTTGGAAATACAACATTTTTGGTTTAACCATTGACCTTGGTCCACCTTCTGGAGAGAGGAATAGTCCCACTTTTTGAATAGGCCAGCCCCCGGACCACTTCCAGTAGCTTTCCTGCTTATCTAAGCAAAAAGCTACCTATGTACCGCATTTCAAGTAAATCAAACAATGAATAAGAGTTCTTCGAATGTGTCAGCCCCGAAAATTTTTTTCGTAAAAACCTTCCCAGGAATCATAGAAATAGTCTGACGAAATTTCAAGATTTTTGGAGATTACTGGATTTTTCCAAGCGGACAGAAGATTTTTGTATATAAGGTTTCGAGGTTGAAGTGACATTAATACTCGCATAGATAACAATATGAATCTATCTACATATATTGTATATGAATTCGTAAATACATACATACATGTGTGTATCTAACGAACGCAAAAACTACTTATATTTGAGGAGTCAAAAAAAAAGTCGCGCGTTTTTTACGCTGCAAATACAAATCAGTTGAATAAATAATGCGTGTCGCATTTTCTCGCTTTTATTTACTTTTCCACTACAAATAGTAAATATTAAATTCATTTTTGTTAACATCGTGCAGAGAAAAAACAACAATAATTATATTGTATATTTTTTGAGTATAAAAACAAATGAAAAAAAGCATTGAATTGTGCGTGAGTTGGCAACCGACTGATTTATGGCTGCTGTTGCTACTGCAACGGTCAAGAGCAAAAAAAAAATATGAATTTAACAAAAAGTAAACGAAGAAAAAAAGCAGAAACAAAAGTATGCTGATTAGTCAGCGATGTGATTATGAACGAAAACAAAAAGTGAAAATTCGAGTGCGTTGCGGCCAAAAAATATCTATTGTACTTATATTGTACATATGTATGTATAGGTATATGCGACTATACATGAGAAGGAAGAGTTGAAAAAACGAACTAATTCAAAGGTGCTGATGGTTTTAAAACGCTGTCAATCACACTTCCATATCTAGCGGCTTGAACACCAAAAACACTCCCCACCCTCCGCTACGCACTAACGCTACTGCGCTTGTTGCGTTAGCTGCGTGTGCGCAAAGCCCTGAACATAACCTTGAAATTTAGTCGGCGTTGACTTTAAAATTTTGTTAGTTCATTTGAATAATCACCAACATACGCACAAACTACTAATATGCGTACACGTATGTAAATTCTTGTATAGGCATGTGTATGTATGTTTGGGTGTAATAATTCAGTTGAAAATGAAATTTAATGCTCGCCAATTCAACAATATTATGCGTGCAGTGCGTTTTTGTTCCATTTTTGGCGCCCATAAAAAGCTTAAATGCCGTAAAAATTCATAAGAAATAAAGTTGAGGCTAAAAAAAAACCACCAAAAGAAAACGAAAATGGAAGTAGTAGAGGAAGCAAATGAATGAAATAAGTAAATAAAATATGTAAATATGTGCGTATGCAAGTGAATAAATGGCATTATGCGTTCATAGATTTATTAAACGCACAACGAAATCAGCGGTTTATAAGCGAACAAAGGGAAGTATATGAAAATATGTGTTCATAGACGCGTGTGGCAAACGCATAGGAAACAATAAACGAAATTGAAATTCAGGCAAAACATAACCACAAAAATCTTTTTCCTCGAAAAAGGAAAAGATATTTTGGGTGGAATTTCTTGGAATAACAAATAAATTAACTGTAATACATACCTACTTTAAGCCTATTCGACCGGTAAATGAAGAACTTAAAGAAAATGATATCAAGGGTGAAGTAGTAGGAGTAAGAAACCAGATTTAAAACCAGAACTAACTTCCAGATACATATAATATATACATAGATAAAATAATATTGTCTTAGCCTTCTAATCTGAGACCCGGTAAAAACTACTACTATCAATACCAGCTTAATTGCGGCCAACAATAACACAAAGCATTAGAAACAAAACGAAAATTAGAAACATAGAAAATAGAAAAAAGAGCTCAAGTCAAAAAGACAAACAGCGCGCAGTGTCAAATGCAAAATGCGTACATGCGTATATGCGTATACGCACACAAAAAAATCGCGTTGAACAATTCCAACAACGCTTGACTTGAGTTGAGCGCAGGCAAGCGAACAAGAAGCCTACTTCACTAACCACGAACGCATTTCGAGCGGCATAGAAATGAGCAAATAAAAAAAAGCATTTGAAAAAAAAGAAACAAAAAAAAAAACTTTTGAAATTTGAAATCATAAGTGAGATCAGCCAGTCAGCAACAGACCAACGCAGTTGAATTTTGTGCGTTTTTGGGCGCAATTTAATATGCGTAAGGTCAGCGGCAAGCGGGGGCCGACGGCGAGCAGTGTTACAATATACATACTTACATATATTATATAAAGAGCGCTAACTGACAATGACTTGGTCCAACATAACCGGTAATAAATTTGTTAGCGTCTGCCTGTAGCTGAAACTGGCAAACTGACAAAGCGAGAAACGCACAATTAGTTTGCCTAAGTTGCAAATATGAATAGGCGCTTAAAACAACAAAAATATATAAGAAAACACTACACAAATTAGGAGAATCTAGCAGTTCAAAAAAATAAAAAAACATTTGTATATACACATATTTATAACTAACAAACGCACTTTGGAAAATAGTCAAAACGGCCTATAAGTAGTTTGGCTGGCAACATCACAATGTGCAAAGCTGTTCAAATACACTTCCGCATTTGACGTTCAAAATGAATTGAAAAAAATTAGTAATAAAAAATATGAAATTAAATAATGAAGAGATAATAAAATAAAAAATCCAAATTTCTCAGCTCACTCTTGTAATTAGTAATTAAGAGTTAATAATTTGCATTTAATCATTTAATTTGTTTATTGTTCTTGAAATTTGATATTCTACTTTATTTTAAATTTATATTATATAATTTATGTAATTTATTTAAAGCCGTCTACGAACGGAGGAGGAGCTTCTATTTTATGTCAGAGGGTTTGACATTCCTTGCTTAATTTTCTATGATTTTTTGAATGTTGGTCGGAACAGGACTCGAACTCGTACGCAATACTAACCACTCGTCTATCGCAACCGATATTTAATTATATTTTATTTTTGTTTTATTTTTTGGTACTTTATTTTACTATAATTAGATTTATATTATTTCATTTCATTTTACTTCAATTTATTCTGTTTATTATTATTTTATTTCATTTCGTATCTTATTTTGTTTTATTTAGTTAGATTTTACTTTATTTTATAGTGTTTCATTTCATTTTATTTCTTTTTAGTTTACTTTACCTTATTTAATTTTTTTATTTTATTTTATTTAATTTTGTTCCATTTTATTTTATATTATTTCATTTTTTTATTTTATTTTATTTTATTATTTTATTTTATTTTAATTTATTTTATTTTAATTTATTTTATTTTAGTATGTTTTATTTCATTTTATTTTGTTTTTATTTTTTATTTTATTTTAGTTTATTTTATTTTATTTTACTTTATTTTATTTCATTTTATTTTAATTTATTTTATTTTATTTTAATTTATTTTATTTTAGTTTGTTTTATTTCATTTTATTTTAGTTTACTTTATTTTATTTTATTTCATTTTATTTTAATTGATTTTTTTTTTATTTATTTTATTTTAATTAATTTAATTTTTTTTATTTTTTTTAATATATTTAATATAATTTAAGTTTATTTTATTTTATTTTATTTAATTAAAGAAAATTATATAATTTAATTTTAGTTTTTATTTTACTTTATTTTAATCTATTTTATTTTAATTTATTTTATTTTGTTTGTTTTTTTACTGTATTATATATTTTTAATAAATTTAATTATTCGATAGTCATACAGTTTCGCTTAGTGGTAGATGTTATGTAGATGGAACATTTAGTATACATAATTCGCACTCATCCTCTCATGCAATCAGCTCTCTCGCTTTATCACACAAATTAAACACTCATTCTGCTCACTTCATTTTGTTATCGGTACTTTCTCAGTAATCATACATATATGGGCGCTATGCGCTTTTGACCCACATTCAAGCTACAAACCAATCAAAACTGGCCGAAGAAGCAACGGTAGCTATTTAAACGAATGCATGCGATGATCATTTTGTTCCGATTCATTTTCATGCTATTCCAATGCAAAATTTAATAAAGCATTTCGCTTTGACAAGAACCATAGCGAAAAATTGCATGCGATTTTCTGCAAAGTAGCAGAGGCTGCATTTCATATAATTTGAAGCGAATTAATTTATATTAATTAATATTTAATTAATAAATACATAAAAAAGGTAATTGAAATATATTCAAGAGGTTTTGATAAGTTTTGAAAAAAAGGGACTGTTGCCTGAAACTATCAGTCAAAAATATATTTGTATGTGGTGAGAACTAGCTCATAGATAAAATCATTAAATATGCGCATTTATATATGTATGTATTAACGTACCTAATATTTTTTGACGTCTACTAAATTATACTTATTGATAATTTTTTTTTAATTCAAAAAAATCATATTTCATTCAGTCTCCCTATAATTGAGTTTGTAATCAACCGATTGTAATCAATTCACAATATAAACATTATCTGTAAATAATTGATTGCTGTTAGCGATTTCCTTACAATATTTTCAAATTAATGTGCTAATGTTAATTTTTAACGTAGTATAATTTACGTTTTTTATTGCATGTGTAAAAAGAACAAGGCATTCTAATTCCACCGATCTGATTACATTAAAATTTTTTTAATACAAACTTATGCGTTTTAATTTGCATATAAAAAAGAACAAAAAAAACGCCTAATAACTGCGACGTACGATTTGAATATCACGTTTACAATGTAAAAAATTACAATGAAGGAATTAAGTATAAACCACAAAAAATACTACTACTTAGAACTAATTTCAATTCTAATTCAACATGTTTCTAAAGCTGAAGGTAGCGACCGAAGTTACAAAATTATCAAAACTCAAGGCTAAAAATTCTGTTCTGAACAAAAAAAAAAAAAAAAAATAAATAAATAAAAACCAGCAGAACACGAGTCATGAAGTACAAACCAAAACCATTTGTTCTATTCTTGATGTTTACAAATGCTAAAGTTTCCAAATGAAGTTACAAATAAGTATGCAGAAAAACAAAAATAAATAGAAATATACAAATATACAAATATACAAGCATAAATGGTGTTACAGGTGTTTCTAAAGGTGCTGTGATGGCAAATAATAATATAATAGAACTATTATGTATGTATGTACATATGTGTTCATTTAAGAATAAATTTTATTTAATGTGTTTCTACAAGCCAGCAAAATAAATTAAGGAAACAACATTTAATGACTTAACAAAAAGCTTTTTAAATGAAAAGTTTCAAAAAATTTACTTAATTAAAAAAAATTGAAAAAATGGATTCCATCAAATTTAGCACAACTGCATTTAGGCCTATACTTCTCTTTGGGGTTGTAGTCTGATGACCAGCACTCCAGAAAAAATCAACGATCGCCAAATTTGATAGAGTACAGAGGGCAACGCTCCTGTGTATCAATTCGTACCACACCAAATGAGGCTATGAATGTCCTCTTAGATCTAAATTTCAAGGTAGTTATGCCGGATAGAAACCTTTAAGACAGGATAATACCAGCAATCATCGACTCTATTCATTTTTATACAGACGGATCAAAACTAAAAAAAAAAATAAAAACTACTCACAGGCTCTTAGCATCTCCAAATCCATTTCTTTAACCAGATCACTGTAGTGGCTGCCAATTATCTCAGCTCAATGGTGCTCTCAGAAAATGGTATCCATATTTTTGCGGATAGCCAGGTTGCGTTAAGAGCCCGGTTTATGAGATGGTGGATGCGCTTGGAAGGAAGAGTTTAGGCATGCTTCTCTCCACTTGTAAGCTCAATATAAGAGAGTTATTCATTAAAGATCCTAACTTAAGATGGAGAAGTCTCAATGCGTATAATGTGACTATAGGTGATTATAGGTTTGCGTCTTGTCTCTAACGTCACTGTTGACACCTTGGAGGTGGTAAACAATTCCGTCTATCTATACAGTATCATTAGCCCCAATAATAACACAGAATCACTAAGTTCCAAGTTATTTTACTTTGGACTGAGCAGGTAATTGAGAAGTGAAGTCTGTTTTCAACGAATAAATGCCGAAATGGATAGAAGAAAGCACTCCAGCTCTCAAAGTATTCGTTGCACTACTCACTGGAAGCCTTAGATGTTACTTAATACAAATATTTCTATCTGAATTTGATCAATAGATTAGCATATTAATTTGGGCATAAAGGATATGGCGAAATATTTTTGCTGTATCAAAATTTTTTAAATATATTCATGTAAAGATTCTCACTGCTATTATGCAAATCTGAAAAAAAAACATTTGGATATGAATTATATGTGAATATGTGTACATACAAATATATGTATTGTAGAACAACACAATTATATACACAAAATGTAAGTCACTCCTTCGCTACACTTATCACTGATTGCGCGCCACGTTACTAGTATTCGCAACATATCTTTTAAGCAAATTTCATTTTTTTGTTTTTTTTGTGCAAACCCAAAATTGTGAAAATTTATTGTTACAGTTGCATAAATTTCAGAGCAATTTCACTCTTATAAATAAATAAACTACAATAAAGAGAAGCCTAAACAATTACTTACATACTCGTACATACATACAAATATTTATAATAAAAACATATAAGGAGTCAATAAAGTCAAACCCAAAGGGAAAAGTTCAATTCCAAAAACAAATTTAGCCTCAAAAATTAAAATCAAAGAAAACGGCATCAAGAATGTGAGGGAAAATAAAAATATATATACACACTACTAATATATATTCTATGTTAATGTGTGTCATTGTAAGTGTTTATATATGTTGTATATGCATGTGTGGAGGAGTGAATTAAAATATTACATTTGCAAAATTGTGTCAAACCAGCGAAAATTCCCCAAACGCTCTCAATAATAATCGTTCGAGTGAGTATGAAATTAGGCTCTTACACAAACAAATAAATTTTGCACTCGACCAACAAACAATTGCACATACATACATTAATACAAATGCTTTGGCTTTCATATATTCTACTGCATATCTGCGTTAAGGAATCGCTAGGAATCGCTAAGTTCAATTTGTGTATTTGACTTTTACATGAGATTGAGATTATACACTGAAAAAAAAAACATTGGTTAAAATTTCAAAGCGAAAGTATTGAAAGTTTAAAAGCTATCGGAATAGAAATGGGTCATATTGGCGTCTGGCCAGGATATTGATGATTTATGTTCGAAAGTAAGTTGCTATCTCGACGACCTTTCCCACTTAAGACTGCAGCCAACAAAATTTCCGGCTACCCTCTTCACCTGCTCGAACTCGATGCGAAAGTCGATGGCGTCAAAATTACGATTATAAACAACCCAAAGTCACTGGGAGTCACATGCGACAGTCTGCACTTCTTCACTTCGCACACGACGGCAATTGCCGCATGACTCCAGCACCTGTGGAAAATATAAAGAAACATTGCTGGCAAACGTACAAGGCAATTGACCGGCCGAACTATGCTGCACTGTTCTGGCCCCCGGGGACGCAAAAACAACGCCTTCGGGATCATGACAGGAAAACTTCTTATGTCACCAGAGCATCACTTTCACAGCGAATCAGCTATGCTACGAGTTAACTAGGATAATGCTTTGCCCTCTACGGTATCATCCCAGCAGACATTTATTAGAAGCCGAACCTCCATCCAGGCATTGCAGAAAGGGAGTACTCGACTAAAAGAACTGTATTCAGCACTATTTACAACAACCGCTGGAAAGGACGGAGCACAAACAAACATTATTCACCATGAGTCCGTCAACACCTTCATGATTTGTGTTTCTATGAATGGTGTTCTCGGAGTGAAACCCACCACCTATAGTAGACGAAGAGCTGCCTCCAGAGTCCCACGTAATATTGGCGCAACTCAGGTCTGGATAGTGCAGCAGGATAAATTCTTACTTATCTAGACCCCTGACTTACCTAACGTATGTCTTGCATACAACAAGCCCCCCCATGACACTAACCCACTCTTTACACGCCCCCTAAAACCAACTCATCTAACCCCACTCTCCCTCTCGTCTGAACCCGTCAAAACAGCTCGTTTCCTGGTCCTCCTGTTAGATGACCTCGTCGACTTAAACTGAACAACCAGTGAATATGATTTTATTGCAAAACAGATTTCCCGGCCCCGTAATCTCTCGTCTTAGCGATGTCAATTAGCCACCGAGATTCTGCGATTTGACACCATTGGGCTTTTTTTTTTGTGAGCCTAGACAAAAGACCGCGGATAAACCTTTAACTCTTGAGCGCTTGGAAGCCAACATTCGTCAAATCATTATATAAGCATACCACGACCTGTGCTGAAAAAACGGCTCGCACCGCCAAAACACGCTCCAGCTCCGGTACCAGCTTTGGTGTTAGGCTACCATGGCGCCCGCAGCGGCTCCCTTTGTCCAGTCGATGCCCACGAGCAGAATGATTATAACCCCGAAGATTACTACCGAACACAGAGAAGAAAAAACTTGATTTCTCAGAGCCAATGGAGGAGAATAGCACTAAATTTCTTCACAGATAGTCTATCGACAACAATCCATCGAATCCAAGTTTTAAAGGTCTAAGTTAATACTGTAAGGAAAGCAATGATTCGACCCCTCTATACCCTAATGTACCGAAGAAGGTTGGGAAAGCTCCTTACCCACAACTATTCTGGTATTCACGTAGTCTTGGGATTTTACCACAAGCCCACTGTGATAGTTATCTTTTGAAGCAGATTATTCTGTTGTCCTACGATTGCGAAGTGGAGACTAAAAGTTCTCAATTCTCTTCAGACAAGACCCAATAGATATTGGCATTATGCTTAATTGCAGATATGCTCAATGGCATAGAGTGGTTTAACGTTTGGAAAGATACTTCTACGTGACCTGACAACGGATATATTTGATTTTTTCATCATTAAGGATTCAACCTAATTTAAGCTAACTTAGACTTCCTAAGATTAGACTTAGACTTAGATTCAACCTAAATTAAGAACTTAGTTTCTCTATGCCAACGCAGAGATGGATAGATGGGATATATACTAAAAACGGATCAGTCAGTCATTATCAAATAATATTAAATATTTTAAAGAGGTAATCAGCTTCAAAAAGGCGCTAGATGAAATCTACTGCAATTACTGATCTGCCACGAAGTATCTCGGCTAGGGCATTCTACACTGGAAGTCTAGGCCGGAAAATATAGACTCTGATTTTTTTTTTTAAATGTAAAAAATCAAAAATTATTTCTTTTCCTTTACAGGCGTAGAACCCGCTTACGCGATTATACTCGAGTTAACAACATTGCGCCATTCAATACATCTTTTCGCTTTTTGGCGCCAAATGGAAATACCAAGTACAGCCAGGTCCTTCTCTACCTGGTATTTCCAACGGAGTGGAGGTCTTCTTCTTCCTCTACTTCCACCGAAGGGTACTGCATCGAAAACTTTCAAAGTTGGATCATCCTTATCCATCCGGAACCCATGACCTAGCCACGCAGCCGTTATTTCTTGATCCGCTGAACTATTTCATTGTCGCCGTATGTCTCATACAAATCTTCGTTTCATCGCCTTCCTTTACTTTTTAATTGCCTACTCAGTCCAAAGTAACACCTGTTACGAAGAGTGATTTAGGATATCAAGGCTGACATTGTTGTTGCTGTTAATACTGATTCCAAGATAGACGAAGTTATCTACGACTTCAAAGTTATAACGGTATTTCGTCTTGCCCTCATCAAATTTTCCGCAGTGTACTACCGTCTTTATTAACTCCAACTAAATCAGGCCATAACAGCCATTTCTTCTGCACTTTTGTGTGTGCATAAAAGTGAAAGTTTTAGTTTTATTCATGAACAAAGAAAAAATCGCAAACAGATAAACGGATAATATAACGGAAGTAGCAGCCACACCAAACGCACAGCAATCAATTGGCAAAGTATTTAGATTGGAGACAGTAAGTTCACCATCCGCACCATAGCACCACCCGCTCACTCATTACGTCATGTGATGAACATTTGAAATTTCTGTTTTGTTGTTATTTTTGAAGTTCACTAAACATTGCTGCTCCTGCTGTTTTCGAAGCTACTTTTGTTATTATTATTGTTGTTATTATTCTTGCATGCGTTATGTTATGCTATTTGTAGCGTAATAGGCCAAATGGCGCCAAACACAAATCTTCAAGTCAATAAAAATGATTTTTTTTTGTTGTTTTACTTTTGTCTTTAACTGAACTGAAGAAACCCATCTGCACGCATACATGCATACATACAGATGTGCGTTCACATATGTAGGTATGTTTGTTTGGGCAATATAGTTGAAATGCTTTAATGTTTAACCAACAACAACATCGTCAGTTGGATGGGGATATAAACCAGATATAAGCTAAATAGACTACCAACAGCATCACATATCCTTTGACATAATCGGCAAACATAAATATGTATATGTATATGTGTAAACATAAATAAATATGTTACTTGATGATATGATTGTAGAAATAATATTTGCTGTCGCAAGCAACGCATTTTCATTTCATTTGATTCACGCTCATTCATCGTCTAAGCGACTAGGCTACTGTGCTTGATTTCCTTATGGGACTTCCGTTAGGCAAATTTGTCGAATATTATTGTTTTTGTTTCTACTTTATATTATTATTTGTCTTTATGCGAATTGTGGCGTACACTTTTTGTTCTTGCCTATCATCGCTCTAATCCTGTGCCCGTAAAAGTATGCTTCACTGCTCTTTTGGTGACTCTTTTGCTGTTTGGAAATTTTTCTGCAGTTAAGTTTTTATTTTTATTTTTTTATTTTCATTTTTTTTATTTTCATTTTTTTTGTTTTTATTTTTATTTTTTTGTAGGCGACACTATTCCGGCGTGACCCAACTCTCTACGTGTAACGCACTTCCTTAAGCGGGTTTTGCAGCTACTCCTCACAGTCTTGGAGCACCTTGCTGATGCTCGTATTAGGCATGTTTTTCTTTCCTCTTTATTTTATTTTTATACCATTTCTTTTGGCGTCAAAGATTCTGTATGAATTTACATTGACAGTGCAATAAATGGCGGCAGAAAATCGTTGGCGGTAAATATTCTAAATCAAAAATAAACACGCAAACTAATATACATATGTACATGTGCATGTTTATATTCTCAAAAAGTATGTATATACAGATCTCGGGCAGGCCTAAAAAGTTAAAACTTGCAGTTGATTTGTTTATTAAGCAATTCTCTGCTTTCTTCAGGCTTTGGAATTACACACTTTGAGGTTTTATTGTTCACTTCTGCATGCGTGGGTGTGTGTGTGTATAATGGTAAATGCTGTTAGTCACTGCCTACTTGTCTACCAGTCGACGTCATCATTGCCACTGCGTCGCCATGTGGCCATAAAAATGATAAGAAAATTCCTCGCTGAAGACGTTCGCTGACGCCACTGAATGCTCGTGTTGAGGTTGCAATGCGTTGTGTGGAGTGGGTGTAAAAATGTTGTTATGGTGCTAAAAAATAATAAATAAAAAAATAAAATAATAATAAATATAAGTTTTCGAATAACTTAGGGAGGCGTCCCAACCCTTTTGGAAGGGAGGAGAGGCCACCGATCCTAGTAACCCCCAGCAGCTAGTTAGACTAATGTGTGGAGTTAGCAAAACGGAGTAGTCGACAAGCCTCAGCATTCGTGACACTAAAGGCTTCATCAACCTACTTCTCCAAAGAGTGGGACATCCGCTAGGGAAGTACAACTCCTGTAGTAGATTTTTGATGCTCAGTCTCTTTTTGTGTCTACCTAATCCCATCATAATGGGTAAATAGTTTATTTTTAACGAAATAGGCCACATTACCCTTACATTGTAACAATTGAGACTCTTAAATCTGAGCTGAGTAGCTGCGATGAAAAAATCTTAAGATAAGCGCAGACTCTGAAGCGAAGTGCGCTTCTTTACAAGCTCGTCCGCCATCTCGTTACAGTTCGGCCTTCCTGGCAGAGGATATTGACACGACCTTGGTGAGTCCATTTCCATTTGGAGACCGTTTGCAGTCTTACCGCAGCACAAGCAGCATTATGTAACTTCATAATGTCAATGAGGAATACACAGATGTAAACACTTATAGGCTTAGTTTGTGTGGTTCGCAATGTTCTACCAATAAATGCTTAAGAGCGAATTCGAAGTCGAAGCTGATAGAACTGATAGATAAGGTCTCTTCATAGATCTGGAAAAATCTGATGTCTGCCTCTTCACAAAATAGGCAAAAATTCACCAATTAATATTATATACGGAGCTATCCATTTTGCGGTTTCGAAAATAAACCTACATAAACAATAAAATGTATAGTTTTCTTAATGAAACTCCATTTTTATTATATAAATTGAACCTTGGTATTATATGTGAAACATCACGGGATCATTCAAATGACGGCCTCGCGTATTTTTACAAACTTCGATCCGTTTGAGGTAATTTTCGCAATTTTTTATGACCTACAAACTATGACCTTTGGAAGTACATACGGATTTATTTTTCAACTAATTTTTGTGAAAGCGGCAAACTTTTTTTTAAAAGATTGATTTTTTAACCAAAAATATGCACTAAATTACTAAAAAAAGGAATAATTACATTTAATCGGAAAACGGCTAAGTACTTCCAATAAAAATGTATTTGTGAAGCTACCATCAAAATTTCAGATAAATCGATGCAATAGGATCCGAATAATCTGTCCTCGCAGTTTGAAAAATGTGATTTTGAGAAAAACGCGTTTAAAGTTTTTATTGTTCTCAGCGCACGCATAATAAAAAGCTCAGCTATTTGAAATATTTTTTTAACTTTAAAACCAATTGCATATCATTTCTAGGACCAAAATCCATTGCTCATGCAATAAATGAGGTCTGAATTCCGTGAATATCTTGTGCTTAGTTCATAATTTCTCTACGATGATTTTCATAAAAATATCAAAGATAAATTCTTTTAGGATTCAGCACCGTCATTTTAATAACGCCTAGGTCAACGAAGTTGGTTAGTTTAGGCAAGACAAGTTGATGACAAGACTTTGGCACAGAATTCAAGGCGAGAGATCTTTATCAGGGTCAGCAATGTGGATGTACCGAGGCGTTTCTTAATCTTGGGTTTCTCTTAAAGATCTCTATTAAAGCTTTAAACCTTTAAAGACGATGTCAGCTAAAAGTTAATTTTGAATGTAGTTGTGTACCTTTGTTCAATCGTTACTATTATTCGAATGACAAGCCAATTCAGAAAAGTGCCTTTCGTCGTTTTTAACTTCAAAATAACGAAACGAATGCTGCAAACTGAGCTTATGATCTTATATACATACAAGTAGTGGGAATGTCAATAAAATACTGTACTACAAATTTTACATGACAGGATCTACAGAGGAGCACAATAAATTTTATTAGGTGGGCGGGGAGAGAAAAACAAAAAAATAAGCCAAAAAATATATAAAAAATTAAAAAATCTACTCAAGCAAAATTGTGCCCGTAATATTTCTTATTAATAAGAGAATTTGATGTTTTTCAGTGGGCGAATCTCATTGTCCTTATACTAAACTTACTCACATAAAGGGTGCTTGTTTTGAAAATAATGAGGCAATGTTGATCTTTTTGATAGCTGTTACTTGATTTATACTCAGTTTGGCTTACTGTTTGATAGCGAACAGACTTACTCCGGAACAACATTGTCAAATTGTGCAATTTTATCATCCAATAATGCTTGGAAACGCGCAAAGCATCGCGCGCTGCGTCTAATATTCGGTCGACATAATCGCCCAGCAGAGTCGGTAATTCGAGCAACTATGGATCGGTTTCCCACCTCGTTTACTCTAGTGGATAATATGCATCCTCATAGCCAATGTACAGTGTGAAGCGTAAAATCCTATTACTGCTGTGGAGCAGAGTATCGAAGAAGACCCGAATGAGACCATCCGCCATCGTGCGCAACAATTGGACCTGTGCAAAATCGCTTTTGAAGGTAAATTTTGTGGAAGGATCTTGGCTTGCAGGCTTACAAGAAACAAGGCGTGCAAATATTGATGCCAAACGCGCGTCGTACGTTCCGTGAATGGGCCCAAAAAGAGAGGCCACCGATCCTGATTTTCACGAAAAAACTTTGTTCAGCCCTTTTTGAACCTCATTTTTGGTGAGTGGATACGTTAATAAACAAAATTGAGACTTTTGGAGTGATGATAATCCACAAGCCTTTTCGGAAACGCCTTCATATCCTCAAAAAAATCCTGTGAGGTGTGCTCCATGGTCAAAGGGAAACATTGGTCAGAATTTCTTTAAAAATGAAGTCAATGGAGAACGCTATAGAGCCATGATTTTTTTTTTTTTTTTTTTGAAACTTTGATATTTATTTATTGAATCTACTTCGACTTCGGAAGCCTAACAATAAGTAATAAAGTCTTAAACTAAATTAAAACATAAAGCCCATTAGTAGGAATTGGCTGCTGGCTTGACGTTGCTCTTTAGAAGGCTACTTTGTCTCTTCTTGCGCCATTTCGCTAGCCATTCTTCTATTAGTTTAAGAGGCTGCTGTAACACTTTTGTGGCTGTAATGGGGCATATTTCGACTTAGTATAGCAGTATCATCCGCAAATGTTGACGTCATTACTTCGTCACTTGTAGGAATATTTGTGGTAAACAGTATAAACAATATTGGTCCAAGAACACTACCCTGCGGAACACCTGCCGTAATTGGACACTCCTCTGTTATGTATTCATTTACTTTTACTGTGAATCGCCTGTTGGATAAGTAGGATTCAAGGATATTGTGGAACGTGTTAGGTACTAATTTTTTAATTTTATGAATGAGGCCATCATACCACACTTTGTCAAATGCTTGCGCCTCTTCAATAAAAACGGCCGAGCAATACTCTCGCATTTCGAAGCTTTGCCATGATTAATGGCATTTTCGTGCCAGAATTGAAGGGTGTTGATGTAGACGATCTTCGATCCCAACAAGACGTTGCTATATACCATATAGCCAACGAAACAACCTATTTTTTGAAGAAAACGTTTGATGATCTCATCAACTCACGTTGGGGGCATGTGGCGTGGCCGTCAAGATCATGAGATTTAACACCGCTGGACTACGCAACGCACATCTGTCCACACAGATAAACACGAGACGTTTGACGCTTTGAAAGAGAATATTCGTCACGTTATTCCCCAATCTCTGCAAAGAGTGGTCGAAAATTGGGCTTCTCGGCTGGAATTCATTCGAGAAAATTACATAACTCTATAATAAAGTCAAAAATTTGGTCTAACATTAAATTATATGTGTTTTATATTATAATATTTCTGTTTGAAAACCGTATGCCTTGAAAAAACACCCTTTCACACAACATAAACTCCTGTGTTTTTTTTTATTGTCAGTGTTGTAGCTTTTATATTTGCCACTGCTGCCACTACGATTAGCACAACAATTTTCTAGTTTCTTGAAACAGTTATTACAACAATTTTTATTGCTTTCAATGTTGTTGTTGCTGTCATTCAATTGTAAGTTGTTTTGACATTTTTTCTACTTACAATTTATTTTTTTTCGGATATATGTACATATATATGTATGTAGGTTTGAGTGTTGGCATTGTACTGATTTTCCACTGATGCGATTTATGATGGTTTTATTATTGCTTGCTTGTTTTTGTGCGAAATATATTTTTTTCTATTTGTTTTTTTTTCTTTACATCAGATTTCGTTCTTGTAAGTTTCTCTATGACAGTGTAATACTTTTTGGCCAATTGATTTCGAGTTTTTTTTTCTTGATTATGTTTCTTCTGATTTCTTTTTTTCACTTAACTTCTTTCAATGCCTCGTTGGTTGTTTGTACTCCTAAAATGAAGACTTTTCTTTCACACATGCGTACATTCATACATATGTACATATGTATATATTTAAAGATGTGTGTTTACTTTGCCTTACTCTATTTCATTTTTATTTTCATTTTAGTTTATTGTGTGTAAGTGTGTGCCAATATTTGCTAATGTCCTTCTACTTTCACTGCTTTCTTCTACATGCTCTCTTATGCTTTGCCCTGTTTGTTGTTTGTTTGAATTTTTTTATTGCCTGCAATTGTGCCAGTAAGGCAAGTATGTATATGGTATAAGTAGTGCTTTGATTCTATAACAACAATCAAACATACATATGTACCATACATATACAGTTATGTATGTGCATTCACGTATGTTGATATGTTTATGGAACTTTGTTCCTTTCTTGACCTCATTACAGTTTCACTTTGTTCGTGATTGCCTTTAGTTTGTTTACTTTTTGGACTTTGCAGTACTCTAAATGATGTTGAAAAAATTTTCAAATCGAAATTACTCGACAGCTTCCTTAAATGAAAGAGCTTTTAAGGAGTGAGTATAAGAAATCTTAACATCGTAAATAGAAAAAAATAAATCACATGTGTTTTATTTGTTTTTGTATTTTTTTATGACGCAATGAAAAGTCATCTCATAACGCTGACAGCAGGTTTACTCTTCTATCGGAATTTAGACTCAGCGGCGAGTTTTCGGCTCGTTACTCTCGGCATACCTGTGTGCGTCATAATGTGCTGTGCAGATTTTCAAATAACTATAACTAATAACTGAAGCGTTCTTCTGCCGAGCTTCTCCTCGAATTTGTGGTTTTGCGTATTGATGTTTTTCCAACAAATGAAGGGACCTACAGTTGATACCAAGCCACCTCCGAACGGTTGATGGTTTTTTTATGAGGAGCCTTTTATTTAATGTTAGAAATACACTCGGAGGGGTTGACATTCTCTGCCGAGGGTGCGACTGCAATTAGAAAATTCAGCTTAATTTTTTATTTAAATTAATTTTTATAATTTAATTATAGCTTTTTTGGATGTTAGTAAGACACCAGGATTTGAAACCGAATCTTCCGAATGTCAGTATGCAATGCTAACCACTCGGCTACCGCGGCTGTGGTATGTATTTTTGTCCAAAAACAAAAAAAAAAAAATATTCAAAACAATAAACGCATTTTTCCCCCAAAATATTCAGTAGTTACAAGGCTTTAATGTTTCACGCGCCTGCATTTATGGTAATTCCAGTGGCCCAAAAATGTAATATTTTTGCATTAATGAAATAGAGCTGGAAATGCTATAACTGTAGAAAAATAAAAAGTAGTTATAATTTTTATTTATTTCTGTATACTCGACATACATATGTATGCACATGCTCATTTACATAAAACACATTTAAATAAGAAATAAATAGGTGTGTTCGCCACAAGCTAACATATTAATATGTAATTATGATTTTAATTTAATAATAATAAACCTTACTTGACACACAAAAATATATACATATGAACACCTACCTTTAAAGGCTAAATAAGTGAGTGAAAGGAAGAGCAGGTATCAGAAACAGGTGGAATCAACAACTACCAAATAGCCTTATTTCAGTTCGAATTTTTTAAACTTTCTCCGTTGATTTTAATGAAGACTTAGGCTAATGGCACGTGACACATAAATACTAATGCAAACTCCTACCCCGCATGGGCATTATTGTGAACGTCTGGACAAAGGATGGATTTACTAGGCCTAAAGAGGCGCGGATAAGATCCGATCAGTTCATTGTCGGTGAGCTTTAGTCTCTCACACAATACTTCATATAAGGCTTTGTAGACTATATTAAGGATTCTTCTGGAGTATAAAGCATACTTTAGTTTCCACTCCACAAGGGTTATGGTCGATCGCAACGTGGAGAGCTAGGCAATTTTTTTTCTCTCCACTGCAGCTCGATATTATTTCTCGCACCGATTCTTCTTCCGACTTTATCGAAAACCAATTTATTATGCTTATTTTGCTGCGACAAGATAGTGGTCCGAGTCGATGTTAGGCGCGCAGAGTTTTTTTTTTGCCCACCCTGCCATTAACATCGCTAAGCACGAGACCTAGATCGTGAAGTGGGTTGCGCTTTTTGGATGACGGCGAAATACAAAAATATATTTTCATTATTCTTTGAAATTCCAAACAAATCTACCACAAATGGGGTAAAAATCTCAGTAGAATCCTCATCCATTTAATACGTTTTTTGAATCTCAATAAATTTTTCGAAATAAATGAATTGACGCAGGTGTGAGAAATAGAAATCAGCCTATACTTGTAGTGTAAATAATATCATTTTATATTAAAATAAAATTAATTTAATTTATTTCTTCTTATTAGAAACAGTCCTGTCTGCCCCATGTATTGGGTATAAAAACCTGAATTTACTTTCTTAAAAATACTATATGTGATAATATAAAAGTCAGCTCTTAATAAATCACATAAACGCAGTGTGACTAAAATACAAGAGATTTATGTGGGCCAAAGGTATTTAAATGTACAGAAAACGCATGAAATTTATATAATTAAAATGTAGAAGAATATAAATCGGCATAACAAAAATAAACACACCTCTTATTTGCAGATTTTCTAATAACTACACACTTATGTAAATATACATTTATACATATACTTTTGTATTACAGGGCAGCAACGGGGCGTATACGCACCTTTATTACGATGGATTTTTGAGCACAAAATCATATGCATGTATGTACATATGTAAAGAAATTAACATAAATGGCAAATCGTAAAAAATAATAACAAACACACAAACAAGCATATGCAGGGTTATCCATTTTACGGTTTCGAAGATAAATGTAAATAAAATCCATTTTTTCATGAAATTCGCTTTTTATTCTAAAATTGGATACTTGGTATTCTATGTGAAATCATTAGATGGTATATAAATACTACTTCAATCAATTGACTGCCTGTCGAATTTTGGCCAACTTTAACTCAATTGAAGTAATTTCTGAGCACTTTTTGGCATATATTGTGTGGTATCTCAGTCATGACTTGACGAAGGCTGGTTTTCAAGTGCTCAAGAGTTAACAGGTTTGTCCGTATAAACCCGATATTTCGTAGAGCCCGACAAAAAAGAGTACAATGGTGTCAAATAGCATGATTTCGGTGATCAATTGACATCACCACGACTGGAGATTAAGCGGCCGGGAAATTTCTCTCGCAATAAAACCATATTCGCTCGTGCTGTGTCGCACGTAACACCATGTTGTGGATACCACATGTTGTCCAAGTCACACCCTTCAATTACAGGTCGAAAAAAATCAATAACAATAACGACCAGAATTGACAACGACAGTTGTCGTTTTCAAAGAAGTAAGGTCCCATCACACAACCGGACCAAAGAGCGCACTAGACATTTTTTTTTCGGCATAAGGGCTTCTTTTCAAATATTTGTGGATCTGGAAGCCTTAAATGCGATAATTTAAAAAGAAAATTTTATGCGAAAAATCGCCGTCCAGCGCTTGTTGCGACGTATGTATGTATGTACTTTTACTTACAGTAGCGATATTTGAGGTGTAAAGAGCAAAACAATATCCGATCCTACATTGTACTTTTAAAAACACGAAATGAATAACCCTATATTATTACATATTAAACATTTAATGGCAATATTTACTACGGCTACGGTTAGTTCAAACCTCTATTTTTGCTGGCTTTTAATACGTAAAAAAGTACATTAGAATATTTTCATATACGCATTATTAATGTTGTATAATTTTGAATAGTTCCTCTTTCCTTTTTTGTGTGTTATATTTGCCATTTCGACGAATATATGACGACTTTTATTGCAATTTAATGGAAATTTCGCCATGCACTCAAATGGAAATGTTCGAAAAAAGTACAGACCACCTTTGTCGTTAGTGTGGCACTTATTTCTGTCTGTATGTACATATGTATGTACATAGGAATGTACATATGTAAATTTGTTTTGCTAAAGATGTTTTTTTTTTGTTCATTACATACCATACTCAATGAATTTTTCGTGTATTTGTATTTTGAAAAATTTAGTTAATTTTAAGGTGGGTCAGCACAGCTGGTATGAAAATGTCACACACAAAAAAAAATATAAAAAGAAAAAAAAAATAAAAATAATAAAAATAAAAATTAAAAACAGTGGAACTACCAGGGAACCATTTAACCCACTTCATTAAATAACTGCAGTCAAATACCGCCCAACCCCACACACTTTGTAATATTCTCTGATACGTACATACCCCGCCTGCTTTAGCAGAAATTGCGTGCACTGGAAAGTGTTATATTCAATACAAATTTTCTTCACATACACTCTACATAATTACATACTTATGTATATACATATATAAATATACATAGTTATACTTGTACGTTTGCATATAAAGCTATGTTCTCTACGCACTTCCTTGTCCCCTTCTCTGCAAAAACTACTCATGCACACGCACTCTTACAGTTTTTACTTCTTTGGCATTCTTGCGCTTACATGCTCATTTCTTCGCAACTTTCTCCTCTTACAATGCCGTTCTGATTCGATGTACCTCGGCAATGAATTACAATTTCCTCAATGGTTTTATTGCAAAGTTGCGTTTTATTAAACCATTTTTTCTTGACTTCAATTTTTTTTGGTATTTTTTCTTCCATACATTCCTTTTCTAATTCTTCTTCTTTTCTGTGGCAGGAAGAAACCATACAATTTTATGTGTCGAAATTTTAGGGTTAACGTTAAGTTTGTATGTTGCATATTTTAAGGCGCTACCGCTTGTGTGTGCGTTATATAACCTGTTATTAACGGTATAATTACAGGTGTGTGCGCGTGTCACACATTTTTGTTGTTGTTATTGCTGTAGAAAACATATATATGATACCTTTGTATAGGGATTTCGAAAAAATACGCGATTTTATTAAATTAATAGAGTTGCTTTTCATTATACATATTTATTTAAGTTAGTTGAGGTAGACATGCCTGAGCGCAAGAGTATTCCATAGAATCGCTTGGTGCATGTCATATATACCTATATCTACAAATTCGCCTAATGCCATTATCTATTAACTCCTGTGAGTTGGATTCTAGAATTTTCAGAGCCCATTTGTGCTCAGTCAGACTATGATAGGCGGAAGATGCTCTTACGTGCAATCTCATCAGCATTATAGTTTGCAGCAATGCTGCTATGACCCAGAGCCCATATGATTTAAATTATCAAAAAAGATAACGCCATACATAGTGATGATATTGCATACAAAGACTCTCCTGTTGTGTATAATGCTCAGCACAAGACACCCGCGTCGAACTTTCCAAGCTTTCAACTTCAATCCATCCACAAAGAAGTTTATTGAATCTTTCCTTCAGCGGTTTGGTTTCTTACAGCCTTCCGTAAAAGTATTAAGGGGGGAGACTCATGTAAATGCCTCGAAATCGGTCATTTTTTAATATTTTTTTTACAGTGATAAAATAATTTAATTGTTTAGAACTTTTAACACAACTTTATTTAACATTTTAAGATTACAAAAAAAATTTTTTTTTTTTATTCAAAATGGTGGCTCAGTATGATGTCTTGTAGGCTGCCTCTAACGCGAGGTCCGAAACTGCTCCATTTGTCACTCATCAACCATTGATCTGAAACACCAAAAAAAAAATATTTTTTTTCTGGACATATAAACGGAAAGGATAAACCTATAAAATTAAAATGAAAATGATAAAATCCAATATAAAAACAGCCATTAAAAAAAGTTACGATTTTGAGCTATTTTTTTGACCCTTTTGACCCCAAAAAAATAAATAATCAATCAAAAATACCTGAAGTTTTAGGTTTATCCTTCCGGTAGTAATGTAGAGAAAAGCCTCATCAAATTTCAAACAAATCGGTCAATAATTTTTTGAGCTACAACACGAGCAGTTTTTCAAAAAGTAGTTTCGAGATAATCGCGTTTAAAGTTTCAGTACAGTACAATACGTACTTCGGCCCGCTCCACTGTATTAGCTATAACTTTGTAAATATTCGAGATTTTTTTTTCCGGCTCGTCAGTACACGCTCAACATAGTATACTTTCAGAATATCGAAAAAAAAATCGATTTTTTGAAAATTTTTCATGAGTCTCCCCCCTTAAGCTGAGAAAGAAATCGAGCCACTCAGGAAGACAGCAGTGTCTCACCCTCAGTCCTATAAAGGCTTCAAACTAACTGAGTATTACACCGTCTTTTGCAGCGGTATGTACAGGTGCTAAGGTCGCAAAAGCTTAGGGCAGTTTGTAATGCACCACAGATGCTGATGAGAGCCGCTTAACTGGAGCAACTCTTTCTAACGCCTTCCACTAAAACTCCGTTAAACAAGATAGGCTTGACTATACCTATGTAGATTCAGTATACTACTCTAGAAGAAAGGCCCATCTTTTGCCGATTACGGCCTTGCAGCTGTATAAAGCTACCGAGGGATTCTTCTATCCCTCTTCAATGGGTTTTATCTAGAATTGTCGCCAAGTTTTTAATTTTCTGGAATCTATGCTTATTGGTGAGTAACGTAAGTTCTATCTAACCTGGATTTACGATCCAATTTGAAACCATATTTAGTTGCCCGTGTAAAGAAGCGATTCAAATACTAACTGAAAACAGAAGGGTGAACATTTACTGGATGCAAGGCCGCAGAGGCGAATCGCGAAAATTGTGTGTAAAACATATAATACTAAACTCACAAAGTTTGTACTATCTGTAAAGAGGCCGGACTCCAGGCTGCTGATAGGACTATTAACAGGGCATTACCTTTTGACGTCTCAGGAGTTTAATATACAGAGGTCTAACTGAGGAAAAAAAATGTATGAAATGCAAGGAATGTATGGAGACAGTGGAGCACGTATTCTGTGAGTATTCGGCATTTGGAAGACAAAGATTAGGCTTACTTGGCGCAGAAAGGCTACTGGATCTACAATCGGCAATGGCTAATGGCCAGAACGGCTACTTAACTTGACGAAAAGAATAGCAAAGTTCTTCACACTAGAGACACAATAGGAGTGTAGCGGTACAGCTTGGTCGCATGTAGTGTGCGTGGCAGAACTGAGGTCATAAGAATTTCCCCTGATAACAAGCGCAAATCTGCGTGTAGACCACATCATACCCACTGTGTAGAGAACCCAAACGGAGGGCAGTTTGATTTTACGAACTTTTAATAAAAAAATGTCTGGCCTGCGCTCTCACTTTTGACAACACAGTAGTCTATCAGAAGGATGCCCGTCTGTCTTTCGCAATTCTCAAGGGAAAAGAGTTCTCGAGAGGATTTCTAAAAGCCTGAAAACTTCAGAATTATTCTAGGATTTAATTTTAAAACGTGGCAGTCTTCTGGGAAATAGTTTGCGATTTGGCTAAAATTTGGCAAACAGCATGGCCGTCACAAAAGTTCAAGAAGTTATGAATATTAAAAGGCTATTGTAGGTTAGATTGAACTGGCTGACGCATTGGGTCTCACATAGATGATAATACGCTGCCAGACACCCTACATGCGACCAAGCTGTACTGTTACACTCCTATTGTGTTTCTAATGTGAAGAACATTACTGTTCTTTTCGCGAACTTAAGTCGTTCTCTATTTGAAGGTACACTAAAAAGTAAAAGTATAAGAAATCTGTAAGTATTCATTCCTTAACAAAATGCAATTCTTAAAAATCTTTCCAATGCCTTTACAATAACAGACAGCCACCATAGTCACCAGCTAAAATACCTAAAAAAATAAGCAAATTTGCGGCCATTAGAAATATTAAATGAAATAAAATTACACACCAAATGCCCAATCATTTTTAAATACGCATTTGAAAACACTTTTCATTACGTAATCACAAACGCAAACGCTCAACGCATCCATCGAAATAGCTGAATATGACCTACGGCACCGAACTTTACAAAATCAAATGTAATAGTTGAACGAAGATCAGCGACAACAATGAAAACACACAAATAAAGTAAAAACAATAAAAACAATAACAATATTTATTTGTAAAGCTTACCCATCGATACACACACATACATATTTAGCTACTAAAGCCTACAAATATTTATATTGTACATATTACATAGAATATAATAATGTAATGAATAATATTACCAACGTAATTATCATCAGCCTCATCATAACGATCGCTGTCATTCTATTAATTAATATGTTGCTCAACCAGTTTATTGCACTAATACATACAAAATGCAATTTCAACAATATGTATGCATATAAAATGAAGAGCAGAATAAATAATCGTATAATTAGAATTTCAGAAGCTTTAAGGCATAATTTTATATACACATACATATATATATGTACATATGTATGTATGTATATATTTTTTTGGCTGCCAATAGATTTAGCTGCGATGGCTACGCACTGAACCGCGCACAGTGGTACAGACGAAGTGGAGACTAGAGTAAAAATTTATGCATAATCAGAAATACAAATTATAACAAAAAATGAAATAAAATATTAAAAATATTGAAGAATGTTTGCTGACCACAAAATCATCTAAAAGCCTATAACAATAGAAAACAAAAAAAATTAGAAAAAAACTTCTAAGCACCAACAAGGGCTGCTGTTATGGGTAGAAGTTGAAGTCACAGCTCGTTGAAGCTTCAAGTTCTACTTTAGGCAGAGAGAGAGAGACCTACGCATAACATGTTTAATTGTTGTTGTTATACGGTGTTAGTGTGTTATTGCAGTTGTTCACATTCCTGTTGTCTGTTTTTGCTCATTGTTGTTGTTATATTTCATTACTTGTTATTGGACTAGTGCTTCCGCGATGAGGTAATCATCACTTAGATCTGTATATACTATACCTATACATACACACAATTTGCTTTGCACACACACTTTGCACGATGCGTATACGCAATGACATCTCCCTCCCGCCCTTCCTTACACTCTCTTTACTTTGCAGAAGCGCTGCGTTTTACCATCGCCTGGTCTGCAAGCATTTTTTATACATATGTACATATATATACATATGCACTCACATGCATATTTGATTATATTGCCGCGTTTGTTACACATGTAACAACGACGCCTCATTATCAATGTTTTGTTTTAGAAAAACTACATATGTGCATATGTTTTACGTCGAAATATTTGGACTTGTAAGAGAATGTAATAAAAGATTTTAAAATTTATATGATCTTGTTTTGTGGTGGCAATTAAGTAGTTTCTTAATTAATCAAAAGAAATATTGATTAGGAAAATACCAAAAATATATACTTAAATTTATTAAAATAGTTTAACAAAGTGATATAATTAGCATTCTTATTCCCCAATTTCAGCCTCTAAGATTATTGAGAATTGAGCAACTGCATTTGAAAACATTTTTAGATTTCCAATTTTATTCAACAATTAATATTAATATATGGGTGTTTCCATGGTTATGCACGCGACATTTGTACGCGTTTAATTGCGTTTGAATGGTGTAAAAATACAAATATAATGGGAAGAAGTCACTTCTTTTAGGATCACTACATTGCATGTGATGAGTTTTTTCCAAAAAGTATAAGTATTGCAAAATTGAGCACTGGGTACCCAAGTTGCAGTCAATCAAAGTTGACTTACGCACGTGACAAAAATGGAAGTTGCTTTTAGAACCGAGAGAAAAAATGCGAAAGTAAGCCAATTGTCGGAGATTTTTATTTCGGTAAATTTTTTTTTATAAAGGTTAATAATGGAGCTTCATAATTATGTTTGCTTCGAAAACAACTGATCATGCTTTGGCAAAGAAAAAAAATATATATTGATTACTCACGTGACATTACGCACGTGACAATTTTTACCTTCATACATAAATTAGTAATTTTACCTATATTTTCAGAAGTTTTTGAAAAAAAAATTAAACTTTTATTCAGAAATGGAAAATAAAAATTAAAAATTAAGGTACTACAAAATTAATCCAACTTAATTTTTTCTTTGAGTGATTATCCTGTTCGAGCAACATTTACATATTGGCTTATTTTCATCTTGCTTAAGCCTCTTTCTCCACGGATTTTGATTTTTAGCATTACTTGACTTCTAATATTTATTGTAAAAGTAAAATAATATTTATCAAATGGACTTTAATTAAGAGCATTAAAATTTTCGTACTTACCATTACGCACGTGACAAAGTTCAAAAGTAAAAAAAAAATTTAATTTTTGCAGATTGCTATTTACATTAATATATTATTTTAGTAAACAATAAATTTGCTTTACACACAAAATAATAAGACACTTAAACTTATATTACGCTAATTATGGAACTATGTACTTCTTTTGCATTACGCACGTGACACACAAATGTTGCCAAAATAGAAATGAAAAAATACCGTTATTGATGCACAGTTTGATCTCTTCTATCATTTTTATATTAACTTGTAGCTGTACCTATCAATTACTTATATACCAAAATGCGATATTGCATATATATTTATTTCGTCAGCAGCAATTAAAAGTAATACATTCTACAGGTTTTAAAGTGAATAAAAGAGTTATAAGTTTTGCATACCATTTTTTGGAATTTAAAATTATAAAGAGCTGAAATTTTTTTTGCATAGTAAAATATCAACATTTTTCTTCTATTTTCTGTGTCTATAAAAATTCTGCGAGCGTTTTGATTTTTTAAGTCACGGTGGACCATTTCATGGAAACACCCATATGTAGTAATTACCACTTTTTTTGAACAACATCTAACCTTGCCATTATGCGCCATTTTTTATAATCAATCTTCAAACTACAATACAAAACTTTCCTCAATTATGCCTTAGCATTCACCAATGAATGCACGTCAATGCTTAAACTTGCATTTGCATGCGCCTACAACGATTATGCCATTTACTCCCTACATGCATTTGTATACCTACTCTCGTACTGGTTGTTCGTGCAAAATCACATGTAAACAAAACATTCGCAATCAATTGACCAATCAGCACATGCAATTGCAAATTCTCCACTCTCACAACTCGTTATTACTGTCTACACTCAGACCGAATGCATATGCATGCAATACCAGTACGATTACATATACATTTATATACTTATACGATGTCAATTAGAATGGGTGTACGAAATGTGGAGAGTGAGCGATTAAATGCAAAGCATTCAACGAAATGGTGGTCATTAAAGTTTGGCAACAATATTAATGTGCAAAAAATAGTTTCAGTAAGAAACAACAATGCTACCTCTTTCGCACGACTCCACATGTTTGGTTAATGGCAGGGGCAATAGTGCAATGTGTAGTATACGAATCGTAAGTGGTCGTAAGCATAAAATTCTTTGAGAAGCTTCGTATGCTTGCGGTATTTTTGCTAATGTAAACCGACCAATCAGAAAATGAAGTGGTATTTAAAAACAAAATTAACTGTTGGTAGAACAATTGTTTTATGTATATATGTATAAAGATTATCAGCTATGTTTAAGTAATAAACTGATGGGAAAATTAATAGAGTATTGGGAAAAGGTTATGTGAAATTTATTTTTGGGGTGAAGTTGAAGTAATTAGCATAAGAACAGATTGCTGAAGTGAAAGAGTTGTTTATTTTAGTTTTCTTTAAATGTACATTTAAAAATGTTTAGTAAATAATAATAGTGCAAGTACTACAAACGTTTGTAGCAGAAATTTTAGAAGTATACATATTAAATTTACTATATATACATAATTATGAATGTAGTCTTTTTATTATTAAAGAGAAGTACTTGGGTCTGCTAGTTACACCTACCATAACATGTAATTGGTAGAAAAGTTTGTATGTAGATAATAACTTAAGTATTATGTTTTGTAAAGCGGCATGTAAAGATATTGATTGATTACACTTTTTGACAGACTTTATGTGGAATTATGAAAAGTTACATAAAATATATACGCACAAATACACAACATTTTAGATAGTAGAATTTTGTACAAACTGTTAAGCAAATATATAGTAGATGTTCTTATTAGTATTTTTTTTTTAATAGTTCTTACAACGTTTTACATACTCTCTACGTACAAACATATTAATGTATTTATGCAAAAAACTTAAAAGCATTAGTGGAGTGTACATACACGTACATACATACATTTGTATGTAAATACCGCTTTAGGTGCCGTGGGAATTTTTGCGGTAGTAAACTATAGATCATCTTGTAATTTGTTGATAGATTTGTTACGCTTCTCGTAAATAGTAAATAAATTGTGTTTTTTTCCGTAATACAGTTGAATAATTTTCAGGTTACATGCTATTAGAACTTATTATATTTTTTTCTTTCTTGTAACAAGCTGTTTTAATTAAATTTCGTTTAGTTAATTTTGTTCATTTTGCACCGTGGCAAATCGCCTGCTAATTAAGCTAACCACAATAATTAGTTCTTACTACAAAGTTTAATTAGTTTGTTCAAATGCTGGTAAATGATATTTAACAAAATAGAAAAATAGATTATGTAGATTCCAAAGAATTATCTAACCGAGAGGTGTGCGTATATAAATAATAGATTTTAATAAAATAATTTTCGCATATAAAACTTGATGAACAGTATTAAAATTTTGAAGTTTTTATAATTTAAATAAATAATATTAGTCTAAAATATATAAGGCTTTTGTACGTCATAAATATTATATACATACATATATATATATATACAAGTAAAACATACACGCATTGTTCATAAGCACATTCTAAAAATAATTAAACACTAAAAAAAGCTTGTTTGACATGCAAGCATTCTAGTTGAAAACAGAAACATGCAGTACATACATACTTACTTACATACATATATACATTTATGTCACATTACGAGTAAGTCTGCATGCGTCCTAAATTCAATATGCTGCTGGAGTTTCTATGCGGATCCACACGCTCATACGCACAAACATACACTACAGACACACATATACATACAAATATATATGGTATACATATGCACAATAAATTAATGTGAATTGGAGCAAGGCAAAGTGAGGGTTGAAAAATTAGGTCACTTCATTACAACGAAAAACAACAACAACAGTGCGCTTTACAACAATACACAAAATCAGGGTCGAGAATGCACCACATAAAAGCAGCAATGCCCAGCGCTTAGCGTACAAGCGATGACAATAAAAAAGCAGCAACAACAACTACCATAGCACCTTCAGCGACCGGCATGGAACATAACATAAAATATTGTAAATGCGTTTTATAGAACATAGAGACTCAAAGTGGGGAAGATGGAAAAGGGTTAAGTTTGGCGTTCGCTTTTTTTTGTTTTTTTTTTGGTGTTGGGTAGTGGGTGTATTGATTTTTGTTTAAACTAGATGGAGAAGCATGAAAAATAGATAAACAGATTTTAAATGCTTTTGGCATGCTTCCTATTAATTTACAATACAACAAAGTTGCTACTATTAGAAAATTGTTCCACTGTTACTTTTTTTTTTAATCGGGTAAGTCGGGTTTCATTGCATAAATGTATGTTAGTTCAAATAATAAACTTGGCCCAAATAAGACCACAGAAGGTTGTACAGCTTACACTCTCTGAAAAAGGGCGGAACTTCAAACGTGTTTGGGATCACTATGTATGCATAAATATACATATCTACTATGACTGTAAGTATGCATTTTCGAAATCATTCTTAAAAAATAATTACTCTATTAAGCCAAACGCGTGCGCTTTTCTGTAGCAAACGGTAAAATGTATACATACATACATATGTAAGGGATGCTTATGTAGTTTTTACACGAATTCGCCGTTGCTTCAACCTTTGCTGATTATGTGGTAGAGTTTGTTAATTAAGACGTTTACGCATTGGCGCAATGAAAATGAGCTTTTGTATATATTTTGGTTGAAAGCATGCAAGGACGTGCATATGTATGTATGTATGTACATATGTACAAAAAAATTTCATGATAATTATGCACGCATCCGTTGTATGCGCTTTCAGCTGCGCCTAATTGCTGAAGCGTTTGAGTAAAATTTTACATTTTTACATACTCATGTGTTTGTACACACATATGTATGTATGTGTATTTACTCCCATGTCTGCTGCTTTTCCTCGAAACCATTTTTGGTAGATCTCGTGCTATGACGACATCACAACTCGGCGACGGCGGCTATCTCCTTCGTCCGCCTTTGATAAGTGCTTGCAACCAAACTTAGCAGTATTTATATATGAATACATATGTATGTATGTAGGTAGGTAAATTTTCAAGCATGTAAATATTGCTTTATTTGCAGTCATAAAATTACTCCTCCTTTTTGGTGTGAAAATTTCGTTGTTTTTTGTTATGTAAATATGCATGCAAAGGTAAAAATACACATAAATACATACATATGTATATGTATATATACGCATGAAGGTGTTTACGAATATAAGTAGTATTTCTGCCAGTGAAAGTGATGCAATCGCTGTTATAACAATTTCTATGCAACAAAATTAGGTCAACGCATATAATTTTTGAAATGAAGCACGTGAGTATAGAAATGCAGGAAATAGACCGCGCTATGTACTCATATGCATGTACATACATATATTTGTATGTTGTAGATTTTTGACTCAGATCATAAATGATAATCTCAGGCGAACAAAGTAGTAGCGAGGTAAGGCCATACATTTTTATATATGTACGATTATGCACATCAACCACTTAAGCAATTCTCAACCGTGCTTCTTGTTTGATTTCGATAGGCGAGTTAGGAAGTTTTCCTTAACAAATTGAAGAACCTATAATTTTAAGAATTTTCGTAAAGTTTAAGGTGTTTTATTGGAATCTATTAAAGAGTTGTGTTCAAAGTACTCCGCGTGCTAAATGGCGGCGTGTCTATTGTACGACTGCCTTCCGCGTCTGTTTCAACGAATTAGCAAAATACTGGCCGTTCCTTGTAGTTCCCTTTGGCAAGTTATCAATTAATAATATTCCCTCGCTATTCCAAAAAATGGTAGCAAAAATCTTCGACGCCGACTTTTCCGCTTTGAACCCTAAAAAGGGTATTTCTCTTTTTTATCCATTACATGTCTCTCCAACTATCTTAGGACGCGAACTTATCAGCCGCCCCTGATGTTATTGGCTGACTTGAGTGCCAAAGGAAAGTCCGAAATATGCGTTGAACCTACTCGTATGAATGAAGAAAAAATTTGTAGAGCTATTGGAGAGCCAACTTATCTCATTCGATGAAAGGTTTCACCATGAAAACCGGACATTTCAACAGGACAACTGTAGCAAAGTAAACAAATTTTTTGTGAAACACATAACATAACGTTGTTGGAGTGACCCACCCTTAGTCCGGCTCTTAATATAATAGATGATCTATAGGATATCTTCTCTGTGAAAAATGTTGGAACTGCAAAGCAGAACAACTCTTTAAACCAGTTTAAAAAAACCATTACTTGAGACGCTCGAAAAATTTAGCGTTCAGTGCTCCGACGCGTGCTTATACCCTAGCATAGTCGCAAGTATCGCTGACGAGTGGATTGTGTATTTACTAGAATATCACGTAATTTATTTGTAAATGTTAATCTGTCCTGAGGCCATGTGACCAATCGACAGTAGTAAGCATTGCTATCCACTTGGCAGCAATTCAGTAAACAAATAAATATTTTAATTTTTAAACACATAAGTTCTGCGAAAACTGAAGTGAAAACACACATTTCAATCATCTTCTAATCACGTTCATTATCGCACAAAAATGCAACTCTGTCGTTATTTTTTTTTTCCGAAATAATCTACATCATTAGCATTTAATATATCACTTTAATTTGAATATTTTCAAATACAACACTTGAAACGTTTCAAAGTACGAAATGAAAGGAAAATAAAATCACTTTAAAAATATTCAAGTAGGTCGCTTAATAATCGATTTCTTGACAACAACAACAACATCATTATTTTCCAGCGCCTAATAGGCAAATACGACAGTGAAAACGGTTGGAAAAAAATCGGTGAGAAAATCACGAAAATACCAAACAAATTATGTGCTTAAGTTGACAACAATCGACAACAACAACAATAACAATAACAAAAGACAAGCCACTTTACAACAAGTTATTGTGTAATAGAGCATTAACTTAATAACAACGAAGAAGGAGCGCACATACACACACACACAGACATACACATACGCACGCAAATCACCAAAGGAAAGCGAAAAAAAACGCGCGGGCGCTACAAACACAACCAAAAAAGGATAAAGGAAGTCTTAAGAAAATACAAAAAAAAGAAATGATGAAAAAAAATAAAATCGGTTAAAAATGTAACACGAAAAAAAAATATTGTATTTATTAGCATACGTTTTGGCCTGTACTTGTAAGTCGTTAGCGTCCTTTTTCTACGAAAAAGGTGGTGAATATCCTGTTTACTTCAACATACATACACACATACATACATACATACCTACGTACAAACGCTACGTCAATTCATTCATTCATTATTTAATTTTTACTTGTTTGTGTCCTTTATTATTATTATTGTTGTTGTTACTCATATTTCCTTACAATTTAGCTAGTGAAATTGTGTGTAAAAAAATGTCCTTGAACCCTTTTTTTCGTGCATAAGAAAACAATAACTTTTCTTGATTTTCTGTATGGTGATTCCTTTTCGCCGATTGTATGTATGTCTGTCTGAAAACGTGGCTTTGTTTTCAAAAAAACAATAATTCCTTTTTGTTTTCATTTAGCTTTTTTGTTTTATTTTTATTTTGTTACTTAATTTTCATTTCCCTATTTTTCTTCTTTTTTTTTTTGGTGTGACTATAACAATAATTACTCACTTTTTGGTATTTTTTGTGTGTTCTTTTATTCATAATTATGGCTTTGTTTTACAATTCATTGGTAGCCACTTTTCATTCAAGTTCTTCTTGTTTCTTGTGGTTACATTTTCATTGAATATTTTGTCGCTTGAAAAATCTTAATTATTACCGTTATGTGTGGACATTCGGATTGTATTAAGCTAAGATAAGTTTTTCCGTCTGCAGTATTCAAACGATCTTTTTGATATTCTTATGGAAAATTTACATTTCTCAATTGGGAATGGTCATTTAATGGTCGCCCAGGTCCCTTGACCAAACATGTTCCTATAGATTTCTTCTTTGTTGGTATGCATGGTATCTCCTGGTCTATCTGATCGTCTCTTATGTCGTCTTAGTGAACTGAAACATTGTGTGGTGAAGGCCTGACGTCATAATGAAAATCTAATAACTCCACATAGTTTCCGAAATACTGGAGCACTGCATGAATACCAATCGGATAATGTACGGTCAGATCTGCCACTGAGAATTTAGTTGTTTGGGTTGGAACAGAGCTTCCCCAACCTTCCACGATCCACCTTTAGTCAGAGGATCGTACGTAGACTGAGGAGTGCCACCAAAATTTATAACATTTATAGAAACCAACTTCTGAAACAGTTGTTCCACTCTTCTGTGATAACAGAAAACTCAGTTGGAAAACGCTGAAATGATCTGGAAGCACGATCCAAGTTAAGTTTTGACCCAACAGTTCTCCCGTGGAGGTGTTATGTGGGGAAGAGAAGCCACTCGACGCTAGCTCTTAGAGACAATAATCCATGGAACTGGAGCTGAAAGCGAGATCCTCAAGAAGCACGGTGTTTCGACAATGTCCATTATATGTAGATTAAGAGAAAGACCATTTGTCTTGCCGATGGTAGCTCTGAAACAATATATAGTTAACGATGCTTTTTCCTTTCATTGCCTTCCTGTACAGTTCCTTATCTAGAGTCGTTCTCAAGTAATTATATTTTCGCTTCTCTATTAAGGCACGAACAGAGCCGCTTGGGGGATTCTATACTTTCTGGTAAATACGACAAGTTCAGTCTAACTGTCGCTCAACTTGTTACCATCCGGCAGTAATCATACCTGTTTAAATGATCTATTTTTGACCATGAGTGTATATACATATTTTGTAAGTCCTTATGCACGCATGGGTTAACTTCATTAAGCATTGTTGTTGTTCTAATAAAACTACCTAATATGATTGTATTGTGACGAGAGCTACTCAAAAAAGAGAATAATTGAAAAGAAATTGCAAATTACAACATTCATGGGTATGTACATATGTTTGTATATACACATAATATATGTGTGCATTTGTGCTAAAACAGGAATTGGAAAGCAACAGAAAAGCTTCTGCAGCTTTTGCTATTCCTCAGAAATTCACTAAACGCTGGTAAAATGGAATATGTCACATTTTACAATATATACATATGTAGTTATATGTATATACATACATACGTATGTAAGTAGAATAATGCACACGGCAATGATACATACATAGCGAAGTACATATAAAAGACACTCAGGGAAAATTATTGTTGTTAAACAGTATCAGCAATACATATACTCACTACCGTACGCTGCTGACAGCTGGTGAACGCAGCAGGTCACATACAACAGCAATAACAACAAGGAGATCCCAGAAAACAAAGTGCTGCTAGTTAGTAGCAGCAACTTGTTTGGCCATTTTGTACATAAGTACATATATACATATGTATATAAATGTATGTATGCATGTATGTATAATCAACGATGCGTGCGAGTGCGTGTGCATAATAGGCACATAGTGTAAAGTACATAGCAAAAAATAAAAATATTGAAAAGTTTCTAAACCTTAAATTGAACATACTAAGTACACAATACACAGACCACATATGTAAATATATACATACATGCATACGTCTGTATATACTTGAAATGTTCATATGAACACACACAAAAAACGCAGCTCACGCACTAAGCTGGCTGGCAACAAAATGCAAAAAAAGCGCAGGAAATGTAGGCCCGTTAGCTGCCATGAGTGACACCAACAACAACAGAAACAAGGAAGGCAATCGCAATTTTTCAAGCATTAGAAACACACACAACAAAGTAAAAGAAACACAAAGCAAAGAGCGTCGAACGATAGACCACATTAAAGCTCTAATGTACATACATACCTACATACTAATGTATTTGGATATGTACGAATGTATATGTAAGTGTGTGTAACTACAGAGCAAAGTTGCTCTGCAAAAAATGCGTTTCTTCATCACAACAGCGCCACCGCCCTCTTTCAAACTTAGTGGAGCGTCAAATGCTTGCAAAGCATTAAAAATGCGTACAACAAGAACAACTACAAAAGAAACTAACTAATACACACACGTAAATTGATGCATACAAACATGCGTATGTACGTATATTCACTTGCACACCCAAAATGGACCGCCTACCTACATACTCGTTCATACATACATTTGCAAATACGAGTGCGTGCAAAAGTCGCAACAACGCCAGCAGCGCCATAAGTGGAGCAATGTTAGTAGAGGCAGCCAAGAGCTTAGTTGAAGTGATGGAATGGTGGAAGCCAAACTAAATATGTATATATATATGTATTTGTACGAATATACCTATAGTAAAAGGCTCGTGGGACAGTTGCGGGTAGGTGAATGAATATTGCAGAGCGGCGCATCAAAAAAAAAACAAAATTAAAGCTATCGGCAGCAGGTTTATTTGAGTGGATAAAGGAGAGCAACGCTAGCATAAGCATTGAAAAAGCGTGAACAAAAATGGAGATGCTTGTTGGTAGTAGTACGACGCACACACATAGCTAAGTTTGTATGTATGTTAAGTATATACAGTGTAGCTGAAAATTAAAGTGCCAAATTATAGCGCAAAGCTCCTCTGAACGAAGGCCTTGATACGGGTGTTCCAAGATAATAAAAATATTTATATATAGGTATGTATGTACATATATACCAAGTCAGTCAAACACGAAACAGGAAAATTATTGTATCTATCGTATATCACTTTAACAGTTATAAAGCGTCAATTATATATTGTTAAGAATGTAAATTTTGATTAAAACTACCGTACTAAACTTATCAACAAGAAATTACCACTTACTTTAAGGCAGTAGTAGTCTCCTTTCGAACCCGAAAAAAAAGAGTTTTCCAACAATTTTTTTTTTTTGAAAGGAAAGGAAATTATTGCGTTAAACGACATTTTCAGATAGTTTTAAGAATAAAAGCATTTTTGAAGCAGACTACTGCCTTAATTTTCAAATAAACATATGTATGTATGTTTTCCGAATCGCCAAATGTCAAATATCAAAATTAACCAAGGTAAAGCTTTTGCAGACTAAGTGTGTTCAAATACTTAAGAAATAACGAAAAATCATAAAATTTGCATCGAACTGTGCTCTTTCTAGAGATTTTGTCAGATATTACAGCTTGTAAATCAACGAAACGCATATGAACACAAGTAACTTTACTTTTCTGGTTACCTGTATTTACATATGTATTTATGTATATACATTTTCGTCGAATTCTGCAACAGAACTCTTTCATTTCCTAACGCAAAACACATAGAATGTGGGGAAGTGCTGGCCGAAACGCACTTTTTTAGCGAAACGACAAGCCGAAGAGCATACAGGCCTATAAGGTAAAAGGAGAAGGTGAGATGGCGATGGCGATGGTTTGCATGAATTTATATGTATGCAAGTGTATATTATAAAATATATGTAAAGGGGGCTGAATGGCGTAGGAGCTACCTTACGCATGCATGTGTACATACCCACAATCACGCAAGCATATAGCCATATTTGCGCGCTGTGCCAACATTGGCAAAACATAAAGCAAAATCGAACGCATTGCCGAAACGAAAAAAACACTGTTGCTGTCGCTCAGAGAGCATAAATTACAATAATAGCACAGATGTTATGCACAAATACAGACTTTAGTTTTTGTAGCTTTGCTCTCGTGTTTTATTTGCAAACGCATAGGCCTCAACACTGCGCTTATAGAAACAACACGCAGGCAGTCAAAAATGTGATGAAAAAGCTCACCACTTTAGCGCGACGATCATACTCTGCAGCACAGTTGTTCTCACTTAACGGGTACATACATACATTTGTCCATATGTACATTTTTAAGTTTTATTTTAATTGTTTTTTTGCGCGCTCAAAAGTTTTATATTTTCTATCAGCAAAAGGAGTCTCTCCGTTCTTTTCAAATGTTTCTAACGAAAAGTTATGCAAAAAAACGGGAGAAGCGCAACATATCAGTGCTGTTTGTATGAGTGCACGTTCCGTAGAGAGGGGAAATGCGATTTTATTTGCTCCCAAAGAGAAAGAGAGATATGAAATAAATGCGCAAGTGTGGTTCTTCCACATCTTTTTTTTTGCTTTTGCAATTTTATATTTGAAATTTCAGTGCATTTGTTTTTTTTTTGGCATTTCCGCTATAATTATATGCAATGCTATTCCATGCGCCATCCCTTTCATGCTATAATTGTGTAGTTACTACTCCTAGTTCTGGGAAAAGCTTTCAAAATCCAGTTAAAAAAAGCATAAAAAAATTAATTAAAGTTTTTGGTTAGGATACAGCTGTAACACGTCCCGGCTTTCTCGCAGGTACACGCTTTGAGTTTGGATTGTTTGTTTCGGTATCTCGGTCCAACCTAAAAATTTCACGTTTTTTTCAGGCTTATATTGAAATACATATGTATGTATGTACATATTTACATACATACATATTATATAATCGTCGGCCGCAGTAGCCGCGTGGTTAGCAGCGTGTGCTACCATGCAAAGTATCATGGGCTCGCGCCCTAGCCAGACGAACATTCAAAATAATATAAAAAGTTCTATTTGTTTGCGGCTACCGCTTGGCAGGGAAGAGTTTATTCCTTACAGAATCAGCTTAAACCTGAAGGTCTTTCTATTAATTGAAAAAACATCAAGACACACAGTAAAAATTAGAAGTCCGGTCGTAACGCTGATTTGATATTGAATATTAAGCATTTATTTCCTTATAAAATTGCGAATGACAGAAAATGCTGTAACTGCAAGCTTTATGAAACTAATAGTAAGTAAATGTACATACATACATATGTACATGCATATGTACATATATTTTTACTTACGGCATTTTACTACCCCTTTTCATAACTTCTTACTGCAGAAATGAATGCAGCATGTTGCAAACACACAATTACCTCACTGCATGTACTACGCCAGCAGCGAAAGCTAGCAGCGACGTAAGCACTTCGCGTTAACTCTAAAAACCAGAGAGCGAGAACTTTATTCAAAGGCGAACCTGAGAGAATGCAGAGAGCGCAACTCAATAAAAAAAACAAGAATAGAAACAAGCGAGAGCATAAGCATGAGAGGGCTACTTAGAAATTTGCGAGTGCATATGTATGCATGAGTAAAATAAACTCACCCGCCTGCCTGATGCGAGCGTAACTTTTGCATTTGCAACGTAGCTGCGAGCAAAGCAAACACACAAAAACAAATATATGCCAATAGCATAAACAGCTTTAAAAATAGTTGCCAAAAAGCAATAGAATACACAAAACAACTTTGCAAAGCACGAATGTGACGAGAAAAGCAGAATTCGTTGAAGTCAATAGAAAATGTTGCGCGGCGGATAGATTACAGTGGGTCTCATGTAGGCATGAACAAGAATGATAACATTTTGTTTTGAATTGCTTGCATTTAAAATTATTAAATAAAAGCCATAGTATTTTTTTACCTCAAATACAATAGAATGAAAATATATATACGTACAAACATAGATAGTAAATTTGAAATTTTATTTTATATATAATAGTGATTTGTATATATAATAAAGATTTTTTAAACCAAAAAAATGAGATTAAATGTAGTATGTTTTGAAGTCGAAAAATTTTTACTTTAGGAATACTTATAGAGACATTTATGCATATGCAGAAGTGCATTGAAAATTACTCGAACATAGGCCACAAAATGAAATTACGTACTTTTTAATATTTTATGTCCATCCACAATATGAAGATAGACTAGAATAGACATTTTTTCTTTCCCCTTTGATCAGAAACTTTTCCTTTCACCCTTTGAAGTGTATTCCCTCTTTGCGCAAGGAAAAGCACACCTTTGTGATTTAGACAGGGTACAACCTTGAGTACTTAGCACTTTACACCTATGTACATACATATGTTCATGACCCACATAGTAGGACTCCTCCCGCCCATCACATCGCTTACCGTAGCCTTGTTTCTCCTTGCCGATGGAATACTTTTTACTTTCTCCTATGCATTTATTTAAAAAAAATATAATTTCAAATAACTTAAGCTTGTTTTTGCTGAAAAGAAAATAAAATTTCTAAAATTAAGATATAGTTCTTTCCCAAAAACAAAAATCTATGAGCTACATAAAACAATTTTATTTAACAAAGAGAGCATATAAATATATCCTAGCACTCTTGGCCAAGCTATTGATTTATTAACGCGATGGTGATCCAAGAAAAAAGTTTTTCAAGGACATTAGTTGAAACAAATCAAACATAGTTCCTGGTTCCCTGGGAAATAAGAGTATTACATGTATCTTGCCATATAAATAGATAACATATAAAAAAAAACATATTCAGTCTTTTTTTCAAAAAGTCAGTACCACAGTAGTGCGTGAATGGTGTTTGTCCACTGTGCACATTTGCTTCTCCACTTTGCGCCCGCGACTCTCAGCACACACACTCACGGTTCTTGCTATGTTTGCTTTACTACATTTTCGCCGTACGACCCGACCACTTGCTGTTTGCTTTTTTGCATAAAGCAAAACCAGCAGCTTTCAATAGCGAACATTGTGGGGCATTTGCATCATAGTGTGTGTATGTGCTTGATGGAATTGTGCAATTGTGTTGCTGAGTATTTTTAGCATTTTCCACATAATTATGTATGTATGTATGCATGTATAAGAATATAAATACGTACATACATACGTAGGTAAATGTGTGTGCGCTGTGCTCGACGCATTTATGCTTCCTAGTATTCTTACTCAGCTCATTGTGGTCGCTGCGTTTGCTGTTTGGCGCACATGCATATGAATGTGTGTATGAAATGAATATGCGAGCGAAGTGCGCTTTGCAGCAAACGCTGCTTCCGCTCATGAGCGCGTCTGCCAGCAGTGCGCAGTGCTTTTGCTAATGCTTTTTCTTCTGCACTTTGCCGACTTCACTATGTGTCGGCTCTCTTCATTGTGTGCTTTGGTATGGTGGTTGATTTGCTTGCTATCTATGGCTGTTGCCGCGCTGTGTGTGCTGCCTCAGTTTTTTTTCTGCCTGCGTTCTGGTGGATGTTTGCGGTGAATGCTGCTTACTCGCTCGGCTGGTTGACTGACTACTGGCAGCGGCTGACTAGTTGGTGGGCCAAAAACGCAATTTATGAAATTCTGTTCGTCTAATTCGGCCCCAGGTTTCGGAGGTGCTCGCTCGCAGCCAGTGTGTGCGCACTCGTCTCGTAACGTTTTTCTTCTAACAAATTTTTACACAACAAAAAATTCAAAGTTTAATAAATACACAAAAAATATATAAACAAAAAAAAAAAAAACCAAAAAAACATTTTTTTAAATAAAAGTTTAATTTAAAGCGCGACTACAATAAAAACAATTTTATTTTTTACATATTGCAATCAAAGGAAAATAGTAAACGACACATAACATTTTTAGTTTGTTCTCAATACAAATGCAATAGAAGCGGAAACGACAATTCGCGGTAAAAATCAAAGCGAATCCACTTAGCGAATTCGAATTTGAATGTTCAGTGTTTTATTTTTGCTTGAAAAATCAATGGAATAAAATAAAATTAAAATTGAAATCAGTAAAATGTATGCAAAATGCATGAAGTGCAGCGATGCCAACAAAGTTCAAGTTATTGTGCTGAAAAGGGATATTTAAAGCAGCAGCAGCAGCAGCAGTGCAGCGGCCGAAAGTAGATAAGGGCGATTTAAAAGGAGACGAAGGAGCTCACAAAAACATATTCAAAGTACGAAAGTGTATTTAATTGAGTATAAAATAACATATTTATACGAGTATATTTTTGTGTTTTAAGAAGTAGCAAAAAAGTGTTAAAAAATATTTTTATTAAAAAATAATACTGACTTTTTGCATGCAAGTGGAAATAAATGAAATAAAAAAAATTCAACTTCAAAATATTTTACAAATTTGAGATTTTATTATAACTTCATGTGGATTTTTAGGTTTGTGTGTGCTTGTAATTATGAAGACAAATAATATACCGTATATATTATTTACTAAGTTCAAAGATATGCTAAATGTATATTCAAAATTCAAAAATGAAAATGACAACGAATTAACTGGTATAAGTACATTGAAAATGACTTGAAAACGAAGTACAGTGTAGAAAAAAATTAAATAAATGCAAAGCTAAATATTTTTCAAACTTTGCTATAGTAGAGAGTATATGTACATATGTACATACGGGTATGTAGGCAGTGGTACGGAATTGTTAAAAAAAAAGTCAATCAGTGCGAATATTCTTAAAGTTCTACCTACAAAGAACAATGAATTTTGTGAACTTTAAAAAATGATATTTCTTATTTGTTTTTCTGAAATAATGAATTTTTAAGAAATTATTTAACTAAGTGTCCAAAAATGTGAAAAATGCTGTAATTTAAATTTTTTAATTTCATTACCAAAAAAAAAACTTATTATAAATTATCTTGTGTGTCTGTGATTTTGTGTTCGTAGCGTGGTATTTTGGAAGATATTTTGTGCAATTGTGTATAAAAATAACGGCGAATTTTTATGGTATTAGAAGAAAAAATTAAATTAAAAATAAAAAAAAATATATACAAATGAGTTTATTTTCATTTTTCTTTTCGTTCCTATTGTAAATGCATGTGTATGTGTGACTGCGTGGGTGTGTTTGTTCAATAAAAATCATAAAAGCGCGAACTAAACTCCTCAAATCACAAACAAACAAAAAAAAAAGAGTAATAAATCCATGCGTGTAAGTATACATACACATGTATGTGCTGGAATAATGATAATAATAAATAATAATAATGATGGTATTAAGAACAAAAAATATTTATGAAAAATAATAAAAAATATCATAATAATATCGATTATAATAATAATAGAAATAATAAATATTATTATTAATAAAAATATTTATAAAAATAATAACAGTAATAATAATAATAACAGTAACAATAATAATAATAACAAATGTATTAAATAACATAAATATTCAAATTAATAAGAATAAATAATAATAATAATAAGTAATAATAACAGCAAAGATTAATACTACTATAAATAAATATAAATAAATAATAAAACAGCAACGATTAATAATACTATTAAATAATATAAATAAATAATAATAACATCATAGATTAATAATACTATTAAATAATATAAATAAATAATAATAACATCATAGATTAATACTACTATTAACTAATATATAAATAAATAACAACAATAAATAGTAGCAATAAATAATAACAACATATATAAATAAAGAAATTAGTAAAAACAATAAATAAATAATTATAATAATAATATCTCTGGATAAACATCGCACCAATTACCACAAAGGCCCGGTCATCGAATTAAATTATGTACATATATACTACATTCATAAATAAAAACAAAAATAAATTTATATATGAGTAATACAATTAAATCAAATTATCTAATAATAAAATATAATTAAAAATTTTAATTAAAAAAATAATAATTTTAATTACTTAAACCAATTCAATTGAAATTTTATAAAATTCCCACAGAATTGAGTCAAATAAAAGTATTACTTTAAATTAGATTTGAGAGAAAAATGTGCATTGAATTCTCAGGAAGTCCGTCTGCCTGTGCCAAAACTAGTCTTTCATTTTAAGTAACATTCGCCTGCAAATTTTTCAAACGGATTTCTATCATAAAAATTAAAAATCTTCGACACGACAACCTAGAGCTGTGTGCCGAAATTTAGATAATAAATTACTGTAGAAAAATTATTTGTACTAAAATCAAACACAATACAAAAACCAAAATTATTCAACATTTTACACCCCACACGAAGCAACTACACCGCCTACAACCCCGAAAAGTATGCAATTGAAAATTTGGTATTGAGTGAAAATTCCACAAAAAAGCGCGTAAAGCAAAATTCAAGAAACAACCGAACGAACAATGTGCAATATAAGCAATGATGAAAATACAATACATATAGTAGCGGCAGCGAGTAAAATCAGTGAAGTGGGAAAATGAATTGAACGCAGAGAAAAGGCAAAATTGTGTAGGTACAACGAATGAAAATGAAAATCGCCTGCGCTGGCAAAGCAAAGTGTGTATGCAGCAACTATAAATTTGTGTATGCATGTTTGCATATTTGCGTTTGCATGTACATACATTCATATGTACTTATATAATGCTATATAGTCCATAATTGCATGAGAGGAAAACCGAGGCAAAAGTAGCAGGAGACGCTGAAGAAGAACGCCTGTGGCGCAAGGCAAATATTACACGTACAAAGCAGAAAGGATGTGGAAGACAAAAGGGGGTTGTTGGTTGGTTGGTTGGTCGGTTGCTTGGTTAGATGATTGTGCATAAAGCGCTTTGAGCCGCGCGACCTTTAACCTAACCCCTTTCATCGACAAACTATCATGCAACGTCAACTAACTACAACAGCACAGCGGCAAACATTTGCAGCAAACTTGCCCTAGCCAACCAACCAATAAACCATCCATCCATTCGTATTGCAATTGCAGAGATTTTGCCCGCGGCTCAAACATAACAGCATTTGAAGGCAGGAAAAAAATGCGAGAAGGAAAGAAATAATGGATATGAAAGAAAAGAAAAAGAGAAGAAAGAAAAAAAAAAACAATTTTCATGTAAATTAATGCGCGCATCTGCATTATTTAAGCGCCAGCAACAACAGCAATATAATAACAACAAATACAATAAATGGTCTACTTGCCAAACAACACAACACGCGCAGGAATCATAAAAGGATATTTGCCCACAAACGCACACACACACGCATACATATATTATGAACAAATGTCTGTTTGTCCACACAGTTCTCAAGCGAAACGTGCTCGTGCAAAAGTGCTTTTCGAGCAAATCATAGTTAGTGCTCTATGCATGCCTTGAGAGCGTGTTGGTAAGGACAAACACCCCACCCCGCATAAGGCTGTGCCAATGCTAAAGCGCATCAAATGCACGTCGGCAATAAGCTGCAACTGTGCCATGCTGCAGTCGAAGGACTATGCATTTGAAAAATGTACATACGTGTATATATACATATGTATATGTACTCATAAAAGGACATTCATTATGTATGAGCGCATCGGCTGAGTGCAAGCTCCCTCAGCTGAAATGTGAAAACTAACCCTTTTTTTGTTGGCTGCCGGTTGTCTACAAACTGCCAAGTGTTTTATGACTTTGAGGGGTTGCGAATGAATGTGAATTGCAAATGTGCATTTGAAGGATATTATTTCTATTTTAGTCAGAATGTTTTTTTTTTATATTTCTTATGCTTTTCATTTTCAAATATGCAGTATTTGTATGCATTATTTTTAATTTTTAATATATGCATATTATATTTGTATAATTGAAAACCTGATGGATGGTCTTCGTAACATTCTTCTGGAAATATTTTGATTTGGTACTTTTTGAGCATAAGAAAAAATTCAAAATGATAGAAATAAATTTCAGTTGGGAAATAAACCACTAGTACCCCAAGCAGATACATATTTACAAATGAATTCATAAAGGGTAAATAAGGTATATATCCGACGATTATCTTTTTTCAATATCTTATTATTAAAGGTTATGTGAAAACATATGATATCAGTTCTGGATCTTTAATTAAATTAAGAATGGCTATTTTTTTTAAATATTATTATTAATATTTTTTTAGTCGTATTTCTCTAAGGAATGGACATTTTTTTTAAGAAAGGACAATAAAAATCCAGTAAGTGGACACCCATTTTAGGGTCATTTTATTAAAAAATAATAGAATTTCTTAAAAATACGTAGATATATTAATTATACTCGTAATACCTATACATTCAACGAAAAAAAACTTAATTTCCGCGGGGCTTTGGATTATCGCTGAGATTCCCTCGGCGGTTGCCGTGGCTCTACAACAAAGGGCTGTCCCGAAACTGGTAGAAATATTTTTACCCCCTACCTTTTTAGTTACCGGACCTACGTCCGAAAATGAACATAATTTTCATTCCTATGTTCGGGCAGTAGAATTTATTAAAACAAAAAAGACTTTAAACAAAAAATGGATTCCGAATTAATTCTACATTAATTATCTTAGTTTTTGACATTATCAAAGAAATTTTTATTACGAATAATATACAAATTTTTAATTAAAAAATCGCTCCCACTAACAAAAAAAAATACTTTTTAACAGTTTTCTGATTGTTTTGTAACCTTAGTATTGTCCGGCTACTATGTGATTCCTTTTTAGAAAAATATAAAAATATTCGCAAAATCGAGATTCAAATATCCAGTTCATATACCATAAATAATTTGTAATATCTTTTGAAATAAGATCATTAACGGTTTTGAAAAATGCAAAAATGACGATTTTTAGGGTAAATTTCCTGTCTTGATTCCTAAAATATTTTTGAATGTGTGAAATGCAGTTATAGCTAAAAAAAATTAATTACTTTATGTTATTACATATAAATTGTTTATATTTAAATACAGTGCTATTCATTTTGCTGTTTCGAAAATAAACGTGAAAAAATGCATTTAATATAACTTTTTCATGAACTCCTTTTATTTAATTTTATTATAGTATTATTATTATTTATTATTATATTATTAATTTACTATTTTTGTTATATTGTTATTATTATTTTATTATTATTATTATTTTATTGTTATTGTTATTATTATTATTATTATTATTTTATTATTATTATTAATATTTTTATTATTTTATTATTATATTATTATTCTTTTATTATTATTATTAATATTATTATTATTATTATTATTTTATTATTATATTATTATTATTCTTTTATTTCTACATTATTATTATTTATCATAGGTATATATAGTTTGATCCTTGGCATTAAATGTGAAACTCTACATCATTCCACGTAAATTTTTGCAAACTTCAAACTTCATTGAAGATTTTTCTATCCCTCGCTATGAACATTTTTACTAATCTAAATTGTTCTTCATTTTTTCTTCTAGATTTTCAACTGAATAGCGCACGTTTCTAAGTGAACATTGGCAGAAATTGCAGAAAAAAAAATATTAAAAATAAAACTTTGAAAACAAAAAAAGTTTTGAAAAATATTTGGCAAGTGAAAGAAATGGAAGTGCAGCAAAATGTCGATAATACGAGCGCACTTGAAAATCTTCTATGGCAAACAACAACATTGTAAAACAGCAGCAACTTTTGAGAGCTGAATAATGGCAATAAAAATACATATTTCGGCAAACAAATTTCAAAAAAATTAAAAACGGAAACAAAAAAAATTTAATGGAAATTTGTTGAAATACTTTTTTCTAAATTGGCAAAACTGTGTTCGACACGCATAAATAAAAATAAGTAAGCTGAAGTATAGTGTATGTTTATACTACATAATATTAAAGAAAAGAAAAACATTCAAAAATCTAAGATAAACTATTTTGGTATATAAAAAACATAAAATTTTTAGTGACGTAAGCAACTACATACATACATATTTCGCATGGAAAAATATACTTAAAAATTTAATAATTTTACGCATAAACATATATAATACATATACATATTTCGTAATTACTAAAACAAATTAATTACCGACAAATATTGCTATACTTATGTATAAACTAATCGAGTATATTATATCAAAGAAAATACGTTTAGTTGATAAAAAATTAAATATTTTTTGGCTTATTATAAACAACAAAAATTAAAAATATACTTAAAATTAGTAATTGAAACTAAAAAAAAATAAAAATTAATACATACATATGTACATCTAAAAATACTTTTAAAATTACATAAAAGCGAAAAGTTTAAACGTCCGCATATATCGTTGTGAAATTTTTTACAGTGTTTAGATAAAAGTTAAATTGTAGTCCACCCTTGCCCCCCCCACAAAAAAAAAGGATTTAAAAATTTAATCCTCTCACTGTAAAAACAACAAAGACAGTAAGTAACCCTCTCCCCCCGCAAAAAAGGCGACAAAACAAAACGTAGCGACACGTTGTAACGTAAGCCACACGCAGCAAGGAGGAGTAGTGTAGAGAAAAAAGCAACAAAACTGCAAAATAAAATTTGAGAAAAAAACGTAAACAAATTGGAAACTTATTCAAAATTATTGGTTTGGACTTGCAGCAATACTAATACACAACAACAGCAATCACAATAACGTTAACAACAACAACAACTACCACTACACAGTGACCGCAACAACAATTTTGAAATAACAGCAACAATAACTACATATATAGTACATCAGTAGCAGCAACAGCAACAACAAAACAGCTGCTTCTTTTCTTCGCGAACTCTGTGTGTGTAATTTGTGTGTTTGTGTGTGTAAGTTTGCATAAAAATTTCGTTTCGGTTTTTTGATAAAACAAAAAGCGCAACATAAACAACAAATATACAAAAATTAAAAAAAAAAATACATAAAGATTTGATGAAAAATTGAAAAAGTGTTAAATGACAGAACGTTTTGAGAAAAAATAAAAACTTAAAGTTTTGATAAGAAAAATTTTTTAAATCAACAAAAAATATATAACTTTTTACATAGCACATTCGGCTTAGCAAGTGCTTTGATATAAAAAAAACACGGATTTTGGACATACAAATTTTCGGCAAAGAAAATCTTCTCATTCGAAAATCGGCCACAGGCGCAAGACTTTTGAGTTAAATTGAAAAAGGTGAGTTGCATAATTTAAATTTACTTTACATACTACTTATTATGTTTTAATTTTAAGAATATCTCATTAAAAATTCGTCTATTTTTGGGTCAAACTTTAATAAGCTCTTACCCTAGAGGACATAGCTCTAGTTTAGTAGTTCACCACTCCATTCAGAAATCGCCCTTTGCATAGTTTCGGCTCATAACTGGCTTAGGTATTTCAAATTAACGTTACTTAACCTAATCCATACCATGACGAGATGGATCGATTAAGTCTTTCTGTCCGTATGTAAAATTTCGTGGTACCATCCACTTTTTGGTCAAAAAGTATGCTTCAGCACGGACTAAGCAAATTCCCTTGTTCTACTATGAGCGTGCCTCACGATTAATCAGGAGAGCCCATCTTAACCTTATAACAGATTTTCTATTATAAGAAATTTGCATCCGCAAAGGAAAGGACAGCAGGCCAACAAGTACTATGGAAAAAGAAGCTAAATAAATCAAATGATTAAAAAACAATAACTTGAAAATTAAATAGAATCAAAGAAAAATTATATATCCCAAAAAATCTAGCGAAAAGAAAATTTTTTGATTTATGTATTTATAAATTTTATTAGTAATATAAATTAAAATATTTAAAAATAAAATAAATAATAAAAAATTAAAGAAATTTTATTATTATTGAAACTAAAATAAATAATGAAAAATAAAATAAATAATAAAAATTAAAATAAATAATAAAAAAAATAAAATAAATAATAAAAAAAATAAAATAAATAACAAAAAATAAAATAAATAATAAAAAATAAAATAAATAACAAAAAATAAAATAAATAATAAAAATATATATATAATTAAAATAAAAAAACTATTAAATAAAATAAAATTATAAAAAGCATAATGAAAAATGAAATAAAAAATAAATTAAAATAAACAAGAAATAATCAAAAAAGAAAAAATAAATACTAAAAATAAAATAAAAAATAAATACTAAAAATAAAATAAAAAATAAAAAAAAAATAATGAAAAAGAGAAAAATAAATAATAAATGAAAATAAAACGAAATTATAAAAAACTTATAAGATGTAATAATATAATAAAAAATAAAAACAATTAAAAAAATATAAAATATAAAATAAATTTTAAATATAAAATAAAAAAAAAATTATATAAATATAAATTCAAATTATGTGAAATAAAAAAAAATTATAAAAATAAAAAAATAATTATGTAAAAAATAAAAAATAAATTTCAAACAATTAAACAAATAATTTAAAATAATTAAAATTAAATTCCAAAAAAAAAGCATAAAAAATAAAATAAATCTAAAAGTAAAAAAAAACACCATATATAAAATAACATAATAAAACAAATAAAAATGTATGTATTTGTTAGTATATTAGTTTTTATTTTAATCTGTTAAAATTCTTAGTAATGCAAACATACATATGTACATATGTAAATTTTTTTATCAAGAATTCATGTTTACGAATTATGTAAATGATCAATAAGTAAAAGGTCACTTAAAGTGAGACAAATACATTTTATTACCCAATAAATACAAGCACATGCAAACATTTTTTTTGTAAATATACATATAGGTATTTGGAAAATGTATAGAATAAGCTTGCAAACGCTTAAGAAGGTACATATGCTACATTAGTGTATACGTGTACGTACATATGTAGATGTATTGCATCACACAATCACATAAAATGCTAGCACATACATACATATGCATATTTTCCTCTATAATAAAATATATATGTAGATACATATAACATTTGCCACTTTTCTATTGCACATCGTCGTGCTCCATTTTTAACATTTGCCCCAATGCGTTGTTGCTCCATTTTTATTTTTATATATTTTACATTGCATTATCATCTGTCAGAGGAGCTTTTTTTCTGTTGAAACGCTTGCACATCTGAGCTATTTTTCAACCAACTCAACTCAAAATACAATACAAAATACAAGCTCGTTTGCAAGAACGCATGCACATCTATACATACATATATAAATAAATAAATATATACTTGCTGTCATACAACCCCACTTACAATGCGGCGGGCAGTAGTACACGTATGTATGTATGTATGTATGTATGATATACTATATATATGTATAGTACTATCAACAGATAGAAATATTGTCGGCGCATTGCTCACTGTCTAGCTTTTTCTGATTGTTTGATTGTTTGCTGCATATTCGTACTCCGCTGTAATGTTTGTGTTTCTATGTACGAGTACTTTGTGTGCGTTTCTAGGTTGCGCACCGCTAAATATGACGCGGCGAACGTGCGCTGGTGACCTACTTTTATTATTTTGGAGCTATGCGCGTTGTTGCGTCTATTTGATTGCTTTTATAAATATCTGCTTTGCACATGCATACATACATACATATGGATATGCACATATATATTGTATAAACAAAAAATAGTACCTACACACGACCGAGTAGATTTTTTTTTATTTTGGGGGTCTTCCGCATTTAATTAGATGCACAAGCATTAAAAATAACTCATATGTATACATGTATGTGCATGTGTATATGTAAGCTTACATAGAAATATTTATTTATTGTATTCACAATAGATGCAGTTACATACTCACATGTTTCTTGTTTCTTAGCTTTTTCTAGTGCGTAATAATTTTCTTCCGCCTTGTGGCATATTTTATTTATAGTCTTTCATGCACTCGTAAATTTCTATGTATGTATATGTATGTCAAAATACATTTGCCTGAGTTTTATTGCAATAAGCGTTTGTAAGGGTTTTCGAAGCGTGCTAAAGTTGTTTGGAATAACTCTATACTCAATATAAGTATGTATGTATGTACATAGACTGAATGCATGTATGTATCATAGGTACATAAGTGTTTCAGTAAAACATACACTTCTTACATATTCGACAAAGATTTCTAATATAGACATACCTATATGTAATAGTTATGTACATCAATTTGTGCAGTGTAATACGTTTTCCAGATTTGGGGATGTCCTCTCGTTGAAAGCTATGCTAAGACATACATACATACATATGTACAATGCCCATAAATACGTTTAGATTTAAAGAGGCATTAAGAATTAAGAAGGAGTTATAACAATAAAAAAATATTAGAAAATCAGAAACAAAGAAAAATCCACGAAAAATAAGACGTTAATGGTAATTTTCTTACTAAACGTTATATAATATTGATATTACTAAATATTTATGCTTACTTGCTGGTATAAGAAAATATAGATAAGTGCAAAGTTTGTATAAAAATTAAAAGCAGAGAACTAGAAGAAATAAAAATCAAACTAATATAAAAAAAGATTTAAAAAAAAATTTTAAAAAGTTATAAAATGAAATTAAAAAAAATATAAAAAATAATAACAAAATAATAAAAATAAAAAAATATACGTATAAAAATATATAAAAAAGACATAAAAATTAATAAATATAAAAGTAAAAAATATAAAAAATAAGAAAAGTAAAAAAAAGAAACAAAACAAAAATAAAAAAGTAATTATTTAAATTTTTATGAGAAATGGCAAAAATTTTAAAGTAAAATCCTAGGAAAATAATTCAAACTAAGGGTTTTTTGGAACAGTAAAGGCAAAAAAAAAATAAATGAAAATAAAAAAAATTTAAGTAAAATAAATCTAAAAAATATAACTTTTAATATAAAATACGTTTACGTTTGAATTTGTTAAAACATTTTCTTTGTCGGCTCAAGTTTGAGCCTTAGTTTAAGTGCAAAGTACAGTTACTGCATTTGTTACATACATACATTCAAACAAACATATGTACTTATGTAGGAATGCACATATATATGCATGCTTGAACAAGTTTAATTGCCATTGCAACTGCATTATTATGCAATGGGGAATGAGGTTTTTTTTAGTTCATTCTGGGAAAAGTACTAAAAACCGTAAAAAATGTACTCTACTGTTTTAATGTTATTATTTTTCTTTTACTATCAAATATGTAATTTAAATAAGTTCATGAATGAATAAATAAACAAAAATGCTTAATTCGGATAGTGAAAAGGTGAAGACTAAAACTTTGAACTAATCCAACATGTATGTATGTACATATTTATGTATGTATGTACATGCATTCGTGCATATTGCGGCTGTTGCATTCTACATTGATTGCATGTTGCACGAATTTTATTAACTTCCAACGGTATATGGTAAATATATATATTCATATGTACATATTTTGGGTTTATAAAAGTTGACTGACTTCAGTGCTTAAATATTATGTATATGGAAAACAGACATATGTAAGATATAAATATGTAACTAGCTTGTTCTTCTACTAAAAATCCCGGAATTAGAAACAAAAAAAAAAAACAAGAAAAAAGCTTCACAAACTCTTTTCAAACGCAGTACAAAAAAAGTTTTAAAATAGTTGCTAAACAGCTTAAACAAACAGAAAAACTTTCATTTTGTATCTATTTACAATACATATGTCTTCATTACATATTTGCACAACTCACATGCAACAAAGACTTCGCACATGCAGTACGAAGACAAGTATGTATACATATTAGATGTATGTACATCGATTGAGTCATCAAACATACAAAAAATATAGAAACATAGACGGCTACGTATACAAACATGGTTGAATCTACAAATGGCATCTTCAAAGGAGAGGCGGGGCGGGAGTTTGTTGGGGGTAGAGACAACAAAGTATTGAAATGGGTATTGTAATTTTATTTAAAATATAAAAATTATAATTTTAAACTATCTTACAATAAAAAAAGTAAAAAATATTAAATAAAGTAAAACAAAAATAAAATAAAAAAAGATAAAATAAAAAAAGATAAAATAAAAAAAGATAAAATAAAAAAAGATAAAATAAAAAAAGATAAAATAAAAAAAGATAAAATAAAAAACGATAAAATAAAAAAAATAAAAAAATAAAATAAAAAACAAAAACAAAATATTATTAAAAAAGTAAAACAATAATAATAAAATAAAAAATATTAATAAAAAAATAAAAAATATTTAAAAATATAAATAAACATAAAAAAGTAAAATAAAATTAAATTAAATTAAAATGAATTAGTTAAGAAAAAAATTAAAATAAAATAAAATAAATAAATTAATTAAATAATCATAAATTAAGCAAAATTAAATAAAATGAAATAATCTAAATTAAGTAAAATAACAAATAATAAATTAAATAACAAGAAACAAAAAAAGATGTAAAAAGAAACAAAAAATATATAAAAAAAGCAAAAAATATATAAAAAAATGAAAATATAAAAAAGCAATAAAAATTATAAAAGAAATTAAAAAACGATGTAATACAATACAAAAAAGTCAAAATAAAATAAAATTAACATAAATAAAACTAATTTGAAATATTTAATTTTACTGCTGTAAAGCAAAATATAATTTGAAGTAAAATAAAAAGAAACGAAATAAAATGAAATAAATTAAATAACCTTTAATAAAATAAAATAAATTAAATAACCTTTAATAAAATAAAAAAAAGAAGAATAAAAATTATAATTAACAAAACTCCGAAATTCCTCTCAAAGGTACTAAGTTTTTGTAAAACCATTTTAATATACAATATTTCTTCAATCGCCTAACATATATGTACATTCCAGTACTTATGGTATACAAAGTTTCATGCGCAATTATGTATGTATACCGTAAATATAATTTTCGCTGCGCTGAGCTGTCAAATCGCACAATTGCTGCATGAAATCGTTCAGTCCCCATGAGCTTTTGCTTCTAAGACTGCTGTAAAATGCGTTTCTATTTGTGCAAATAACGATACCGACCCATAAACATGCAGCCATAGTAACACATATAGATATGTATGTATGTATGTGTAAACATGCACATGCGTATCTGGGAATATACGCAAATATTTTTTCCTATGTATGTACGAGTATATGCTCTAAACGTCCGGTTGGCTGAATTGCTGAAAACTACTCATGCATATGTGCATACATGCATACGTGTATATAGTTTTGTATGAGCGTAAAAGCTAATACCAAAAACTAAAATGGCTGCTACATGCATATGTATGTACATACATACATACATACATTATGCAAAATTTAAAAAAGAGAAGTTCTATTATGAAATTTTAGAAAATTAAATTAGATTTGCGTTAGGTACTATATATTTTTTAATATTTTCTTATATTAATTAAAAAATATATATATATATATATGTAAATCAATATATTTTTTAAATATACTTAATTTTCTAAGTAAGTTTTTGGATATTTTTTCATTATATAATTGAATTTTCTTTAGTTTTCTGAGTAAATTGCAGCCAGCCACTGCCCGAAACCTCGCCAGCAAAATTTTTTTTTTGTTTTCTATGTACCTACAATAGCTTAACAGTGCTTTGCCAATAGATTTTTATGCGTGAAAAAGCGAAAATTCACTAACGCAGCAAAAAAATCATATATGTATATATTTGCATACAGATGTATGTGCATGCGTAATACATGCAACCCTGCAATATCGTTAAGCTCTGTTGTTGTTTTTATTTCACGCACGAAAGCTTATAGATGTATATATACCTATATACTTTTGTATGTACTTATACACATTTTGAGGTGGAGATTAGGCTTTTTTTACCATAATTGAATTCATTATGTGATTCTATTGCAGTGTGTGCATATGTATATATGTATGTTTATCTAGAAGTAAGAAGAAAAAATATTTATGCATGAGAAATAGAGAGCGGATCTGCGCTAAAAATCTGTATAAAAATAATTTACGCATATATATTCCAAGAAACTGGTAACTAATATGAAAAGAACTAGTTTCTTGACTAGTTTTCTTAATAAAATTAAAAACAATATTCAAAAATACATAAAACTAGACAACACTTGAAGAAATGTTTATAAAAATTATTGATAATACTTATATATCATTCTAAAATTATAAATTAACAAACTATTCACATTTCTATTAAGTCAAATAATTAGATATCACCGTTTATTTTGCATTTTTTTCCAATTTAGGTATAACAATAAAATCGTCGCAGTAAAACTTGTGCAGAACGGAATCGAGTAGAAAAGCTTATTATTGCTGCCGATTACAAGCTGTTCAAATAGAGATAGAATATTCAAATACAGGCATATATAAAATCTAAAAAATACACATGCATACATATGCATATGTACATACATTTCTAGGTATGTTTGTGTGCGTACGCACTTTTTATACGCACACTTTTAATTATGTTGCGCGAGCTCAAGGTTTTTTTCTTTAAGTATTCAGCATTATACTTGTAAATGTGTATATATGTTTGTAAGAATGTGCATAACTAAAGAAAACATTAACAATAGCATAGGAACAACAACAATGAACGGAACTTAGAACGAACAGCAACAAAAGCTTCGCATTAATTTAAACAAAAAAAAAATGATATGAATGTACATTCATTCATACACATACATGCATATGTGTGCATATATTTCATTATAATCGAGCAGTCTGCTTTGTGCTTGCTATTCGTTCATTTTATGTCTCTTCCTCTTCACTACTTTTCATTAAGTTTTTTTGAATAATAAATTTTTTTTTTTACTTTTTAGCTTTTTCTGCGTTTCGTTATACATAGTTGTTTCTTTGTGTACACGCATTGCGTACGCGGTACGCTGTACACTGCAAACTAAGCGATAAGCTTTTGCCGCCTGTGAGCAAATGTACTCAAATGTACAATATTTGCTGCTTCACTTCGCTTGCCATTCTGCAATATTCTTTATCGCCGTACTAGCCTGATTACAACTTCATTTCATTTGCTCCGCTGCCGACCCCTATAACTGCTTGCATGTAGATGTGCAAGTAGGTACATACATACATATACTTATGTACATATGCATAGGTATGTACTTAGTAATTTTGAATAAAAAAACTAATATTCATACAAGTTTACATAGCGTTTGAGAAAAAAAATGCGTAAGTGTTGCGGCGGTGCGTACCGCCCTTCGGACGTCCGATCACTTCGTTCAAGTGCGTTGCTGCGTTTCGCTGACGTTATCGTCGAGATATGCGTCAATGGCTGTTGTTTTTTGTTTAATAAATCCCTCTAGTTTCCTCTCTTTCCCTCTTCCTGCCTACTTATAGGCCTAGTAAATGAATTGAAGATTTTATTAAATTTTATTGTATTGTAATTTCAGTGTATTTTCTTTAATTTAATTTTATTTTACTAAATTATATTGTATTTTGTTTTTATTGAATTTTACTTTATTTTATTTTGTTATGGACATTATTTCCATCAACTCCACTAATTTTTTTGTACACTTATGTAGAGAAATTTTAAAATATTCTTTATGCAATGCTGAAATCATTGCAAAGTCAAATCATGATTTTTACAGAAAATTCATAAATATTTTCAGTTTACTAAAAATTTTGGTATTTATTACAATGAAAAATTATATTCCAAACTTTCTGCGTACGCAAGTACACATATGTATACATACATAGGTACATATATATGTATACATATTTTGATTAAAATAATTCATACGTTTGTTTTAGATGCAAAGAAATTAAAAACAAATTAAGAAAAAAACAACAAATAAGATGAAAAGTAAAATAAAATAAAAAGATAAAACTAAAAATTAAAAATTAATAATAAAATTTAATAATATACAATAAAACAAAAAATAATATAAATTTAAATAAAAAATACTAAAATAAAATAATTAAAATGAAATATAATTTATTTTGATTATTTTATTTTATTTAAATTTATTTTATGTTATTTTATTTTTACTTATTTTATTTTATTTTTATTTTTAATTTGATTTAATTACTTCTTTTGTTTTATTTCAATTTAATTTTTTTTATTTTACTTCATTTTGTACTATTTTAAATTACATTAAATTATATTCATTGATATTAACTTATTATTAGTTTTTATTTAATTTTTAATGCTAAATATCACAATTTACCAAATGCAAAAGCATTCAACCGCCAAAAAAGATCAGCACAACAGCAACAACAAGATTTATGAAAAAACACATAGGCAAAGGCACTTTAAGGCCTACTACTTTTATTGTTGTTATGCTAGCATAAATTTTGTCTCGAGTGGCATCATCAGCAGCGCTGTTAAGTGCGTAGCAACAACTGCACACGAAATCACAAGGTTGCTCGTTATAATCGTTCTCCACCGATAACCCCTGCTAGATCTCCTTTTGTCTAGTGCTTTTTTTTGTGCAAAGTGCGTATAATGCATTGGTATTTGTGCGCGTGTTGGCCACACTGTGGAGCGTACCCATATGTAGCTAGCAAAGAAAAAAAACACTAGTTGAGAGCGCTGCCAAATGGCTAACCAACCAGCTAGCTAGTTGAACAAACATAGGTATGTATATGTATGGATGTATATACATGCATATTATGTTGGTTATTTTTGAATCGGCGAATATTGCAGAAAACGCTGAAAAAAGCTTTATATATATTTATACTTATACATGTATGTACACGTATTTATGTTTCGACGAATTGTTGTAATATTCACATGTACATACGTAGTTTAAGTTCAACACGAAGAGCTTAGTGCGTGTGGGGGGAAGGGTAATGGCGTCAGTGTGCTAATGCATGTTAATACATATGTATAATAGTATATAGTGCTCTTTATGTACATATGTATGTACATTCATACATATGTACTAGTATATAGTGATCAGCAGATGATTAGTCTTATATGCATGCAATTTTGTAAATACATATGTACATATATACATATGTAAGTAAGTCTGTGTGAAAATATGTATGTGCATATGTGTAGCACTACTTATGTACAAACGATGCTATCTGTGCTAGATTATGTATACACATACATATGTGTTAAAATTATGCTGCCCTTTTCACCCCAACCAGCCCACTGTGCGTACGGTGCTTGTATTTATAGGAACAAAAAAATACCAACAAAAAAAGAATAATTAATTAATTAGTCGGCAGGGTTTAGTTGTCAAATCGCCAAATTGTTAGACCGTCATTCTACTCTCTTGTTGGAAGTTCTCTCTATTTGACGTCGTGTCAATTAGTCAGTCTGTGATCGTAGAGCTTTTTCGCATCGCATCCACGCAATGAGCTTTTTCCGTTGTTGGCGTTCGTCGTGCTTTTTTTCGGCGATTGCGTTGGTTGTATGGTGCGTACGAATTCTTTTGCATCAAATTTTGGATCGTAGATTGTCACTTTGACTCTTTTTGTGTATTAGTATTATTCAAATTTTGTTGTTTTTTTTTTGCTCAGCCGAGTAGATCATGAATCCAGCGGAGACGCATTTATTCAGCAGCAGCACCGCCAACAGTGAGAAATTTGCTTAACAAGCCATAAAATGACTGACTGTGTGTAAGTGTTTACATGAATACATATGTACATACATACATATTCGCTTTTTATGTTAAAGCTATTCACTCATCTTTTGAATATATGTACATATGAACATACATAATGCACATCTACACATCTTTTAAGATATGCTCATAAATATGTAAGGACATTATTTCCATCAACTCCACTAATTTTTTTGTACACATACATATGTATGTATGTAGAGAAATTTTAAAATAATCTTTATGCAATGCTGAAATCATTGCAAAGTCAAATCATGATTTTTACTCAAAATTCATAAATATTTTCAGTTTAGTAAAAATTTTGGTATTTATTACAATGAAAAATTATGTTCCAAACTTTCTGCGTACGCATGTACACATATGTATATATACATACATATATACATATGTATACATATTTTGATTAAAATAATACGTTTGTTTTAGATGCAAAGATATTGAAAAACATTAAGAAAAATACAACAAATAAGATGAAAAGTAAAATAAAATAAAAAGATAAAACTAAAAATTAAAAATTAATAAAATTTAATAATATACAATAAAACAAAAAATAATATGAATTTAAATAAAATATACTAACATAAAATAATTAAAATGAAATATAATAAAATAAAATAAAATAAAATTAAATTAAATTAAAATGAAATAAAGCAAAAAATATTAAAAAATTAAGTATTATATACTAAAATAAACAAAATAATAAATAAATAAAATAATAAATAAATAAATTAGATAAAATGGAATTAAATGAAACAAGGTAAAATAAAAGGAAATAAAATCAAATAAAGCAAAATGACGTTAAGTAAAAAGAAATAAAATGAAATAAGTTAAGTGTAATGAAATAAAATCAACAAAAGCAAAATAATACAATAAAATAAAAAAAGGTATAAAAATATATAAATAAAATTTTTAATCTTTTAAATAAATAATAAAAAAAGTAAAATAAATAAATTAAAATTAAGTTAGGTGCAATGAAATCAAATAAACAAAAGCCGAATAAAACAAAAAAATAAAAAAATTAATAAAAATAAATAAATAAAATTTTGAATTTTTTCAATAAATAATAAAAAAGTAAAATAAAATAATAAATAAAATTATTATGAACAAATTAAAAAATAAAAAATTAAATTAAATTAAGTTAAATTAAATCTATATTTTCTTATACAAAAACCATTCATTGCAAAACAAAAATCAAAAAATGTCTCCTTTATGCAAAGAAGCTGCAAATAGAATTCACAAAATGTCACTTCAATATGTATACACTTAAATAGGACATCGATTGAGTGGGTTATTGAGTGTGCAGAGAGGCTGCTTAAGTATAGCTACTTCATTAGCATTTAATTGAAAAGAAATACAAGTAAGCCAATTGCATTATAATATGCCACAAATAAACACACATGCACACAATGAAACATCTATGCTAATAATATACAAGTATGTACATACATATGTATTTATTGTACGCTTAAATATCACGTGTGCCCTTGAGAGGACTAAGTAGTACAAGAGGCGCGGCATCACCAATAACCCTAAATCTTGCAGGGAAATATGTGCATATACATAAGGTGGTATAAGAAAAGCAATCACGACAAGAAAGAAAAAAATATATAAACAATGATATTAAAAAAATGCACAAAAAGGAATAATGAAACAAATAAATGCAACGAAAAAAGGCTTAAATATTCTTTATGAGTGCCTTTAGTCAGCACTCAAAAAGTTAAGTGTACGTGAAATTCAAACAGAAACAACAACAACAACAACGACAACAACAGAAAAATAACAATAAAAAATAAATAAAAGAGCAAAGCGAAAAATTGGTATACTCAGAAGTAAGGTTTTAATTGCAAGAAATAAGCTTAAAGAAAAAACAGTAAAAAAATTGTCAAATAAAATTTGCAGCAAGATGTGAATAATGGTTGAGTTTAGCATCAAAAATGGGGAGTATGAAACTTAAAAAATACATACATAAAAAGATAAATACAAAAATATTGTTATTTTTGCTGCCAAATTGACGTTGCTGTTATTGTAGATACTGCACGCGCACATATTCAAATGAGTGCGCTTTCTAACAATTATAAAGACACTAAGATATACATATATATATATATATGTGTAATGAGATTGTGTGTGCGGCATATGCATACCATCTCCACCCTCAATCGATAATCAACTTTATCTTCAGCTTCCTTTCTATGTTTACTTGCTCACATCCCCAATTTAGGCTTTCATGCTGCAAACACGCGCTCAGCTCACTGTTTGTGCAACCTTAATGGCATAAAATGCAAACAAACTTCGTCATAGCTGGCAATATTCACCTCACCCACGCCTCAACGAGTGAGTAAACCATGAAATTGGATTGCGTTGCTTAACTCCTGCTTCACTTGCCTGTCCCTTCACTGTGGCGCTACTTTGAAGTGCACTTAGTCAATGCTGGAGTTGACGAAAAAATGATAAAAAAAAATATTTTTAGCATCAAATGGAAGGCAGAGTGCAAAGAGGAAAATGTCAAAGGATGTTATGTTGGTTTCGTAAAGGTTTTAGTATCTAAGGCTGAGCCTGTTGTGAGAATAAGATTCAAAAGTGGATTTGAAACTGTAACTATAAGGTATAGCGCAGAAAATAAAAACAAACAACAAAAATATAATAGTTATGAATGAATTTCTTGTACGAAAACGAGTACATGCAAACTACCGTTAGTTACCACGTCAACTACGAAGAGCGGCTTAGAAAACATTGCTTTTGGCGTGGCTATTTCAGGGCAAAAAAAAAGAAATCTAATAATAGTATGCAGTTCCATGTACAAGAGTCCCAAAACCAAAACGAAATGAGTTTTATCAGAAAAGAAACAAAAAAAAAAGTCTGAAAAACATGAACGAATTCCCCCTTTGATTATGTTGTTACACTTACCTATGTAAGGCATTGTATTTTCTACCTGCTTCTTTGCTGCACTTCCTACAAATTAGCTTACTCATGTGGACTCTTCCCTTCACCTTCCGAAACAAAGACGGATTTCGAAAAAAAGAAGTGGTAACAATGAAAATTCATGTAAAAGCGAGTAGCGAGCGGTTGTCGTCTCCACCGCCACAAGCCATGCGTGTCGCATGTTGTTGTGCATGTTATATGTTGCATACAAATTTAACGTAACCGTGAATGAACTTGGAAGTACCAAGAAACATACAAACAGACACGGTGTTATAATTACATTTACATTGAGATTTGTGGGATTTTATCCCACACAGCGAAATATTGCATTTGCATGTAGAATAGCGCTAATTACCTGCAATCTTGAACTGAGCGGCAGTGAGTTCATTCAGGATAAAAGTTGGTTAAATTAAAATTTTTATTTTAGATGGTTAGTCTAAAATTGTATACTTACGTTATGAAATAAAATAATATAAAATAAAATAAAATAAAATAAAATAAAATAAAATAAAATAAAAATAAAATAAAATAAAAAATTAAATTAAATTAAACTAAAATTAGATAACATGAAATAAAATAAAATTAATTAAATTAAAATTAAAATAGAATAAAATATATTATAATACACCAACATTAGAATAAAATGAAGTCAAAAGTAAATGAAATTAGAATAATATATAACGAAATGAAGTAAATAAAATAATTAAACGAATTCAGTTAGCAAAAAAATGAAACCTCAAGAGCCCAAAACCGTTTTGAAGCATTTCTCATACTTTTCCTTTGTATTCAACCACTGTACATTTAAAAGCTGCCATCACAAAAACAAACAATTTATAAGAAGAATAAAATTAGCTTATGCCTCCTCTTTCTCAGCAGAAAAAAGTGGAACTGCGGAAGTGGCGTTCGAAATTAATAATAGTGCATTATATGCAACGCTTAATGTAGATACATACCATACATATATAATTAATGTACATACAAAGTGATTACAACTCGTAGAATTTATTTTATTTTATTTCTTTTTTTTCTCTGTTTGAAGACACTTATTTTTTTAATGAGACTTGTAGCGAACGCAGCATGCATTTAAAACCAAATACATACATACATGCGTACGATTTAGTTAAAAAATACCTTTTTTGTTTACTAAGATAGTGCATAATTTTCACCTGCAAAGATAGAGTTTTATATTTGTGCAGCGGTTTTCTTGTTTTTGGTCGCTACCTCGCTCTTCGTGTATAGTACTCGTAAAAATGTACATGCTTTTTTGTTTGTTTTTTTTTAATTACGCATTATTAAAAAGCTATCTTTCTCACATTTTTTCTTATTTACGTTTATTTGTATTGTTTTAAATGTAAGTTTTCAATGTCAATAAATTTTAGTAAAATCGTAGTATTGCTAGTTGAGTGCGCTATCAACCTACAGCACACATACACGTACACGTACATACTGCTTGATCGAAAAATAACTAAGAACCTTCAAAACGTACGTAATAACATAGTTTCCCACAGTTTTTTGCTTTATTGTTTTGAAATATTTGTCGAAAAATTGTATGTATTTTGATAAGTTATGCGTTTGTATGTAATAATTGATAAGTGCGTTCGTTCTATTTGAGAATTTTCAGATACTAATATATATACATACACGTACATACACACCCTCACTATTAATTTAAGCAGGTTAATATAATTGCACAGGTGCTTAATTTTTCGTTAAAAAACTAAAAAAGAAACTGAAGTACTTCTTTATTTATTCTTTCCAAATGGCACGTAAATCTAAATGGCACTATCGAAATTTTCTAAAAAAAAATATTTTTTTTAATCCATGATATATTTTCATATATGAATCAATGTTAATTTTCTACTTAAAACATATTTATATATGGTACATACTCGTACATACATACATACAGACGAACATACCTGTCTGCTAGTATTCTATCTATGTATATATGTATATACCAAACGTGCAAATGCTTCACACTTTCTACCTCCAAAACAATAACAAAACTTATATATATATATGACGAATGCTCATTCCTTCACATTGACTGCATAGACTTTAAAGTGGTGGATACGGTACTGATGATTAGTGGATTGTATGCAATTCATATGTAAACAATATGTGTATATGTACATATGTATCTATATGCATGCATTTGGGTGAAGATCTAATTTCTAGTGCGTGTATTGCAAGCGAAGCAAAGTTTTACAAAGAAAAATTTAAAATTTAAATTTAGGGCGTCTAAAGTACTAGTGCCCAAACAGTCGTGCATTAGTAGTAAGCTTACGAGTGAGTACATAAACATGCACGCATCGTTGCACAATTAAAAAAAAATGCATTCAGCAAAGTAAAGAAATGTTGTAAGCTTGAGTTAGACGATGCGTACATACACATATAGTATTTACGATGTACATACCTACATAATTACATATATTTATATGTATATGATGGCAACAAGTCAAGTGGCACGACGAATTTGAAAATAGTCGTAAAGAAAGTGCAATGCAATGTTACAAAAGAGAAAAAAAATTAAAAAAGTAATATAATAACACAAAATGCGTGAAAACCAAAAAGTTTTTTGGGGGAAAAATACAAACAATAACAAAAACATCAATTAATTTCGGCGCATTTTTTTAAGCTGGTGCTTTTGCATTCGATAATTCTTTTATGTAACTATTTTCAATGTGTTTATTTCATAACGGCATGCTTTGGTACGTATTATTGTTCTATATATATATATATATATATATATATATATATATATATATATATATATATATATATCTAAATACTTTTGTAGTTACTTAACATTTCAAGCTAATTAATGCCTTCATTAAGGTTTACTGCCTAGTACGTCTATAAGAACCGTACATTAGCCATGCACCAGCTATGTACATGTGTAGTATATAATATAGCAAGTGGCTTGAATTTATACATAATAAGGTGATTTGTCTATATAAAATATATTGGAGCCTTTTTATTTATTCGTAAATATTTTTTAACTAAATTCAGTCTTCTATTCTTCTCTTTGCAGGTAAAAATTGCAATAAAATAAATAAATAACTTTATTATTAAACATCTGAACGTATGAGTAAGTAGACTAGCTAAATATAACTAGGAGCAAATTCTTAAAAAATTTTAAGCTATGAATTTTGGGGAGCACAAAAATGGTTTTAAAAATAATAAAGTGTTAATGGACAGGTATTAGCAACAAATCTGGCCAAGATTTCCTTCTTGCCTTGATAATAAAGCCAACTTTGTTAAATCTGTAAATAAAACATTCATTTATTACTTCTACACATTTTTTCTTAAATATAATAAAAGCTTGAAATTAGTTAGATATTCTTTTGTCAAAATTTCATAATTTTAATTTCGTAAGAGTGTTAATAATGTTCAGAACTGAAACTATATGATCTGTAAATAGGCTGGCGTTGCAATAATTAGATCTCTACTAATTGCTAAAAAAAGCTTTCTGTTTCATTACACAGTGCAAGATTTTTGGGGTCATCGAATCCGACAAAGCTTTCATGATCAGAAGTTCAATAGAGATGCCAAATCTTGAACTTCAGCATCATTCGTGTTGATCATCTAAAAATCTGATAGCATTCGTTAATCAAGCGTGGTTTGTGTAATAAGATAACAATAATTCCGTCTGAACAATAATTTTAAAAGAAGAGAAACCTTCATAATTTCATTATGCAAAATAAAAGGTGCCAAAAATTCGGCGTTTTTGTCGTTTTTGTGTTTCACTGAGAAATTCAAAATAGTATATCGTCTTTATTTCAATGAAGGATTTGACTCATAAAGACTATATACCGAACAGGAATGAAAGGAAGAAATAAAGTCTGTCTGCACTATGTGAAACCAGTAAGGTGGATCGAAGACCGACAGGGGCTAAATGTTACGCTTGCTTCAACTCTGCAATTGCAATTGAGCAAACGCAATTCAATAGCTGCATAGCTGCAGAAAAACGCGCTCCTGGTGTCGATCTTCCTAAGCCTTCTACTCCCGAAAATTCATCCGAGGAAAATGAAACTGCTTGAACCAATCGAACCAATCGTTTGGTTTTTTTTTGGGAACCCAACGTTCAAAATTATGCACTACACCCGCTGACACAAAACGAAATGGATTGGAATGTGGCTAAATTGGGTTTTTGGTCACTGAATGCGAAAAATGACTATACCCAAGACCTGAATTTGTACCGATATGAAGAAGACATGTACGAATATATGTCAGTAAATGTTTTTACTGACCTTAATCCAGATGATGAGGTTCCTGATGTTGCTGATAATGATGATGAACCACCAATGCGAGGAATGAAGCTTTCATAAATATAGGGATTATAGGTATAAAATGAATTAAAAATAATTTGTTTGTTTCAAAATAAAGAAAAAAGTCAATGCTTGTGGACTTATAGCTGAGATATCGGCCAAAAACAGTGAAAAATGGTCAAAAAATGGCAAAAAAATGGTTTTGAGTCCAAAAATAAATTTTTTCACGTTAAGTTTGTTTTGCATTTTTTTCATCTACTCAATACCAACAACTTTGCTACAGATACTAAAACAATATGACATATGGTTGGCGATATATGGCCATATCAAAATATTGAGAAAATCCTAAAAAAACTACTTTGAGCAAAAAACGAGGTAATGCTCTCAGATTTTTATATGAACTAAGAATGCAAAATAAATGAAGCAAAAATTCAAGATCTGGCATCAACATTGAACTTCTGATCACGAAAGTCTTGTCAAAAATTTAGTGTTGTATAGTGTTATTTATCACTCCATCATTGGATTTAGTGCCATCTTTTAATATAGGCACCCAATTCAGCTGCAATAACCAAACGTGTCTGCAACTAATCAACTCTACAAACAGTTGGGAGTTAATTTCCACTCTAATTAAATCTACGTATCTTGCGTATATATGCATATATGTAAGATATACTAATAAAAGCAAAAGCAACACTATTTAGCAACACCAATGCAGTAGCAGAGTAACGAGTAAAGCCGTTACGAGTATATGCACCTTCGAGTAAATGCATATATAAAAACGATCGTATGAGTAGTTACGCTCGTATTTTCATTAGTTCGACCGACTGCTATTAGGTGTATTCAGGTATTCACTACTCTTTTTAAATTCCAAACCTGTGTGTTTTTGTTGTTGTTGCATTACGAGAAAAAACTATGAAGTATTTCATTTACTACCACTTCCTTTCCAACTGCAATTCGCAATTCAATCATTAATATACCAATGTAGGCGGCATTTTTCCTCTGTTTGCTTGTCTCTAAAATGCTATAGCTTTTTCAATCTCTCCCTCTTTCTCCTCTGCTAGCTCCATAGCTTTTTACAATTTACGGCACGAATGTTGTTGCCTGCAATTTTTTTTCAGCCGTAGCTTTCGAATGATTTTAATTTCATTGCATACTACTCTCATGACTTTTACTGCATTCTTCTCTAAGCTAGGTGAGTGGTGTAAGGCCAGATAGTAGAGAAAAACAATTTTTTTTTTATTTGTGTATGATTGAGTGTTGCCATAAAAATTGCATTTAGTTGATGAAATTTCATTTCGTTGCTGCAGCAAGTTTAGTGCTGCTGTCTGTTGTAGTCAGCGTTAGTTTCAAAGTTGTCAATTGGCTGTCAAAGCAATTCCATGGACAGTTAGGTACGTGCATATGGATATGAGCAAATGGGGGACATATGTGCATATGAGTGCTCTGGGGTTTAACTTGCTGTGTATATGCTATGTATATCTGTAGCTGAATATATAATATATAAAAATTGCCTATTTTTAGTTCTATTTTGGTTTTTTCTCGAAAAATTATACTTTTTTAATTAAGCAAATATATACATAACAAAATCAGTTATTTAAGCATATATGGATATTTAAAATTAATTAAAGATCTCAAAATTCTATTTGCATATAAAGTTCGTTGGTAACTGCAACTTCTCATTGCAATTTCCTTGCAATAATATAAGTTTTGCAAATATTTTTCCAACATTTTGTTTAAATTCCTTCTCCTAACATTTCAACTGTACTTTTCAACCAGCTAAAAATATTTATTTTACTTTTTTTAGTCCCTGCTGCTGTAGGCAATTTATTTGCACTTGTCCCTGTTTGAAGGGTGGAAGTGGAAGATGGTGAAAAATGAAATGAAGCCAATATAAATACAGTTAAAATTGCTGTACCTACACGCTTGTAGGCGTTAACGAATTTTCTGCAACTCGACTGCAGTTTTATCCGCCCATTGTACAAAAACTTTGTTAACTGTTTTGTTTTTTTTTTTTTGTGTAAATGGAATGAAATATGCACATACATATGTATAATGGTGATTTGTGTAATATAAATGTATGTACATGAATGTATATACAGGAAATTGCGCAATATTTTTACATATGTACATATCAAAGTGGGTGAACTCACACTATATACTTAGGTTTTATATATATACATATTGCAAATAGTTGCTCCAAAATGCAACAAACTTTCGCCAATAAAATGCAGAAAGTATTGCAAGGGATGTGGTAAAGCAAAATATATATTTTTTTCGATTTGTAGGAGGGGCGGAAAAATCCATGTCTTTTTTTTTGTTTCAGTGCAATTTTTCCTAAAGCAATTTTTTTTTTTTTAATTTTTTGTATGATGTGCTCCCTCTTTTAGGAGTTTGAGTTCGGCCTTATATCTGTGGAAGCTTCAAAAATTTATCACAAAAAAAAAAATGATCAAATAAATAGCTGGACGGAGCTATAACTTAAAAATATTGCTTATATATCTATCTAAGTTTATCGATGGACTATTTTTTCTTATGGCATGCCTAGATGTTAGCCTGCAATAACATGCAAAATTGAGCCAAACAAACAGTATTTATTTCATAAACTCTTTGAACTTGGTTTAACTTTAAAGTAACTTGACCATAAGCAACACCATCCGTCCAAATTGCCTTAACGACTCAATTATACCATCTTTTTTTTACCAATAAAGAGTAAAATAAGAAGAAAAAGTCTTTTTGTTTTTTGTTCTCAATTTCAAATTGACTTTTGATTCACTCACGGTCCTGATTTAGTATTTTTCACTTTTCAATGCCATTCATTCTTATTTCATTTATTTTTGTTTTTTATTTTTGTACTACATGCTATTTACAGTTTTTCGCAGCTAATAAACCCGAATATCCTCAACCCCTTACGTTCGCCTGCATTTTTCATCATTCAAACGAATTTCTATTCATTTCCTTAACGTTTCTGATTTCCTATCTGCCAGACAGTTGCAACACAATGAGGCGACATAGGCCATCACAAAGTGGACAAACAGACAAATAGCTAGACAAATACAAATAAACGTAAATTGAAAAAGTACAAAAAAAGAACGAAACAGGAGCAAAAGCATCAATTTTTCAATGTTTGACCACTGCATGCAAGCGGGTAGCAGTAGGAAATCAGACGGTCGACAATTGCTATGTATATATATGCATATGTATGTTTGTAAATACATGTTGTGCTGCATCTCAAATAAATTGCAGGGATGTGCAAAGACAATGAAAAACAAAAAAGGATGTTAAAAAAAAAATTAAAATTGATTTTTCTGATTGCATTTATTACATGTTTGCTTTAACAAGAACAACAACAAATTTAACTGGTGGCGGTAATTTGAGTATAAGCAAATTTTAAAGCTTTGGAGCACAGCATTAAAAATCATATACACAACCTTTATTTATAACCTAACAAAATTAGTCAATAAATATTTCTAATTATTTTATTTATTTTTATTTTATATATTTTAGTATTAATTTAAAATTTTACTATTCTATTTTATTTTTATTATATTTTTCACACTTTTAATTTTATAATTTATTTAATGTCATTTTATTTAATTTAATATATTTTATTTTTGATTTTATTTAATTATATATATTTTATTTTTTTTATTTTATTTATTTTTTTTAATTATTATTTTTTAATTTAATTTAATTTATTATTTTACTTCATTTCATTTTACTTTATTTCGTTTTATTTTACACTTATTTTATTAAACAAAACTAAATAAAATGTAGAAAAAAACATGCTTTTAATAATTTTAACGTGAAAAATTCGCATAAATGTATCTTTGTAGTGATTAAAAAACAGTAGTAAACTACTGATATTATTACTTAAAACCCAATAAAATCAGCAGTGCAAACAACATTGTAGCAATTCACCAAAACATACGATAGAACGAACATAGTATGTAGCTCAGCTAAAGCAAACATGCAAGAAGTTAAAATTTTGCTGAGTCTGCATTTACAGTTACTACTATGCGACACCCTATACAAATACATATATTTATATATGTATATATATTTCCATTAAACAAGCATACACAATCAGCCAAGTCGCAAGCTGTTGCAATGATAGATACAGCAAAATCTACCAACTTACAACCCACCCACCCACCTCCTATATATAAGTACATGATTGGGGCAAGCAAACATAATATATAACGATGTCTGTTATTTTTGGAGCCGAACGGGAGAGACTTTCGTGTAGTGGTGACTTTATGTACAACTTGGGAGAGGGTTGGTAGAATATGGCATGCGCCAGTGCACAAATCAAACTCAACTAGCAAAGCGGTAAATGTAGAAAGGAAAGGAAAGAATGGAATGCCAAGCAGCAGTAAAAACTACACGGAATACTCGTTAGACAGCCCTACAACAAATAAACACCCGACCACCCATTCAAAAACACACACACACATTGCCTGCAATGTATAAATGTGTATGCCGTTAAGAGTGCAGACGACTGCTGCAGCACACGAAGCGCATTTCGTTATTGCTCTTAGTGTCCTCAACAGTGCAAGCGCCCTCGTGATGTGGGTAGTAGTAGGTGTTGAGAAAATTTTCAGGAGAGAGCTTAATGTCAGTAGAATGTGTATAAAAATACATATATCGAATCGAGTGAAAATTTGTTTTAACTTTTTTTTTGGTATACAACATTTTACTGATGACGAAATATTCGTGAAGATCGGTCGTTACTGATGGGGGTGGTTGGGATAAATGAAGGAATATGCAATGTTGGCAGACACAATTGCCATGTAGACAATGCAGTAATAATGGTACTAATAAATTATGTTTGACACTGTTAAAAATATTACAATAATAAAATGTTACTGAAGTGTAATGTGTACATACATAAGTTTAAACGTAAAAAAAGCTTTCACTTTTAATATAAATAAAATAAAAATCGTAAATAAAAATAAAAATTTAACCAATATTAAGAAAGGAAGCAAAAAGTGAAATAAAATAAAAAGTAAAACAAGAAAATTAATAAAAATGAAATAAAATAAATAAATCAAAAGTTAACAAAAAATAAAAATATATTGAATTGATATAACTTAAAACTAATTAAATACTAAAAATATAATAAAATTAAAGGAAATTAATTTAAACTTAAGTAAATTAAGTACTAAAAAAGAAACAATGAAATATTACAAGTTGAATGAAAAACAACTTATGCATATCTTCAATTTTCTTTTTATTTAACATTATTGGATAGACTTCTTACTAAACGAAAATTTAACTGTTGTGTAAACTTCAATTTAATTGTATACCATGAAAATTACACACTCACCAATACATTCCCATATGTAATGAAATAATAAATTGCAACCCCTTGAAGTATGCAATGCTAAGCGCAATATTGCCACTTTGTATGTTAATAATTTAAATGATTTGGCAACCACTAAGAGAATTGCGACAAATGACAAACAGGTAGAAACATAGATACGTAGAATGAGGCCCATGTACATACGTGTACGTTGTAGTAAAGTATACAAGCAACGACGATGCAACACTGACATCCTAAAAAACCTAAAAGACAAAAAGCCAAATTCAAGTATTTCAAAAGCGAAGCTGTTAAAGGCAAAATGAATGGAAATATACTACACAATACGCCAACAAGAGCACAAACATTCATCAACATGCATGTGAGTTAACAAAGCAAGGCTTTCACATGCAAATTTACAGTGAAAGCATTGAATGCTACCAGCATGCTTTTCAACTTCAACCATGCTGCACATACATACATGAGGGTTGCTAGTAAGCTCGTGAGTGGTACTGCATTCTTGGATGATGAGTGCTGCAAGTTACGTTGTTGTACATGTAAATACCAAAAGTTGGAAAATGCAGAAAAAATGTTGAATATGCTGCCAATACAGGAAGAAGTCGGTAACATCCGCAACCACTACCACCACCAATAGCACTGCTGTTGTTATGACACAGACATGGCTTGCATGGCAGTGTAGCGATGTGTAGACTTTTAAGGTTTTCTCAACAAACCCGCCTAAAATGAAAGAGGCACGTTTGTAAGTATATCTGTAGTTGGGGAGAGTTGACATTGCAGTGTATTGAACGGTGCTATGCGAATGAAGATAAAATATTTTAATTTGTTTCTGCCTTTTCAGCGTTTAATTTTACGTTTTGCTTACTTTCCGATTGCCAAATATTTACTAGATGTTTGATGGGGTAGATGGAATGCAGCTTAATTTTGAAAATTAAAAGTTAGTAAAACAAGTAACAATAAAGTAAAATAAAAAATAAATAAACTAAAAAAATCTATAATAAAATAAATTAACAAAAAAAGGTATAATAAAAAATTAATTAGCAAAAAAATATAATAAAACAATTAGAAAAAATTAAAAAACAAATATAATAAAATAAAAAAACAAATATAATAAAATAAAAAAAACAAAATGTAATGGAATAAATAAAATAAAATAAAAAATTAAATAAAAAAAAACAAATAAAATCAATTTTTTTCACAATTTCCAAAAAATATATGATCTGAGATAGTTCCATAAAACTAAAAAACCTAAAACAATTTAACAGAAAAATAACCTGAAAATGCATATGGGAATTAAGGAAGAGCCTTGCCGTGCGAGTGAAATTTTCCAATAATAAAGAAGGCGTTGATTTAAAATATTTGTTGGTAAATTCTTCGCAAAAACAACTACATTGCGCCAAGTTTTACAGCTACAGAATATTTGAGCACTTGATCGTGGATATGTAGGTAAAAGGGAAGAAGGGAAAAACAACAATAAATGTAGCTTAATATGATAACTATTGGCTTGTGCTGTGGGCATCCCAAGTTCGAATCCAATTCGAACAAAGGTGTCTGAAAAAAGAAGTCAGATGAAGAAACGTGATAGTTTTTCCACTATTTACATAAAATATACGGTCTGAGACAGTTCCATAAAACTAAAAAACCAAATAAAATTAAAAAATTAAAAAGACAAAATAAAGTAAAATAATATGGAGAAAGTAATATAAAAAAATTACAATAAAAATTCAAGTAACGTATAAAATAAAATAATAATATTCATATATTATATAAAAAAAAAAAAAAATAAATAATTTAAATTAAATAAATAAAATTATAAATAGGAAATAAAAGATATTTTTTATTACATTAAAGTAAATTAAAAGATAGTAAAAGGTAAGTAGTCAGTAATTTCGTAAGTTCAATCAAAGTAGCCTACATTTAGGCGCACTAAAGGGAGAAGAATATGAATGTATTGTTGAAGAAATACGCATGCATACATACATATGTTTAAGGAAATCGTTTCTGTTGCATATTAGCTCGGGAAAGCACTTGGCTTGCACTAGGTGACCGCTCCTCTTTTAATTTCTTGTGAGTTTCTTATGAGTTCAATAATTTAAAAAAAACAGGTTGTCATATTCGAAAAAAGTTTAAGTTTCGTGTTGATTCCAATAGGAATGGTGTATAATTTAAGTTTTCGTATGTGCATATGTATATATGTATATCTGTAAATTGCTAAAACCAGCATTTTTTGAATCTCTAAGCAAAAATTGTATCCACTTTTGTTACAAATTATTATTACCGTATTCTTATTATTTTATTTCATCCAATTCATACATACACATATTGTTTATTGGTTTGTGTAGTTTTATTTATCTTCAATTTAAACATTTATTTGCTTGCTATTGCTGCAACTGCATTGGCAAAAAGAACAAAAAAGGAATTTACTTTTACGTCGTGCGAAATTTCGTATTTTTCGTTTTACTTTTTACTACTGCTGTGTTGTATTTGTTTTTCTTTTTTGTGTCGAATTCTACTTTTTGCATTATTTTTATGACTTATTGTATGCACTTGAAAAATTTATAATTGGACATACATACGTGTACATACATACGTACGTATATACAAACTTTTGTATATGTATTTTCTTTTGTTTATATTTATACATCCATATATTTTGCAGATAAAAGTATTTTTTTTTGTTTTTTTTTGTTTTGCTTATTCATTTGCGGTTGGAAATGCAGTAGACATTAGTATATGTTGGTCACTTATTAGAGGTGAGATGTAGCGTTTTCAAAGGTTAACATGTATTTTTCTGACAAAGTTGCCTTTGATTTTCATTTTCATTTATTATTTATTGCATAAAAAAATGTTATCCAGATATAGAATTTCCTTATAAAATATTAAGTAAATTCAGAAAATATATTCGTAAGCTTCTTTCTTAATAAAATTTAAATAAAACGGATTTTATTTTTGATATTCACCGCATTAAAAAATTTTTACCAATCAAGATCAAAATTTAACTCGAAATTCCCTAAACTCTACAAACCGGAAATGAAAAAAGTTATAACTGCAATTTCAATGATAATGATCTGTGAAAAAAGTATATACACATGTATATATGTATGTATATAGATGAATAGCAGCGACTGCACACAATGCAGTCAAATAAATAACTTTCATTTTCAAAAGTAGCAGTGAACAATGTCAAAGCAATAAAAGAAATAACTACTAAGCAGGATAACAAGAAATAAACCCAATGTACATACATACATACTTTGGCTCTGTACATACGTGTATGTACATACTATATACAGTAAGTAGGTGGTGGAGGCAAGAACACGTCTGCAAAAGTTGCACAAATTTTCGGTTGCCCTCAAAACTGCGCCGTGTCATGCAAACTTTTGTGCTGCTCTTTTGTTCTGCTCTTTTGTTGTTCTTATTGTTATTTGTTATTGCTGCTACTTTTGCTGCTGCATACGTATTTATATTCAAGACGCAGCAATGCAGATGCGTCATAACATTAGTATTTGTTTTGATTTTTTTTTCTTTGTTTTGGGTAAAAGTAAAAAGTAAAAGTTAAAAAGCTGCACAACAAAAAATTCAAAATAAAAAATAAAAAGCACAAAAATGTTCGGTTGAGCGACAATACGGGCGGCGCATTATATGTATGTATGTATATTTACATATGTATGTATAAGTAAAAATGCATGGCTGTATGTGTATATCTATATGCATTTTGAATGAGTTAGAGAAGACGTTTATCGCTGCAGACTAACCTGCAAAAATTCGTTTCGTGTTAGTAAAACGTACATATGTATGTACCTACATAGTAGAGGTTAAACACACAGTCGAACTGTCATGTATCCAGATTATGGCGCATTTTACTTATTTATTTTTTTGTCGACAAAGGCGTTGCGACAGTCAATTTTTTGTGTTTTCGTATAACTTTTCCATTTTGCCATTTTTGGGGGTTTTAACTTTGTGACCGTTTGTTGTGGCAGCTAGAGTGTGTATGCACATTCTACTTGCTACTCAGACAGTTAAATTGGCGCGCAAGTTTTTCGCGTAAAGAACATGCAATTTGTTTTTTTACACCCATTTCGTTGGCTGGCAATGACACTTGACAACGTGCCAAACACACACAAATACATACTGAAGGTGTTTGTATTGGCAGTGAAGTATAGCAGATATTCTTTAAAAATATGGAGATCAACTTTTTAACTTTTTAAATTTTCTATACTTACAATATTTACTACTGCTTGTACATAGGTACATAGGTGTTTATTCTTTAAATTTTTGTGCTTTACTTTCATAATTTATTTGTATTTTTCTATTATATTTATGCATTTTTTGTGTGTGTTTTTTGTTGTGTCCTGAAGTTTGAATTTGGAAGAATATTATATTTCTTATAAATTGATTTTCGTAAACTTTAATTATTCAAAAAATTACTCATTGTAATTTTTTTGTATGCAATTCTAATATTCATAATATTTTTTTTAATTTTTTTTTTGCTAATTTTTTTTTTTAATTTCTTTTACTAATTTTTTTCTTTCTAAATTTTCATTCCCCGAAGTCATCTTTTTTTCTCCGTAATCTTTTTCTTATAATAATCTATTTTCCAAAAGTCTCTTCATTAGAATTTTTGTATAATTTTTTTTTATTTATAAAAAAATCATGTTTCTACACGTTTCTAAACATGTGTGATTAGTTTTGCATACTTTTAGGCGCTTTGTAGAATTGGGTCACATAGATTATTGGCAAACTTGCATTATTGATGTTTACTATAGTAAGGAAAATATTGTAAATAGCCTAATAATATTACATTCATGGAATACTCTTGAATATGTATGTATTTTTCCAACAAAAATAACGGCAATCAACGCAAAGTCTGTCGAGAATAAAATTATTTATTTGATCACAGAAACATAACTGAAACCCGCAGACACTTATGTAAGCATGTATGTACATATACTCATGCATACATATGTAAATGAACGAATTTATATTTATGTATGCTTTAATGTTGCATCAAAATAATGTCTCATAAAAAATTGTCTTCACATTTGAAAACGCTCTTTTTGCCCCATAATATTTGTTACAACAGCAATATAATCCATAAATCATAAGTTTTAGGTTTAGCCTATAATCTATGTTCTCCAAACAAATATATTTTAGTATGTGTCTATTTGTATTATCGACCCACAAAAAACGCACAAATCACTCAAAAGTGCCGGCTTCTGCATTTACACTTTGCGTTGCGTTTTCGCATTACGAATATTTAATATTCAGAGTAAAAGTAAATCAAATAAGTAAAAATAAGCAAAAAAAGGAACATGAAATGAATTACATTATGAACATACAAATACATATGTATGTAGGTAAGCAAAAGTTGCCACGCTTTATCACCATTTTTGATTGTTGTTTTTGTTTTGCCATTGACTATCTGTTACAGTTCGTATAAAAACATTCCTAAATACATACATATACTAGTACTTACATATGCATGAATGTTGTATATACATACATACATATGTATGTATTTACATATATATATCAGGCAATTTTACTGTCAGCGACTTTGCCATCACCAGCAACAGCCACCATCGTCAGCTCATAACCAACCAAGCAGCATTGACAGCCACTTCGGCAGTGGCCCATCGTCAGCGTCATCGTCATCGTCGTTACTGTCTCAAGTTCAAGTTCAAGATAAAAATTTATTTCATTTCTTTCTGTTTTTTTGATATGATTTCTCTTTATTTCATTTACTTTTTCTTTATTATGTTTTGTGTGTTTTTGTATGAATGTGGCTATATGTACATATGTATATAAACATTTGTGTGCATTGAAAAAGTATATTTTATGAATATTTATGTGTGCAGAGAGGTGTATACATATCTTGGGATGCTGCATCATTAAGCTGCAATGCAAAAGTTATCATGAATGAATATATTTATATAACAATGGATAAGTAGATATGTATTTATATTGAGTATAATCTTAAAGATATACTATACGAGTATATCCATGTACCTACCTAATATACATCACGAAAAAGTATTTCGAACTCAGAATAAAGGGCAAAAAATAGAAGAGTTTGATGGCGTTGATTTGTTGTTGGTATTTATGAGTTTTTCTACAGATATTTTTTCAATTAAATATGTATATAAAAATTTCTAAATATTTTACAAAAATAAATGCAACTCTAATTAAAAAAATTAATATATTTTCTTTATTTTTAGGTAAAATTTTAATTCTCTAACTATAAGTGTATATATACACATGTATACATGAATGAAGAATATTCACTAAACAGTGAGTATTAAATTTACTGCCTTTATTATCAAAGAGCTTTATATATATTTACTTTTTTAATATGGTTCATTTTATATTGCAGACTAAAGCTATTGTAATAACAACAACGCATAGAAAAGTTTATATACTTCTAACTATTGCTTGCTCTATTGCAATTCGTTTAAATTCTCACTTCGCATAATTAACGAACGAATAACGCACTAGTCGAACGAAGTTCTCAGTTCGTATGTTGAGAGTAGGTGGGCGTTGTCAAAACTAATGAAATGCACTAATATAGTGAAGCAAAATGCCGACAAACACAGCTGCTATTGCACAGACCTACTTGTGTACATGCACATGTTTATACAGTACATATATATTTAAATATGCAAACATACATAGCAGAACTATATTGTTGGCAGATATTTTTTTTTAATGTATGTATTTTTCTGAATATACTTTTTCGATCAGCTTCATCACTTACTCACCTCTAATGGCATTAAAATTAAATTTGTTAATTAATTTTATTTTGTTATTTCGCAGCTGTTTTATAGTTTTTAAATTTATGTTTATTAATTTTGATTGTATTTTAAATAATTACGTGCATAAATTTTGCGCCATTGTGTTTTGTTTTGTTTTTTTAACTGCAAACAATTTCAGATTTATTTAGCGATTATCTCATTTTGTATGCATTGCATCTGTTTACTCACTCGAGAGCTGTTGGGCGGCGACACATTAAACTTACATACTTGTATATATTGTATATATTTTATATAAATAAACATACATAACTTACATAAATATGTACATATGTATGCATATATGTACATTCATATGCATATGCCAGTTTATGTGTGTATGCGCTCGCTTTATTGTCTGTCCTTTTGCTATGGCTGTCATTATACTGAAACTTATTGTTGTTTAGATCGCTTTTGGCGGTTATTTCTAACTCACGTCCGGCGTTGTGTCATGCAATTGACTGTGACGCTGACTGAGTGGCTTGCTTGTTTTTAAGTATTTAGAGCGCTTGCGCACGGCATATCCGTAATTGGCGCTTGCATTTATTTGCTCAAATATGACAGCTAATGCGTTCAACCTATGAATGTTTGTATGTGCAGGTATATTCGTGGCAGTTATTTATTAGTTTTCAATTTAAATTTTATTTGTTAATTTATATATGCATATACATATATACATTTAAAACGGAGCAATAGAAAAATAAAAATTTCACAATGAAATTCAAAAATAATTAATTAATTGCAAGTTAAATATGTCCATATGGAACAGACAACGCAAAGAGTAGAATCATATGCAGAAAAGATTTACCCTGTCTAATAAAAAGGGTTCATTTAAAAAAGTAATATATCTAAAATAAGATTAATTAAGAGTAAAATAGATTTAAAAATTAAATAAGTAATTAATATAAAAAATATTAAAATGAAAATAAATGAAAAAAAAAAATGAAAAATAAAAAAGTTAAAAGAAAAATAAAAAAAAATTAATGAAACATAAAAAAAGTAAATGAAAAATAAAAAATAAATACAAAATGAATAAAAAATATAAAATTAAAAAAATAAATACAACCATGTAAAAACAAAAAAAAAAAAAATAATTGGAAAATTAATAAAATAAAATTAAAAAAAAAAACAAAAATTAAAATAAAATAAACATTGGCTTGGCATAAGCTTGGAATAGTGCATATGATTTTCAAAACAGACTCTGAAGCTAGAGATACTACGACATCATCATTAATATTATCATTTGCAGCAAAATTATTTTTGAAAGAACAACAAGTATTAGCCATATAACAGTTAAGTACTAAGTTTGTGAATAACCGCACCTGCATTGCATAGAATTTATATGAATGTTGTTTGCATGTACATACATAGGTGTGTATGTATGTACTTTTGTCTGCCCGCCAGCAACCCTCAAATATTCATCCGCCGTGTAGCCCCCTACCCAGCGCTTCCATATACAATGTTCACATAACTTTTCGACGGTGTATGTGAGTTCTTATATATGTATGCATGTCGGCGTGTCTTTTGCATTTTATCGCTACAGTCATATAACGAAACGACTCTCACAATAATACACATAACAAACAGTGAAATAATATAATGCTCCACCTGTGCGTATGTATGAGTTAGCAAGTGTGTGTGTGTGTGTATGTGTATGTGTAGGGGAATCGTTACGGGAAGCTGAAAATATCATAAAATTGAATAAATGCGAAAATAAAACGAAAAACGAATCAAATACTGGCGAAAGAACGTAGAATGACAGAGTTGTGGAAGTGGGACACTTGTGTGCAGCGGCTGACAACAACAATAGCAACAACTTGATAGACGGCAGACAAGCGCAATACCACATATTATTCGTTAGCTTTTTTGATATCTTTTTGTTTTTGTGTGTTATTTCCGAGAATATTCAGTTATTTGTTTTTTTTTTTTTTGTTGAATTTTCGGCAAATATTTTTGAAATTGCTTTTGTTCTTTTTTTATTAAGTTTAGAATTTTTATTAATTTTTTATTGTCAAATTTTTACTTCTCGTTGAACAGTTGGCGCTTGAGTTTTGCTATACTTATTCACATACTGAATGAATATTTTTTAAATTTTTTTTTATTATTTTTTCTCGGTATGTACTTTTTGTTTCTCACTCAATTGCGCTGCGCTTTTGCATACATACATTTAAATATATGTAAATTGGCGCACATATAAAAATGCACTGTTTGCAATACTTACATATGTACATATGTAAATGGGGGAATAGGAATAAATAATTGGCTACTCCTAAAATCGGCGTTAGAAATGCCAACAGGCCGGCGTTCGTATGTATGTAGCTAGACATTTTATGCACATTGTATGAATGCACAAGCACCATATACTTCGCAAGTTTAATTGTATGTAACCACATACATACATATGTATACTCTTATACGCGAGCTTATGTTAAATATATGCAATCGCTTATGCAGTGCCGGGGATTTTTTTTTTTGTATATTTTTGGCATTCAAGTCAGTCAAATTATGGAAAAAATGGCAGCCACTAATTTGTCGGTATGTGAGTAAGAACGTGTACCGCACTGCAATTAGCGCATGCCAAGAAATACAATATGTACATATGAACATACACACATACAAGTACTATATGAAAATGTATATGTATATTTACAAATATTCATATATAAAATATGTATTTTTGTGTAAATAGTTTGCAACTTTCGACTTCCTAATGTAGCAGCGCATATACACTTATGTTATGTATATGTGTGTGATTTCGACTGCATGTCTCTCAACTGGCTGCAGCGTTAGCTTTATATTTGTTAGATTTGGCAGTCTCGTCACACGGGCGTGAATTTCAATGTCAACGGGTATGAGTCGATGTGCATACATACATACAAACGTATGTACATATGTATTTAAGAGTAAAGTTGTTATTCACTATATTTAATTGTACATCAGATCACAATCGAATATTTTGCTGTAGTCAAAATTTGATTTATAATGAAAAAATAATTCGCAAAAATTTATAACTTCTGGGTTTGCCAGAATTTATGTGCATTACAAAAACTAGGAGCCCAGCTGATGACAAAGAAAACTTAATATTCTTATTGCAAAATTTTTCAAAGTAATGGTTGAATTAATTTTTGTAAAAAAAAAAAATAAACGATATATGAGGTAGCAAGTGATATAGACTCACAAAGGCTTACCATACATTTTCTAATACACAGAATATGCATATAATAAAAAAATATTGTTATGGTAATAATTTCAATAATATTTTTTTGTTTTTGTAATAATATTTTTTTAATAATAATATTGTTTAATATTTTTTTTTTAATAACAATATTTCTTTTTAATAATAATATTTCTTTTTTTTAATAATTATATTTTTATTTTTATTATTATTTAATTTTTTATAATAGTTAATTATTTATGAAATTCAAATAAAGTCTTAATTATAACTGTGTTTGGTTTAAAATATTCATATGCATTATTAAAAATATTTACTCATAATCCCATATACAAATTATATCGGATCATTAATAAAATGCTCTTTAAAAGTTGAAAAACTACTAATAAATTTAAAAAAATCATGTGTATATGTAAATAGTATCTTTAACTTTACGGTGCAGGCACATTTGCAATATAATCGCTTTCAGAACTATTACTAAGCTCAAATATAAGGCAAAAATTATTATGAAAAGAACAAAAAGATATAAAAGAATCCTATGAACTACAAAAAAACTTAAAATTTTTAAAGAAAAACATATAAATGTTAAAAAAAAATTATTAAAAAAAAATTAAAAAGAATTAAATAAAAATAAAAAGAAATAAATTGTTTTTTCTTAAGAATTAAATGAAAAATTGAAATAAATAAGAAAGTAAAAAAATTTTAAGTATTAAAAAAATTTAAAAAAAATTTTTTATTTAAAAAATATATATAATATAATGCATAAATGCTAAAAATATAAAAAAGAATAAATTAAAAAATAAAAGTCATAAGCTATAAAAAATATAAAAATTTATTGTATAAAAAAATAGTTAAAAAAACTACAAAATTTTAATTAATAAAAAAACAAAAATAAATTATACAAGAAACAAAAGATATTAATTAATGTAAAATATATGATTTTATTTTCTTTACAACTTTTTTTATTTGTATTATATTTTTTTATCTTTTGTTCTAACTTTTTTTATTAATTTTTTTTGTTTTATTCTAATTTATTTATTCTAATGCTTTTTTTATTTTAACTTTTTACCCATTATGCTTTAAGCGCATTTCTTCGTACAGCAGCAGCTCGTGTTACTTTTTCATCACATTGCCCATTTATAAGTCAATAAAAACAGCACCAGTACCGGTAAGAACAACATTTCGACGCATTACTGTCGTTCGTCACAGCTGGCCTTGGTTGCAATCACTTGACGTTGTTATTGTTGTTTACTTTTTGGCATTTGCTTTTCTTTGCTATTTTTTAAACAATAAAATATACTGATATATGCATTGTTGTTGATTTGGTTTTTTATTTTAATTTTACTTAAATATTTATTTTGCGCTCTGTGTGTGTGTGTGTTTGATTTGCTCTTCCGCACTTTTTGACTCTTTGCATTACAAGTACTATTGTGTTTGCTGATTTTTTATTTAATTTTTTTTACTAAATTTTTTAATTGTTTATATTTAATGTATTTGCGCACAACCATATACGTATGTATGTGCATTTTACCGCGCTACACAAGCCGCTCTCTATTGCTTATTGCATATAACATAAATAAACACAAACATACAGATGTATGTACATACATATAGATATGTATAAGCATATTGCTTTTTGAATAAAATATTTGACTTGACTAAGTAACTGCCGGTGCTGCATTTGTGTGTATCTATATATACGTACATATGTATGTAGACATGTATGCACATATGTACATTTATATTTAGCAGTTTGCAATTTTTTTTTGTTTGATTTTTACTTACTAACACACAGTTGTGCTTGCTTTTCGTCTGTATTTTCACTATGCTGTTGCTGCTTCTACACTGCAATCATACCAGATGAGCAGCAAATGCTGATTGGCGCGACAAATGCAGGAAATGCTATTTCTTTATGTCGTTTTCGAAATTTGGGTGATTACTCATTCCGCTGATAGAGCTATAGAGCTTTTTTTCGGCTGCAACCTTGACTGTTTTCTGAGAAATGCAAATACAAATACACATTAAGATAAATATTTTTTTTGTAAATATGTTTGTTGACAATATTTCAATTTTTAAATAATATTTTTTAAAAATGTATCGTTATATGCAACTTTTATTAATACCTCAAAATCTTAAAATTTTTAATTAAAAACTAGTTTTTTTGCAAGATTTAATAGGAGGAACACAACCAAAAGTTACAAAATGTTGGATTTAAAATTAAACGATGGAAATAAAAGTCTATAAGGAAAAAGAAAACTTATAAAAAGAATATCAAAACAACATTTTTCAATAGCAGCCAACAAGCTTAGCAAACATATTCTTAATTCTTCCTTCTTCTTTCTTCAAATGCACCCTAAAAGCTCATTCCTTCTAAAAAAGGATTTGACACAGTAATTATAATGCAAAGTATGTTATGCAGGATTGCATAAAAATATTTCCAGTCCTTATATTGTACATATATATTTATGTAGGTATATTTGTATGTATGCATTATTCATGCCGCGTATTGCTTGCTGCATCATTGCGCCATAGAAGCATTCATACATACATACAGGCAAGCAGACGCCACACCTTCGCTTTCATCCTTTGAATTTTTTAGAAGGAAGTGATTGTAAAGAAGAAACGTATATACCCACATATATACATACATACATATGTGCTATATTTTTCATACATATATTTTTCATATATATGTATATACATACATAAATACATGTAGGAAAAATATAGCACAAAAGATCAGCATTTCCAACAAAGGTATGTACGATATACATATTTGCAATTCACATTGCGGTGCTTAATTTGCACCTTTGCGGATTTCTTCTAAGAATTCCAGATGATAAATAAAGTGTAGACGAAAGGGAGATATTACTTATGCATATACATATGTACAACTGTACGAAAGCTGCATTAGAAATTCAACAGCAGGAATTTTGGGGTTATCTAAAACCCTAATCATCGTTTGTACTTTCATACATACGTACATATGTATGTATGCATGTGTGTTCATACCGTCCACTGCCACAATGTTTTGGAATAAACCTTTTGATAGCCTTGGGACATGCATACACAAGTTTTTGTGTGTACATATCTACATACGTACATATATATTTTTCAAAGAAGGCAAATCGGCAGTGACCGTTGCAGTTCGCCATTCATTTACCCGTATGCTATTAAGAACCGTTGTTTTGAGCTACATACCTATTGCGCTATATTTATTCGTAAATATGTATGCTTATTGACGATCAGAAGCGAAATTTGTTGAAAAAAAACAATAAATTAGAAAATATAAGGCCATAAGAAACGGTAGAAGTTAACTTAGAACATTATAATGCCTGTCACGTTTCGTATCGCCGCAGGAGTCAATAGTCTTCAGGGCGTAGTTGCATGCAGAAGAAATATTTTGCAGAATAAATTTAAATTATAAAAATCTGTGCTTTCTTTTGACGATAAAACGCATTGAAAATTTTTTCTGAACTAAATATTTCCAATTTATTTACGGAAAAATTAATTTTTTAAACAATTTTTCTAAAGGCATCAAAAATGCAAAGAATATTTATTAGTATTTAAATAAAAAAAACATAAAATTAATTAGAAATATTTTATTTTAAAATTTTTTAATTTTAAAAAAATTTTTTTAATTTTTTTAAAGTTTGTTTCTTAATATTAAAAATTAAATAATTAAAAATTTTTTAAAAATTTCTAATTTTCAAATTAACATCTGTTTTCTTTGAAATGTTGCTAATTGCATGCCAATTGCTGTATCTATTGCTGCGAATTCATGTGTAGCCATATTTGTATGTACATATGTATGTGCATATGTACTCGTCTGCATTAAAAAAGCAAACACACATGTTCACCTAAAACCCACTCGCTATTTAGCTGTCCGACTGCTTCGATGCTTGCTTTTGCTGCCGTCATGCGCATACGAATTAAATAACTGCATTTGACCTTGTTATTTTTTTGGCATAACAAATGCCGTAGTTGTTATTATTGCAATTGAGAAGCAGACGCCGCACGCACGAATACATTAAAGAAAAATGACAAAACAATAAGAAAAAAAATAATTCCTAATAATAAAAAAACTTAATAAGAGCAACAGCAAAATTATATTTTTTCGTATGCGTTCGTATGTGTATACTCGTGAAATGTATGCGTGTGTGTATGAATGGGCTGCAGTCAGTGCGATCGCGTCAATGGCGGCGAAAGGGGTGTAGCGATCCGCAAAACGGGACCACCGCATGATTCTACTAACGGCGCAGCAGAGTAAAAGCAAATACAAATGCACAATAATTCATTCGCGCACACACACAAACGCGCGCACATACAATCACATTATAATAAGCCTGCAGCGCAACTCAGCCCCACATTTTGGCTGACGAAACGGGAAATGCGCGTCGCGCAAAATTTGCAAATAACAAAAAAGCAGCAAAAAAAATAAGCAATAAAATAAATTTAGAAAAGAGCAAGCGCAATAACAAACTCAAGCATACACATACATACTCGTGCTCATGTGAAAAAAGTAAGCGAATATTTTTCTTGTATCGCTCCAGGAAGGTGTATGAAATATTTGTGCGAATCTCTCAATGCTCTCATACTTTTATAAATAAGTTTGTATGTGTTTTTTTTTTGTGTGTGTGTGCTTTTGTTTGCTGTTTTGTTTAGCACATTTCTACGAATTTTTGCACAAGAGATAAACAATTTATTTTTGATTTTATTGTTGTTCTTATTATCGCATCGCTCAGCTGTTGTTAGTATTGGTGTGCCCGCGAAGGCTTTAACTTTTGCTGGCTGCTCCAACCTATTTCTTCGACACAACGCTCTGTTTAGCATGGTCAGTTCCTTCTAATCTAACCAGCTAGCATGGTTGTCGTCACACCGACAAATTGCTCGCTTTGCAATATACGAGTATTTACGAATTTTCTGGTCGATAGCTCACTAGGTCTACCTGCTGCGCCGATTCTTACTATTGTTTTGCCTTTTTTTAAGCAATATTTGCGAAATTTGTTGTGTTTGTTATAAAAGTTCATATGTATGTATGTAAAACGTGTGTGCGTATGCCGGTGCACTTCAAAATGTAGGTTAGACTTATAAAAAAAAAAACTTATAGAATTATAAAAAGCGAAAATAAACATATAAAAATATTTACGATATAACCAGCAAAACAGAGCACACGTATACACATATATTTGTGTCAGTACACACACATATGCGTATGAAAATACGCAAATAAACGTCGTCACTTTTTTGTAAATGTGAAATAAATGCACATCTGATATTTCGAATATTTGTGCGATTATGCAATAGCAGAAGAGGAAAAAAATTAAAACAGCAGTGAAAAAATAAGATTAATAGAGATATGACGAATTAAGTGATTGAGCGTATTATGTATAGGTGTAGTTATATGAAATGAAGTTAAATAGCTTGAAATCTTGAATTTTGGATTTAAGATTGCAGTGCAAACTAGGTGTGTGAAAAATTTCAAAAATTATTAATTTGAAAATTTCCGACAATATGTGTAAAAAATAGTACCGACAATAAAACAAATACTATAAAATTAGTAATTTAAATAATAGAAAATTCAATTTTCATAATCACTTGAATTGCTGAGAAAACTAAAATTCGCAAATTTACGTAAATGAAAAAATACATGTGGAAAAAATGTTAATTTACGAATGTTGAGTGCATTGAAATAAAAATCTGATGCAAAAATACATATGTATATCAGAGTGCTGTATCTGAATAATTTGACATAAATGGTATTTGAATCTAATTTTATAATTATGTATGTATAATAATTCGAGGTGAGTTCAACAATATAAAGTCATTTTTAAACATATTTAAAATTTTTGATAACATCGGATTTTATTGTACACCAAATTTTGTCCATACATCCATTACAGCCTTTACTTTTCCAAAAAAAAAAAAAAATTCAAAAAATTACGACCAAATTTTCTCCCGGCGAACCTACATAGAACAAACGCAAATCGTTAATGCACTTCGGCATTGGCTCCCGTTCTCATTCGCTATATATTTGGTATATGCATGTGTCTCATGCATGTGAGTTTCGCATACAAACTGCAACGTGCATATAGTTACATACAATTTTACACACACTTGTTCAAGTTGTTAAAATAAAACTAAATTCGCTTATTTTTTTTTTGTTTTCCCCACTATTCCCCAATAATACCATATATGTATATATGTATGATTCCCACCGAAATGTTTGTTGTCTTACTGTAAGTTGCCCAGACGATCTCTTAGTTTTGTTGGCTCTTCGACTCGTTCGGTTAATTAACGAATTGAATGCACCAATACGCTGTGTTACAATTTTTCCTCAAACGATCGTGTAATGCAATTCGTCTCTTATGTGCAATTTTTATTTGCCACGCTAAGTGGTATATGTCTGTATATGGGGCATGTAATTTATTTGCTGTTGTGAAATGTTCACAGGTGTTGTTCTGTTGTAACCAATCAGAAATTGAGAGACATTTATTTACGAGTGTGAGTAGTTGATCGATCGCATATATACATACATACGAATACATATGCATGTAAAATAAAATAAAATTAAATGAATCAAAATAAGTTAAAATAAAATAAAATCAAATAAGAAAAAGATAAATTAATAAAAAAATAGGATAAAATAAATGAAGTTAAAAAAATTTGAATTAAGAAAATAATTAAAATAAAATTAAATTAAGTGAAACAAAATAAATTAAATGAAGTGAAATGAATAAGTTAAATTAAAGTGAATTAAAATATAATAAAATTGTATTGATAATATACCATAGACAACTAAAATAAATGAGAACAAATTAAATGTAACTTTAATTGGATATTAAAAAATAGTGTAAGGTCAAACTTAATTTAAATTTAAATTACAAAAATCTAAACATTTACACCATAGAATAAAGCCGAATTATCGTTAGTCTATTCCGCAAAAAATATGCTCATGAAAAACGAAAGAGAAAACGTAGAATCACAGCAAGCCACAAACTCTTTAGACCATCTCAGTTGCATTTTCACTTACTTCACAGGCTTTTGCACTAATTGCAATCATTAAATTTACTGTTCACTGAGCGTGTCTAACAAGTAAAATGCAGAATAAGCAATATGATGAAAAAATAGGTAGATAAATAATCAGTAAGGAAATCCTTTGAAAGCTGGCATGCTGCGAAAAAATTGTGTTTCCACATAAATGACAAGGTGCATAGCTAAATTTTTTATTTCACCAAACCAACAAGATACTACACGCTTTGCTAATAGCAGGCAGTCATTGCCTGTGGAACAACTTAACAAAAACCCTGCATGCACACGCTTCTCAAGCTTCTAAGTAACTTGAAAAAAATAAATAAATAAATAAACAGGAAAGTAGAAGTGGTCGCAGGAAAATACGCTACATAAATGCAATTGGCAACATTTCCACATAAAGTACACAAAGAAGTACATGCAACATACACATGCGGCTGCCACCACTACTTAATCCGCTGCGCCGCACAATATGCAATCGAGTTCATTTTTATTACTTACATACCTACATACATATCTATGTAGTAACCGGATTTTGTGCGCTTACAAACATACATACAAAAGTTGCACACCTCTATTTTCCGTGCTTCTGCTTGATAGAAGGTTTGTAAAGTATTATGTAAAAAAGCAGAAATTGACAACTACAAAAAGCGCTTCATTAAAAATATCCTTTTTACCGAGGAAACCCCATGTAGGGGTGCACATGGTGTTTAATGGTGCAGCATAAGGTGGGAAGTTGTTTGAAGCACCACAATTCTGCGCTGTAAGTGTGTAGTGATACGTCCATAATTCGTGCACCAAATGAACTTTAACGAATGGAGGGTGAAATGTACTATAGAAAACAACAGCAAATATAATGCACTAATGCAATGACACACATGCAGCACGTGCAACATGCACTTAGAAAATCTAATATGCTAGGGCACATTGGAAACAAAACAACAAAAGCTTATTATCCTTCTGCAATTTTGGACTGTGGTTCATATTTTAGCAAATCGAGCTCAAATTGAATAAAAGGAAAAAATTAAATAGAATTTATTCAAGAAAAAAAAATATTGAGGAAAATATTTAAATTAATTTGTATTTGACATTTTCTTAGAAACATTAAATTATTTAATATAATAAATTAATTAATATAGTAAATTAATTCATATAATAAAATCGAAAAGTATGCAGTCTATTTGTTAATTAGCTTGGCAACAAATATAACCAATATAATATAGCAATGTACCTATAAATTAGAGCTCAAGATTTTGTTCGAACATTTTCGAGCTGCTCGAGCATTTGAGCAATGAGTACTCGCACACAAGTTCCAGTCTCATTGCTTTTTTCCAGAACTTTCTTCTATAATTTTAATTTTATGGATGCAAAGTATGAAACTTACAGAAATACTAAAGAAATTTTGACAAACAAAATTGAAATTTAAAAAATTTCAAACTCATTTGAGCAGTTGAGCAATGAGTATCGAGCGAGTATCGAGCTGCTCATAATGCTCGATACCCGGGTATCTAAAGCTCTACTATAAATACATATTTCGGCTTTTACGCGACACTGTCCCAAAGCAGCTGCTGCTCATCTGTCTCAAATAAGAAACATTGGCTCGACTTTACCGCACTGCAGTGGCGACTGTCAGACAGCTAGTCAGTCAGTCAGCCAGCCTGCCCATTCAATCAGCCAACACCCAACTATATTTGTGTATAAACATACATACGTTTTAAACATTTATCGCGCAGTGTCTAGGAAAGGCTTTTATCAGGCTGCAGTCGCACAAACAGCGGTTAGCCTTTCAAGTGGCATCAAGGGACCGTATTGCAGTGGCATCGCAACGCCTGGGGGTTATTTGCTTTGATTACTTGCAACATACACTTACATATGCATATTCACATGCACGGGAAAATATTCGAGCGTAAATTGAGATATGAAAAATTTATATGAATGCAGGAGTGTTTGATTTTTTTTGGTCTCTAATATCGAATATGTATGTATATACATATGTACATACATATATGTGTGTTGTTGTTATTATTATTGTTTTTTTAGTATTTTGTTTTCCTGCAGGCGATTTTTAAACTTTCTTTTTCGTTGGTTAGCGCTTTGGTTTTGTTGAAAATGTTTTTAATTTCGGGGTTTCGTATTATGTTGCTTATGGCATACAAATTTGCAATTTACTCTATATATAATATAAAGAGAAAATTATGTGTTATATACGTATTATGTGTTATATCTATGTGTATGTATGAATGTATTTTAACACAGTAATAAGTATGCTTCACTTATGAAGAATGAATATTTAAGAGTACATATGTATGTATGTATGTATTTGTGATTAACACTGTCCTACGAGACCACGAATTGTCAGTATATGCATCATCTTTATACTAGTTAAATACCAGTTCATATATACCAATAAAGATACTGTTTCGATCATGCCAGTTGAAAACTAGTTCACCTGAGACCAGTCTGCGTCGTTATAACCAAAACTCAGTTTGTACCTACAAAATTCTACTACTCACCTCTCTTAAGCCAAAATCAATGAGAAAGATTACATTTATATTTTGCATATGTACATATTTATCAGATATCGATCTATGCCTTTGAAGCTTAATTAGGATTGCTCATTATTTTTTACAATTGGGCAAAGTATAAGTAGCTACAATAATAAGTGGTGGTTGTTGTACCTCCAAGTCTAATAACGCTAACTGGTATGAATTTGACCGCAAAATACTAATTCAAATACCGGGATTTTTGCAAACTAGTCCAGATTTTGCTGAAAAATTCTAGTCTATGAAACGTTCTGAGTTAGGGTCTTGGCGCGACCAACATAAAAAATTATAGAAAATTAATTTAAAATAAAAAAATTAAGTTATTTTTTTTCTAATTGCGTTCGCCCCTCGCGAGGGAATGTCAATCCTTTCTACTGTAATTCTGACGCGAAATAAAAGCTACTCATGAAATTCCATCAGCCGCTCGGAGCTATTAGAAAGCGTTCATAATAAATATGGCAAAAATAACGAAATTTATTTTGTTTATGTATTTACTTGGTTTTATTTTATTTTATTTTCTTATCTTTATTATTTGACTTTATTTTATTTTATTTTATTGAATTTTATTTCAGTTTTATTTTATTTTATTTTTATTTTTTTCATTATATTTCATTTTATTATATTTTATTTCATATTGTCTTTTTTTATTTTATTTTGTTTTATTTTATTTTATTTCATTTTATTTCATTTTACATTTTAAACTTTGTTTTACTTTATTTACTCTTATTTTGTTTAATTTAATTTTTAGTTCTATCATTTTCTTATTTTAGTTTATTTACTTTTATTTATTTAATTATATTTTATTTTAGTTTATTTTAGTTTTAATTAATTTAATTTAATTTTATTCCATTTTAATTTATTATTTTTTTATATTTATATTGTTTTATTTATTTTATATATTTTTTATATTTATATTGTTTTATATTATTTTACTTTATTGGTCATTTTATTTTATTTCCTTTTTGTTTAATTTATTTTTATTTCTTAAGTGCGAAATGTTTTATCAAAAAAAAAAATAATAATAATAATAATAATAATACAAATTCAATATAACTCAAGCAGCAAATAACTTTTCAGGGCACGCACTAAAATGAATTATACGTCCTGCATGCACGCAGGATACTTTTCATGTTTAGCTGCCCTCTCACAACCCTCTAAATTGACATTTATTTATATGTATTGATTAAGTTATGTATATACATATATGTATATGTATACATAGTATTAGCTAATTCGTTGGTGGAAAACGCAGTTGCAAAAAATGCGCACGCACTTTCATTATCGGCCAGCATTTTTTGCGTGTTCTTGTGTGTACGAGTATATACATACATATGAAAAGGAAAAAATCCGCTTTGAATGACGTAAGCATACTGGTTTGGAATGTGTAAAAAGATAGATTGGTCCAATGTACAAAGTGAAGTACATATGTACAATACGTATTGAAGTGCCTGAGGATGCAGACTAAACTAGATGTAAACTAAACTTGGCTGTAAAAACAATAAAATTATTACGCTATTTGTGAGTTTCAGACATAGAAAAGGACATAAAAGTGGCATTTAGAAAACCACTTTATTTTCTTCACTAACCTTTATTGGTATTTTAAAATGAGAAAAATAGATTAAAGATTTAAGTTTTAATTTAAAATGTCCCTAAATGATATTTTATTTTCTTAATTTCCCTCATTTTCATTTCGACTTTGTTTAATTTTTATTTATTTTTACTTAATTATTTTAAGTTTTTGTTATAATTATTATTTTCATATCTTTTTTATATTAAAAAAGAAAACATGTTTTTTTTGCGAAACTAAAAAACGCGGCAACCCTACACTGGTCAGCTTTTCCAGTACTTTAATTACCATTTAGGATATCTTCGCTATTCCTTGTTCGTCGGTAGGCATTGGCGCCCAAAAGAATCAAAATCTCGTGCACGAAAAACATGACTTAACGAAAGAAAAAAAAAACAAGAAAGTTGGACGCAATAAATTACAAGAGAAAATCATTGCGCGTTTCAACGTGTGCGTGAGCAACAAAACCAACGAGACACCACCCGACCGGCAACCACACCCGTGGTAAGTGGCTTACGCTAAGGCAAAGCGCCAGCGTTCAGTGGAGTAGCTAGGGCAGCGCCAAATAAAATGGAGTGGAGGTAAACGTTAATGCAGCTACCTTGCTACAGATTGTATGTGTATGTGTGTGTGTGTGTGCATTAATGTGCATTTTTGTGTGTGTATACGCATCAGAGAACAATTTCCGACATGAGTAATTATTGTCACAAGCCCGTGCCGCGGTGCTTGTGCTTCTGAGTTTGGCGTTGAGCCTGTTACAATTGTTGTTGTAAGAAATTATAAGTACATACATACGTACATGCTTACCCTTGAGTGTGTGTGCGTGTGTGTGACTTAAATGAAGTGTGCTGCGTGCAAAGAATATGAAGAAAGTATTTTGGCGCTAGCCATAGACTGTAAGGGTGGTGGTAATTATGACAACAAAGCTTTGCTGCCAAACATAATTGCCAAATTGAATTAGTATACACAATAGCATGTACTTGTCTATACCTTCTGCTCAAATATAAACGAGACTTTATCCATAACTCGACAAGGACAAGATATATGGCCATACTTTTTTTTGCTTAGGTTGGCAGGACTGTTATATGTTTACATGTCAAATTTGAGCGCGATCTGTCACATAGTTTTTTTTTTACGGCACTATAAACAAGTCAACCTCGAGTGTGTTTTTCGAATTTTACTATGGAAATTAACGTTGAGCAAAATGTTTGTTTGAAATTTTGTTATTCCAATGGAATAAGTGCGACGGACGGAATGAAAATGTTGCAGAAGGCATATGGGGAGTCTTGCCTATCACGTGTACGTATTTTTGATTGGTATAAGTCGTTCAAGGACGGCCGTACATCGCTGGAGAACTTGCCCCATGATCGTCGTCCAGCAACGTCAATAAACAAAGAAAACGTCAAAAAAGTAAAGAAATTTGTGTTGGAAAATCGTCGTGTGACTGAAAGAGAGATAGCTAGTGAGCTCAACATATCAAATGGATCCGCTCATAGCATTATTCACGATGTTTTGGGCATGAGACGTGTGCCTGCTCGACTTGTTCCAAAATTGTTGCTCATACGTCTCGTCTTGTACGCAATTATTTGATCAAAAACAACGTAAATATTGTTCCGCAAGCACCGTATTCACCCGACATGGCACCGTGTGACTTTTTTCTTTTCCTTAAACTCAAATTGCCGCTTCGTGGAAAGTATTTTCAGTCGATTGAAGTCATAAAAAAGAATTCGAAGAAGGAACTGAAAGCCATACCTAAAGCGGCCAACCAGAAGTGTTATGAAGATTGGAAAAAAAAGGTGGCATATGTGTATCGCCTCTAATGGTGACTATTTTGAAGGAGATAAAATAAATATTGAAGAATAATTAACCGTTTTTGCTTTATTGAGCCAGTCTCGTTTATATTTGAGCAGAAGATATGTATGCATGTACACACACTTTTTTTATCAAATGCAGCTTTGCACTTCAAAGCAACGTTATATTGTTTATACATATATTCATACATATGCATGTATGTATATACCTTTTACGCGCACAAAATTAGGTTTTAAAAATTTAACGACTTTTTTAGTTTTTTTTTTGTTCTTTTACTCACCTAACTCAGCCGTTAACTTTAGTAGCTATTTTAATTACTTATTTACTATGCTTTTCTTATATACTCATATACATACATACATATGTACATATAAAGCATTCATCCAAGGCAAAGCTTGCTATGCGCTTGTATAGCTGGCGTTGAAAAGACATTTTTTCTTATTTTCTTTTTAATTTCCTTACTTCACTCATTTAATTTCTTCTCCTTTATTTTGTAGCCTATTTTAAGGCGCCACTCAAGTGCTGCTTGTAATCGTTTAATGTTGAGCGAGTGTAGAGGAATGTAAAAAAATCACTTGCGTTGGGGGTGGACCTTACAAGCATATGCATACATACATACATATAAGAATGTATGGATGTATATATTCACCTCATTACCGAATTTATTTTCTGCAGTGTATAAGAGAATTTTTCCACCCTGCCACTTTGAAGCGAAGCAGTTAAGAAGAAAATTGAAGCTCTTTTGCGGCTTTCAGATTTTTTTTTTTTTTGGAAATTTGTAAGAAACCAGCGAACTGTATTTAATGCCGAAACTTTCGTGGTTTGGTTGGAAATTTTTGGGCTTCTGTAGATTTTTTTGTGCTTAAATTGCATAAATTTAATTGCTTGTGATTATATTATAGAAAGAGTGTTTAATTTAATAAACACCAGTGGGACAGTGGTTAAAACAGGATTTTATAATATACATTAATATTGCATATAGTGTGGATAATAATAATTATTATTTAAATCAAATAAGTTTTAATAAATATTATTTTAAATAATTAAAATTAATTAAAGTCAAATTTTAATTAATTAAATATAATTAAACAACTAACCAAATTTTTGTTTTCTGTATTTTCAGGTAAAACTCCAGCTTTCTAAATTAAAGACATTATTAAAATATTAGAATGGCTAATAAGTAAGTTCTTTTTTCAACAATATGTAATATTATACACACATATGCGTGTACATAGAGAAATATATGTACATATGTACATAGGGAAATATTAGTTTCACAGATAACCATATAAATTCCAAATTGGAATATCTGCTTAGAAAATCGTTTTTAATACCAAAACTCGTATAATCTGCTCATGAGGAAAACTCAATAATCTCCTATCGTGAAAAAATGGCTTTTGAAATAAATATAACCCATTAGGGAATAAAAAAGCTACGGGTTTATACAGCCTGATTCTTTAAATGTTCATTCCACGTCTCTACATGCTTCTATATGGGTGCATAAGAACGTTAACTAGTACATAACCTAAAAAATATGTCTGAAAAATAAGCGTGTACATACAATTTTCATAATAGTTAAGATTATACTGGATTCCGCCTCAAGGCTTAAGGGTAAAGCCACCTCAGAGGTTGGAAAATAGACTCATTTTTTTAAATTTATTGTAGGAATATAGGAAAAGGAATCGAGTTACTATTTAACCATTTCATTGAACATATATTGAAGTATAAAAAAATATTCTTTAATTATTGTTTTTTTACAAAATGGCGCTGATGAAGTCCAATATTTTAATCCATGTTTTTTGAAAGGCGTCCACGGGAGGACCGATTTCTTCTAAATGATGAGACCTAGAACAAAAAAGCAGCAAAATAAAAAGTTCAGCTATTTGAGATATTTTGAACAGCCAGGGCTTATCATGCGTCATTATTCGTATTAAGATATTTTCGCTAAGATTTTGTTAATCTCTTTTATTTATTTATTTACTTTTTTATTTTTTTTTTATTTATTTCTTTTTTTATTTATTTTATTTTTTATTTTTATTTATTTATTTTATTTATTTATTTATTTATTTTTTTTGAGCAAAATATCTCTCCACTCCTGGCAAAGCTACTACGCTAATTAACGGAACTAGTGAATTAGTGTACGGAAAATGAAAATGAAAAATCCGATAACAAATATACATACATATATACACTTCAAAGAGGAAGAAAAGCTCAACTTGTATATTACAATTGCATATCTTCCACCAAAAAACATACGAAAAACTAATCAAAAACTCGACGCGCACAGGCCGCAAATAGCGGCAACAGCGACACCCAAACAGCTGAACATTGAGCAAACGGTAAATAGCAGCCAGCAAACACCAACGATAGTATAACGGGTTTTATAAAAAGTATGCCTACATCATACAGGCGACAGACAGTTATGATAGTCATATATTTATACTCGTATACCGTTACCACAAATAGCCTAGCAGACTTTACTCTTGACTAGCTGGTTGGCCAGCCGTTTGCTTTGCGCTAGCGCCAGCGACAAGTTAACAACGTTGCCAATTCCATTTCCGCTTCCGTTGCTTATGTTTATCTGTTGTTGTTGTTAATATTCCTTTTTTAAACAACAACAACAAACAACTCTTACACCTGACAACCAAGATATATTTATATACATAAGTATGTGCATGCATGCTTATATTTATGTATGACCAGTGTTGCATAAATATGTATATAGTCTTGTTCATCAACGCTCTGTGTTTGTCCTGTTTCAGTTTTGATGAATTGATAGACGCCGCGACAGACAAATAAATATAAAACAACAAAAACAACAACAGTTGCTCGAAATTTTGTTATTTTTGTTGTTAGCGAAAAAAGTGTATGAGCAACTGTTATGGCTTGAACATTCGAATATATGGTCGAATGATTTTTGGCCCAGCCTAGTTGGCTTTGCTCAGTTCAGCTCTGACGTTCGCATTTCATATTGTTTGCTTACCACCAACACAAACAGCAACAACAACAACAATTTAAAGTAGGTATCATTTTTGCATTTGGCAAACATTCATTTGACGCTTGAGAAACGGCACGACGCGACACGACGCTATGTTGATGATGACCAAGGCGGCGGCGGTGGCGGCTCATACGCGGTAACGTCCGCACGCGCTAATGCTATAATCCTTTCAAACCCCAAAGCCACGACCGCTACCAAAACTTTATCTACTTCTACTATACTTCAGTAGTAGGTTGGTTGGCGTGAGCACACGTGTATAAGCGGGTGTTGTTGTTGTGTTTAGAGTTTATTGCAAATGCATATCTCAAGTATGTTGTTGTTGTGGGTGTGCGGTACGTCTATGGTTTGAGTTCTGGTGTAGGGTATTAAATCGATGAAGTATTAACGACTTAATTGCAAGTTTTTTGAACATTTCGCGAAACTGACCGAGAGCTACAAAAACCTACTATTGCTTTTTTATAAAAGTTCTTGTTTTTTAACAATTGTTAATTTTTTTGTTTACAACTGCTTCAAATTTCATTTGGTTGTCATCAAACGCAAGCAGCTTAGGGAAGTTCATAAAAGGAAGATTAATTGAGTGCGCTGGTAGAAGAGTCAAAATTCATATTAAATACATTTTAAGCAATTAAATTTTTTAATAAATGTAGAAATGCAACTGTGCTAACTGTATTGATATATATAAATTTCCGAACTAATAGTGTGTTACTAGTACTGGAGGAGGTGGGATATTACAAAATGGAAGAAATTGAAATGAAATGAATTGTTTATAATGTACAATGTATAGATATGCCCAAGCCGAAATTTTGGATATAAAGAATGCTACAGATTACATTGGAGCCGAATTCACGAACAAATATCTTTGTCTCCAACAGTAATCAGAAGGTAAGCTCTAGGGCGGCCACGGTAGCCGAATGGTTAGCATTGCGTACTGACATTCGGAAGCCTCGGGTTCAAATCCCGGTGCCACCAACATCCAAAAGTCGTGGAAAGTTAATTTAAATAAAAAATTAAGTTAAATTTTCTAATTGCGGTCGCCCCTCGGCAGAGAATGTCCACCCCCGAGTGTATTTCGGACATGAAATAAAGGCCTCTCGTAAAAAAACCATCAGCCGTTCGGAGGCGGCTTAGTATAAACTGTAGGTCCCTCCATTTGTTGGAAAAACATCAAGACACAAGACCACAAATTGGAGGATAAGCTCGGCCAAAAATCGCTTCAGAGGTTACAAAGTGCCAATTATATACTACAATTAATCATAAAAATGTTTCGTCGTGATCGTGGACCCAATATATCTGACCAAATTTCATATTCTTCATTGGATGGATTTCACATTGAAAATATGGATGGACTCAACCAGCTCAACATAGATCGTTACCTTGTCCGCAACAAATTTTGATGGTCCTATCGCTCCTTCTGGCACCTATATGTAGGTATATACGATGGATCCTAATAATATACCAATATACGTTATGTATTTGTATGAAAGTTGTAATTATGCCACTTCTGATATTTGAGAAATTTTTTTATAATAATACTTACTACCTCTACAGTAATATATAAACTGAATTAAAAATGAACAAATAATTTTAGCAATGCAAAAAGTTAATAATTTCCACAACAACTGTATCCAACATGATATTTGAGAATATAGGAAAATTGAATCGTTGTCCTTCGTTCTTTCATAATGCTTAGCGTTAACTTTAAATTACACCACATCTGATTTTCGAGAAAATTCAAATAAATATTTTTCTTAAAAAACTGAATCAAAAATTCAGGTATTAAAATTTCAAAATTTGCTATAGCTACTCTGAAATAAATTTTGTAAAATGAAAATGTATTAAAAATACAAGAATTTAAGTTTTTAAATTACCATTTGTACTGACAGGTTTGAGTTGCTTGCCTTTGGCGCTATAATAAAATCATAACTGACTGCTGGCGCTTTTTTCCCAACCACTACTGTTCACCACACCCCGCCAACGCCGCTACGGTAGCCAAGTAAAGGTTTTGTGGCAGATAAAGTATTTTTATGCGTATATCTCAGCAAACACCAATCAGCACAACTTTTAACTGTCGATACAAAAAAAAAACGGGAAAAGAAATGTTATGAAAAATTCAAATCCAAAATTCACGCACATATTGAACTAACGACACAACATAGGCGGTGGTGATGCGCTAAACTTGAAAGTACGTGCGAACACCTGAACCTACACCATACGCGGGTGGTTAACAGCCTACCCTTTGTCATTAGACATGTGACTGGTAATTCATGGGCACATACTCTGCCTTGTTTTTGCTTTGTATTATGTGCCCAAGCGCCTTATCAATACTTGCAGGCCAGTTATTTGGTCTATTCTGGGTTTAATTTTTTTTTTTTTTTGTTTGGCTGCCTCTATCTGCAACTACCTACCTGTAGACACAAAACCAATCAAGTAGCGTACATCAGCAAAAAGCATGTCAATCAAGAGCAATACGAAACGACTGTGACTCGTTTTGTCCTGTCGCTGTTGCTTCTAAAATATAATCGTTGGTGCCACAATCCTTTGCTGCAGGCCACTTTTCTCTTACCGTTATTATAGTGAACTTTTTTTTCTATTGTACACACGTTGTTATTGTTTATGTACGTATATGCCACTACGCATGCAAAGTTGATTGCGTGTTTTTTTGTTATGATTTTGAAACTTTGCTGATCTGTCTTTGAGCTGAGCTGAGTCTGAGCCATCAACGTCGGTTGTGTGTAGATGTGTTTTGTATTATGTGCGCGCGACTGGTTTTTCTTTTGCTGATAGCCTTCTCATGCCGTAACTTTATTCGCGGATTTTAATTTGTTTACTTTACTCTGCTATTTTGATTGTTATTACTGATTTTTCTAGTTTCTCAAGCTTTCATAGCTGTTTTAGGTTACTCATATGTCATTCGGATTCAGATATTTAAACACATCATTCAGGAGCCTGCCATTTGTCACATTGACCGATGTTTAATGACGGTTTAATACGAATTTGTTACGTTGATTATGCCTACTTTACGGAAGAGCAATAAAAGGTCAGGTCTCTTCAGAAGATAGTTGGTCTGAACATATTGTATTATCCCTCATATGGTTCCTTGGTCACTGAAACAAAAAAAATCGGTTAAAAATTTGTTTCAATATAACGATTGTTTCAAAATTGAGCCGGAATTGTAACATTCGCAAAAAATCAGATTACAATTTGAAACATAGCTTCGCTCTTTTTTGAAGAAGCTACTAAATTACCTAGAACATAAACGAATTTTAGACCAATCGGTTTTCAAGGTCCTGAGAAAAAAAATTATTAATTGGTAAAATTGTAATTTTTTCAATTGGTTTACTATACTTATCGTCCTATGGCCTGTTCGAACCAATTCCGGTTTATCTTGTTAATTTTTTAAGTCGGAACTGTGCTGTTAAATACAATCATTGGTTTGAAAAAAAAAAACACGAAAGCATACTCTTATTTTTGGAGCTGTAATCGAAATAAGGCAAGAAAATTCAGAAGCAATTATCCAATAAAAATTCAAACTACGTTAAAGCATTTGTGTACCCCTGCACCTGATAGCAGCAACTTTACCACACCTCCAAAAAATTTCACGGCGAAGAATGTTTATTAGCAGTTGAAAAATATTTATGTACCAAGTCAAAACATAAAATGTGAATGAAGGACTAGGCACTTTAACAAACCCTTTTTCTACCAGCCAAACTCTGAACACTCATATTCTGACAGGGGCAAGAGTGGCGGTATTGAAGGCGACGAGCCTACAACCAACAGCCAACACTCAGCGCGTTGAGTGTAGCAATGAATTTTTCTAGTAGGGGAGTTTGATACACACCAACGCAGCATGAAAAAGTTGGGGAAAAATTTTTTTTTTTTTATATTTATTTGTTCGACGGAATGATATTCAGACATTTCAATGCCGGAAAGGCGCGCAACAGTAGCTTTCTGGGCAACGGCCTGTAACAAGCGATAGCGGCCAAACTTTAATGAATGTCTGTGAGCGCCCTGCGTTGCGTTGCGTTACGTTGCGTGTGTGAGTGATTGCATGACTGACATGGCGTCTGACGAAATGTCAAAATCCGTCCAAGCGCACATCATTGGATTTACCATTGAATAAAGACAATTTTTTTGTTATATACATATGTACGAGTATATTTTTTAATTTTTTATATTTATTTCTGCATGCCCTTCAAATTTTCATACATTGGCTGCCAATTTTTTAATCTTTTTCTATTCAATATTTCTATACCAGCGACGATAGAGTTTGAATGTTTTCTCTTTGATTTGCAAGCATAACAAAGGCACTTACAGTATATGCATACCTACATACCTATGTATGTACATACATGTACGCATGTAAATATAAATGAAATACAAAATTCATACGACCCGTTATACCGCCAAAGCGGACCACCTACACACCAGGTAACCAATCAGGCAATAAGGCTTGAATAGCTGTAATATGTAAAGAGCAGGAAGAGCCGGTCAAGTACCGAGTGGTGTAGTGAGCACTAGACTTCCTGCTCGCAGCACGCATGTTTGTTGCTTTGTATAAGCACAACAACGCCACATATACAGCTCATATGCAAACCAAACGGATTTGTAAGTTATGCAGTCGAATGATTCCGAGCAACGAACAATGCGACAAAACAAAACTGCCCTCTCCACGGAGGAGAAATTTCACAAAAAATAAATGGGCAAAGAAATATTGTATTTTTGGAGCTATTTCGATTTTAAAGCCCTCACCTCAACACACTTACCTAGTGTCCACCACATTCCGTGTAGGAGTGCGTTCTGTTATGTGTGTGTTTGTGTGTATATTTGTACCTCGTTAACGTAGTGCTTTTTGGTGTACGATTAAGCAGTTAGCAGTTAGCTGCAGCTGGCGCGCCTTGGCCACGAAATAACCCTTCGCTCGTTAAAACTCCAACCTCATCTATGCACATATGTATGTGTGTTTGTGTGTAATTCATCAACGCAATTCATCGATATCGAAAGTGGTCATGACGGGCAGACATTTGAGCCACTCATCTTCATTAAATCGACATTTCAGGCGCATTCATATAAACCAACAACAATAATATTCGTTTGGAGCGGGCGTATCTAATGCCAGAGGATATTTTTGAACCTCACTCATATAAATACGTGCAAGTGTAGACCGCCCGTTCTCTCTCTACCTCACCACCGGCCATTGTTTATGCACTTGCGTGTATGTTGTAGTTGTGTGTTTGTTCATTTAGGATTGATACATTGTAATTGTGTAAAACGTTTTCAGTTTTACATTTCAATCTTAATTTAGTTTTACAATAACGTTTGCCTTTTGAGCGCTGCTATACATTTATGTATGCACATACTTACAAACATTTTTTGGCAAAAGCAAACTACGAAAAAAAGCCAGGTTAAACACTCATATACAATTTCACATTGTAGATAACAAATTTTTTCAGCACTTAAGTGCCGCCTGGCATGGAATTTTGTTATTTTTTAATTGAACAACAAACAGTAGCCGCTGTTTGTTGCTCCTTTTTTAATTGTTATTTATTCTTTCTTTATTTATGCGCGCGAAAAAAATTCAACCTTAAAAATTGCTAATATTTGTTGGTATACATATAAAGAAAAAAAAAATCGCACAATCAACTCGTCAATATTAATTAAGTTTATTTAACTTGGCAATAAAATGATGGTAATATATTTATGTACTCACATATCCTTGCAGCTATGATATGTGTAGAGCAGTAGCCACGTCATTTAGAGTTTTATAACAAAGATATTCATTTTAGGCATGAGAGACCGATGTAAATGAAGAGGGTTGGTTTAAATATATTTAAAGCTCTAAAATAATCCTTTAAAAGAAGACTTTACTTGGGTAACAATCTTTTATTCTATGCCTGACTCCTTAATATATATATAAATCTTATCTGTTTTTAATTTTTTTTTTTTAATTTTGTTAACATAACATATTTTTGGGTAAAATTGTGTTACAGAAAAAATTCTTAACCCTTGCTTCTAAATCTCTTATGATAATTATTGGAATTTTATTTTAGAAAAAAATTCATTCATTTTCTAAATGCCAAAGAAGATTACGTGTATTAGATTAGTTTAGATTTTACAAAAATATTTTTTAGGGCGAAGGGGAAGTTATCCTTTCATAAAGGATTAAAAAGCATTTCGCATTATTTTTTATGTGTACTGATCCTCCAACTTAGGCGTGATTTGGCGTATCATAGGCTCACTTTGAGAATTATTGAATTAATTCTATTTATAATGCCGATTTAGAATTTTTTTTGTAGATTATAATTAATTAATATCCGATTAATCAGAACAAATTTAATAAAATGAAAGATTTATTTATAATTTATTAGTTATATCATCATCAAAAAATATTGATTGTAATATATTCGTACAGAGTTTTCCAATAAGTGGTGTTATTTTGATATTCAAAGAAAAATTGGATTTGAGGTAAATGATCGGATGTTTATTGCAATGTAAAGATATGAAATTAATGATAAACAAACAATATCAGTCAAATGGCCGCCACAGCTACGCTTACAGTCCCTTTTTCTTTATATAAAATTTTCCGTCACCAAATCGCAAAGTGGGTGCTGTATGCCCTCAATGGGTTCACGAATTCCATCTTTGAGGTCTTGAATCAAAGTTGATCTGTTGACGTACACCTTATCTTTCACGTGACTCCAACGGAAGTGGTCGCAAGGTGTTAAATCTCAAGGTCTCGGTGGCCAATTGTGTTCACCTCTTCGAGATATAACACGGTCGAAAACTTTTCCCTTGAAATATCGATGGTTTCTTTGCTTGCAAGTTGAGGATGGAGAGGCTTTCCACTTAATACAATATATTAGACATTAAAATTCAACTCATCTTGCGACGTGTCTGCAAGCTCACGCCCTTTTAACGTTTCTGACAGGTAAAACTCGAAATAACAATTTCAACTGTCAATTTCAAACAAAACAAACACAAACACGCCCACACACAATGCGCCACGCATGAGCAAAAGCGAATTTCTTTACCACTCTTGAGTATGTTTGAATGTACATGTGTACATACGTGTATGTATGTCGTGTGATTTTGCAAAATTTTTGCAACGACATTTTCATGCCTTTTTCCGAAAAACAATTTCAATTCGCTAAAATTTATACTAGCTAGTGATGTATGTATGTATGTATAAACATACTATGTACCTATGTAACTTCGTGCTGACTGCCCATGTTTTTCGTTGCCTTTTTTTCTGCTGTGAAAATTGTGTAGCATTACAGCATGTCTGTTACCTTTTTGACATTTGATTGAGATTTGTTATCGGCGGCGCATTCATCAATGATACATGCGTCTGTCCAAGCGGCGATTAACAGAGGTGAGAAGGGGAGCGCGAGGTAGAGGGGGTCAAACTAGAAGGAAAGAAGGCGTAAGGTGGAAGGACAACAAGCAGGCTGGCAGGCAGGTCGGCCATATAAGCATAACAATCATAGTCCAACAATGTGTCGGCTGGCTAGTGGCGAGCAAACCATCTCCACATCTGCTCACTCTCTCATTACGACGTTCTTGCCGCAAAACATTTATGCGCTGAAGCGCCTCGTATTTTATTTTTACATTTTTATTCGACTATTTTGTCAGTTCAATTCAGTTCGGTCAAAACGCATGGCTGAATGGCTGGCTGTGGGAATTTCATATGTGACTAGATGGACATTGTGTGCGTGTGTGCATGTAAATGTGCCTCGCCAGTGACATTTTCCTGCGAATAGTCGCACATTCATGCATTAGCACACAATCAACTATACAAACGACTTGATATACCCTCACTACCTCATTCATTGAACCAGCTAACCAGCTCGCCTACAGCATCACTGTCAGCCATACTTTGACTAGGGCTACCAACCGGCTGTTCGATACTTCCTGTGCGTTTTGGTGATAGTCCTTTCCTCCTTCGGCCTATACTGTGAACTGGCTCCACTGTCATCATCAGTGGCCAAGAAACACTTGTGTGTGTCGCTTTAGTATTCATTGTCGCTAACAACGTCACTGTCAGCCAGCTGTTGTATACCGTTGTTATTTGTACTATTCTCTTTTTTTTTTTGTATCTGTCTCTACTTGCCTTGGTCCATCGACCAGCAGCAAACAACTAACGGTCGTTCCAACGACTAAACAGCCATTCAACCGCTGCCAACAACATTTATGGAGTGTACATTGCTTGAGTGTGTATGTGTCGGTGTTTGTAGTTACTGATTTTGCCCGCGTATTTGTTTGATTCTTTTCGTTTCTAATTTATTTTTCTTGAATGTTTTTTTTTCTTGTTTTCTTTACAACAGGAGCTTGCAATATTATCGTTGTTCATTTATGTTAGCGTGTGTGCTTGTGTATGTTTATATATACACGTATTCACTTTTTAATTTTCGCTGACAACGCATTGCACGCCTTCATTGCTGCAGCCCCACGCACGGTCCGCACACGGTCTAGGCAGTCAGCAGCATTGTTGCAAAGTTTTTTTTTTTTGGGTGGTGGTCTGGCTGTAGATGCTGGTACACCTCTATACACGTATATAAATTCATACATGCATACACAAGTGAAATGTGTGGGCTTCCTGTGGTTCAGCTCTGGTGTTTTTTTTTGTTGCTAAATTTTTATTTAAAATTTTTGCAAGCCTTCACTAGCGACACAAGCTGACATCTTGGCAGCACAGGTTGACATGTTTTTCGCTACACTACCGACTGTCGCGCTGATAAGTACACACCTTTTGTTAAATTTTATACCTTTAAAAATTACATGCGTCACATTTGAATAATTCACGCAGACACGGCAATGCTATTGAAAATATCTTTGTGTCAGGCATATCAACACTATTTTTTCTCAAGAAAAATATGATTCCCCAATAAAGTTTGAGCTTCTTGAGATTATATGTCTCGAAACGAAATTTTCACATTTTCCGTTAAAATGTGAATGAAAATTTACAAATATTTTCACTCTATTCTAAATTCTACGTAAACTTCAAGTTTTTATAAACATAGTTTTTAATAAAAAACATTCTCTGCACTGAACCAAACGTGGCTGAAGAATTTTTTTTATTTAATAAAATAAAACATATAAATATAATATATGTACATACGAGTATGTATGTATGCTTCTCGCCTTTCTTTTTGTAAGAAAACATTTTTTTTTGCATGAAATTAAATCTTTATTAAAATAAAGAAATAAAATATTAAAATTATTTAATAGACGTTTTCCGAAGAAGAACGATTTTACCAAGCTTCGTTCGGAAAATATTAAAAATTTATAACCAGAAATATTAAAGTTTTATAAACTGAAACAATAAAAATTATTCAAGTAAAAGTTTTATAATATTTTTATTTTTCGATAACATATCAATTTTCCAAGACTATGTCAATTTCGACCTAAAAATAAGTTTTACCTGAAAATTCACACATTCATCAACTATCATTTTTGTTTTCTTAAATTAAATATCAGTTTAAATAAAAGGCTTTTTAAAAATCTCTTACGCTTGTCATAATTTTAATCGAATGCTTTGCTTTTTGCAATTAGCTTATCTCAAGTATAATAACTGAACAACACTTAGTTCGCGATTACCAAATAATTTTTTAAAACTATTGTTTGTAATTTTTTTTTAATTACTTGTAACTTTTTTTAATATTAGCATAAATTTTAACAACGTGTAATTTAAATTTCTTAATATTATTATATTATATAAATAAATATTATTAGTTTCCTAACAAAGAGCAATTACCGATTCTCTGCCGCTTGCTAAGTTTATGTTTTAAATATTATATTAGAAGATACATAACATTATTTCTGCGATAATAGTAAAAATATTAAATAACAGTTAATACACAAACTCATATACCATACATGTACATGACTTGGTACATAACTGTGCCAGATGATTTTCAGAAAGCAATAATATGTGCATAAGTTCACCAAAGCTTCTGCATGACTTCATTGTACATAATATGAACCCATAAGCATAGTAGAAATGGCACGCCTACAAGCTTTTTGAACTTACCTCTTAAGTATATTTATACATACCTCTTATATATGTGCAGTTAAAAATAATAATACAATATTTACTACTATGTCAATGACAGCGCTCATCAAAAGATTTGCCGAGAAAATATTAACATGCAAATACTTTCCACCCAACGAGCCTCTCTCTCTCTGCCTCAAACGAATAAAGCTTATATCACTTGCATTCACTTCAAACAACTCTCCTCTTTAGTATTTACTCGCGCATAACAGCATATAAATGCACTCACATATTTAATATTCATAACAGTCAAATGTATTCGTCCCCACCCACTCAAAGCGTCTGTTGCTCTTCTTACTCACTCTTGTGTGTTATATTTTCTATTTTAATAATTTCGCCTTCTTTTGTTGTTGGCGCATCTAATCAAGCATATGCTTGCATTCGTACCTCTCCCATTGCTCTGGTATTGCAAATTTGCAATTCTATTTTTATTTTTTATTTATTTAGTGTCGCATTGTTTTCCTCCTTTCTAATCTCTGTCATTTTTATGCAATGTTGTCGCTTTGATGTGTTGTAAATATCATCGTGTGGTGAAATGCGCCGCGGGGTTCGCATGATTTAGCTTTTTTAAACAAACACAAATATTGTATATGTATATATATTATTTTTTTTTAAATCCAACTGTGATTATGACCACAAATTTCATAAGGCGCTGTCAAAATGTGTCGTTTGGAGCATTTATCCTTTATTTATTTTGTTTTTTTTTTTTTTTGGCTGCAAATGATGTGTATTGCATGTTACGTTCCCAAAAACAATGTTGACTGATTGTAGTAAATATATTGCAGCACATCTGCGATTATTATTATGTATTTGCATACATTTGTACATACATATGTCTGATTGGTTATGCACAAAAGGTGGGCAGCGTATTCTCTTTAGTTGTTGTCACATTTGTAATATAACAGTTGTTTGCACATTTGTGAAATGATGCAATTTTTGTCGCGGTGTAATATATTTTGTTTAATATTTCGTTGCATATGGCAGGCGATTCAGTGGGCGTGTTATATACTCTTCGTATTATCTTTTGTTATATCAAAGGATTATGATACAAAAGGCGAGCTGCTGGCTTATATTGATATTTATACAATACTTAAAGAAGGCAGATGACTTTGTTTTCGATTTATTGTAGATGTCAATGTTGCAATATAAGCTGTTGTACATTTCGGTTATGTATGCTTGGCAGGTAATGGCTGTTATGTGAAAGAGCTATTAGTGGAGAGTATTTTATTGTATATCATATGTGCAAATAAAGCATAAATTTTTGTTTTTTGGAATATGTGTATTTTTTATATTTATTATTGGCATTAATTAGATAATATTATAATCATAGAAAATAAATTTAAATTAAAAATTTAGTTAATTTTTCTTATTGTGGTTGCCCCCTAGCAGAGAATATTAAACCTTCCGGAGGTCGGCCGAAAATCGTAGCAGTAGTTACAAAGCGATAGTTATACATATACTCGTATATAATGATACTTTAGAGATCATCAACTATTGCTTCAATGGATTTCCTTTCAATATTTCGCATTTAGGAAGTTTAGTTCTAACAGATTGGCCGAGTATATAGGCATAAAAAATATTTCTAATTATGGAATATGTTCATTATTATTTACATATTTATTTTTCTTTTTAATTTATGTGCATATGCAGTTTTTTTATAACAGCATAACAACAATTCAAATTCAACCCCCGAGGTCCTTCTACAGTTGATATATGAAGGAGGTAAATTTGTTTATCGATCTTTTGTTATGTTAGTACATGTACTCGTCTCGTTCACAGTTATAATAGCTCTAATTTTTTTTTAATTTAGGATTAGAGTGTTTTGCACGGTTAATGATTTTTTATGTCGAAAAAAGTGTATCAAAGTATCTATATACTTTTTTTATAAAGAAATTAATTAAGAATTCAGAAGTGCCAGCGACTGGTGTACATCAGTAAATAATTTTTAAATAAATACTTCCTGATAAAAAATTAAATTCTCCTTACTTAATAAAAACACCTCGTAGGCTCATTATTAAGCTAAATGTTCTAAATTAAATTAATTAATTTTAATAAGATCGTTTCTTAACATGAAAAGGTCCAAATAACTATGAAAGAAGATGAGTCCATAGATTAGTAAGACCTGTTTAAAAAGCTGTTTAACACTTTTCGGAAAAAAATATTTGTTTTTTGGAAATAGATGTATTAAAATATCTTTAGATAAAATGGAATCCATGGAGATAAAGGGATTTGATACAAAAACTTATTTGGGTGAACGACGAAAATCAAGATTTGTTAAATAGTATTTTCTTGGCTATACAAAATAGTATTTATTTTTATTTTTTAGTGAATAAAATTCTATGAAGTTAATTTGTATATTTAAGTTATTTTATAGTCAGATTTCAAAATATACGCACATTTATACATACATACATACATACATGTTTTGTACTTTATTTATGTATCACAAGAACAAGAGGTCAACAACTTTTTGAAATTCCGAAATCAAAATGCGACAACCACCAAAACTAATGTTAAACATAGTAATCAGCAAATAATATTTTTTTACACTTAAATTTTAGTGTGAAGTCATTAGCCACCACCGAATAATCGGTATATATAATACATACATACACACATAATTACATGCAGCCACAATTTTCTGCATTTTTATCTCTATTCTTAACCACAAATACGCAAGTAAACGAACAAAAGAATGACTTGTAAATTTTATATTAATATATCATTAACAAAATATATTTTGTTATTGTAATGCAACTGACGAGCAAGCGAGTGCCCTTAAAAACTACGACATATTCCTTAACTCATGTGCAACGAAGTGCAAAGTTAACAACAACAATAAAGGTTTTAGAGAATTTGATTGTAATGATAAGAAAAAGCCTAAACAATGCGTGTTTATGTAAAATATAAACTACAAGCTGCAGCCAAAAGCTAAGAAGAAGCAGAAGAGGAAGCTTGTTATGACATGCATTTTTACTTACATACATGCATACATGTACAAATTTCCAGCGAATGACTGGCCAACAGACTCAATTGAGTGGCCATAGCAATTTAGAGTTAAAAACACGCATTTTTAGATACTTATACATGCAAAAGTATATAGTACATACTAGGTTTGTGCGTAATAAAATCAGTTGCTACTGCAGTCTAATTGTTGGTGAGAAAGTTCGAGGGTGGTTGAAAAATTTTAAAGAATGAAATTGTTTTTCGTGCACGCGAACCTTAGGCTCTCAAATGCATACAACAATTGCGATTTGTCTGCCGCACTTGTACCTTGCGACAACAACAACGTTTATATAATAACAATAATAATAAAATCTGTTCTAAAGAATTTAAACAAATAATGGTAAAAGCTGCCAAATTGTTTTCAACTTGAATTTGAAAAATACTAGTTTAGCAACTATTTCCTAAGCTCCACATCTTTCCAGGGGCTCGAAAAACTCAAGATTTATTGTAAAAAAGCCTTTTCAACCTCAACGTGTAGCTGTTCGGAGCAGTTTACGGTCCGGCGGAGTCATTAAACCTTACTTTTTCAAAAATGGGGCTGGGCTAAGAGTTACCATGAATTGCCGGCGTTACGTGCCACACAATCAACGAAACTATCGATATTTAAAGCGAAAAGTTTTCGGACCGTGTTATGTCTCGAAGAGGTAATCGCAATTTAACACCTTGCGACCACCACCGTTGGAGTCACGTGAAAGATAAGGTATACTTGGTGTAATAGGCCAACTTTGATTCAAGACCTCAAGGGTATACAGCAGCCATTTTACGATTTGGTGATGGAAAATTCCATCAATAGAATACCGTCCTGTAACCGTAGCAGTGGCGGCCATTTTGCTGATTTCCTTTTCCATCCCTAATGGCATATCTTCCTCTTTACATTGAAATAAACATTATATGATTTATCAAAAAATACCATTTTCCTTTGAACATCAAAATAACAGCTCTTATTGAAGAACCCTATACTTTTAAGACATTTCAAATGAAAATTTAACTTTGAATTCCATTAAAGTTTCGAATAATCACTTGTTAAGTGCTATAAATTGCTGCGGGTTTTAGTTTGTCTTTCTTGAAAACTTTTGCAAAAAAAAAATACATATAAACTTTCACTTTCAATTTACTTAGTTGTGGCTTCTTTAGTAAGACATAGCAGTGGCGGTGTTTGTCAAATCATTGCTTAGAACTAAATACATATATATACTTTTATCTACAACAAAAATCAATTCACAGAAATACATTTTGCGCGTAAACTTTCCACCGACCTAAGAAAGTTTGATTTCACTTTTGTTTAACTAAAGAAAAATAAAAATAAATAAGTAAAATTTACGCTAAAAGTAAGAGCAGAGTCTAAAAACTTTTTTAAATTCAACTACATACCTACTATTTTTCATATATTGTCTACAGCTTCTTTCTACGCGCCTTCATATTCATACGCTCATACTATAATAAATACAAAGATACCGTATATCTAGTACGATGTTAGAGTTCACGCACATATCCGACAGGAACTACAGCTATTTTGCACAGCATCTTCACGATCGTCCCACTTCACCTACTATCTTTTAATTTTGTCAGTCACAACCGTTACTTGTGCATTGTAACTGTAAATTCTGTATACATGATTTGCAGCTGGCAGAATGAAAAGTTTTCCATTCTAAAATGTTTCAACAAAAAAATTTAGTTGTATACTTATGTATGTATGTTAGTGTATTTCTTGCTACTACCACAAATCCCTAGACGCTGCACAGGCACAGGCTCGTCTCTTGCGTTTTCTGCGCTCTGTTGTGGTGAACGTATTACGCCATGAACACCGCCCACCTCCCAGTTGCTTCATAAGTAAAATTCTGCTGCCTGCCACCAGTCTCCTGACAGCCTGTCACTGTCACAGCAAAATTTTCACTGCTGTCAATTTGCTGTGGTCGCAAAACAGTGGCGCGAGTTGCTGCAACGTGTAGTGAAAGTTAAACAGCAGCAGCTGCTGCTGCAAGTGAGTATAGCAAAAAAGATGAGGGGAAAATGATTCTAAGAAATATATATGTATGTTTATGTGATATCAAGCAGTGAAAAGTTTTTCTCCACCGCCTTCAGCCACACCCACTCGCTACTCGCCACTCGTCATTGCGTATAATATAATGTATACTTGTATATGTATATATAATATATACAATGTAGTACATATATTTTCTTAAACTTTTACAGTTGTTATTGTTGTATGTGTGCGTGCTATTTCTTAGAAAATTTTGTGTGCAGCAGAACGAAAATGAAAGTTATTTCCTTTTCAAGGCTCCCTCAGTGGGTGGTAAAACGGTTGTTGCTGTACTCGCCTTAGCAATGCAATGTTTCGCGACTTTTCGGAAACCTTTTTACGAGTCAGATTTTCTTACAAGTTTGACTTTATGTATGTGTGTATTGTGCATAGCAGCAAAAGCATATACTACATATGTACATACATAAATATTCCTTGATATTTCAGCAAAATGCCATACAAGCTTATTAAGGGGTGTGCCAACAAGCTCTATGCACACCTTTACCGTTTTCACTTTCGTCAAAATATGCTCCTCGTTGATGTATATGGTACATACATACATATATTTTAATACATATTTTCTAAGTGGCACAATTGTCGTGACAATGCATTCCCTAATGTCTGTTTTGCTCATAAAAAGCTCAAAAATATGTGTGCTAAGTCAAAACGAAATGTCAAAAAAAGCAAAAAAAAAAAAACAAACTAACGTGGAAATTGTCACAATTTTGATGCTGCTGACAGCGAAAATGAGCCGTTTGTAGTTTAAATTTATGAATTTTCACGCGCGAATTTATGTAAATTAAAGTAATTTCTGAAATGCGTTGTCAGGAAAGAAAATAATATAACAGGGAAAAATTTTTTTGCTGAAAATAACATTAATATTCTGCTCTTCATATATCATAGAGCGATTGTTTATACTAATTTTTTTCTTGGCTGTTAAAGTAAATTTGAGAGTTTTTCAAAAGTATTTATATTATATATGTATATAATTATGTACATGTGTGCACTAATAATTATAATTTCAATGGAAATTTATATAAATATAATATAATTTTAACTTAATTATGCTATGGTATTTGCACCCAGTTGTAGGCAACGTTTTTTGTATAATTTTTATTCATTAACTTTTTTTTTTAGATTATATTTTTTATATCTACAAGTTTCAGTAACTAGATCTCATGCATTATAAGATTTTAATTAAACTTTTGAACAGTCCTTCCAAAAAAAAAACAAAACAGCTCAAGATTACACATTAACACTATCACTACACTACTCTTTGTTACTGTAGTTACGGATGCGCAATTACATAATTTCCTTATTCCATCGACATAGTTTTTCTCGTCTTTTTGTTTCTTAGTTTATTTTCCATTTTATTCTATGAATAACACTGGTTTCACGTTACAGCAGCGCTTGTGGAACCTAAATAAGAGCTAACAAAAGCTGCATACAAATACGTTTCCGACAAATAATACAAAAATGGTAAATAATAGATTGATATGTACATATATGTAGAAAGCTTGTGTCAAATGCGTATATCCCAAGAATTCAGGTGTGTTTATTTATTATCCTTTCAAGCGTTATGTGTTCTAAATTCTTTAGAGAAAATATGCTAAAAGCACCCTGCCACCGAGAAGTGGAGGAATTTCGCTTTGTAGCTGTTGCTTTACAAAAAGATGACAGCACAAGTAAAAGCGATATATAAAAGGAAATAGAACAAGGATGATTCATATATGTAAGTATGTACATACATATGTATATATTTAAAAAACAAAGTAATATTGAGGTTTTGCGCTTAAATTGGGGTGAGAAGATCGCAAATCTGACCTTTTCGGGAAGTAAATACAAAACTACACTACACACACAAAACAACAGCAATAAAAAGTAGAAAAAAAAGAAAAAATATGAAAATTATATAACAATATAGGTATAGTTCAGAATTCCTATGCATGAGAAAAACTTGTGCGTAATTAGATGTTTTTATTCATTCAAATACAATTATGTATTCACTTAATAGTCAATTTACGTCACACATATATTATCTTTAAAGCGCATAACACTTTATGGACAATTTTTAACTGATTTAGTTGTAAGTAGGTTTTAATTGCTGATAAAAATATGTTTATGAACCTACATATGTATGTATGTGAAATGAACAAATTATAAAATGATATAAAAATAAAATAAATAAACAGATATTTACATCTCATAATTTGTCAACTCGTTTTTTTTTTGCAGCACTCTTTTGTATATTTTAATTTTTTGCTGTACTCTTTTTTATAATATTATATTGTCTTACTGCAAATTTGTTTGTATGCCCACGCATTCTCTTAGTGTTGGTGGCCGTTCGACTCGTTCGGCTAATTAACGAATTGAAAGCACCAATGCGCTGGGTTGCAATTTCTCCTGAACTGATCGTGTAATGCAATTCGTCTCTTATGTGCAATTTTTATTTGCCAAGCTAAGTAGTGGTATGTGTCTGTATATGAAGGCATGTGATGAGCTTGCAACGGTGAATCATTTACAAGTATAGTGCTAGTTTAACCAATCAGAAACTGAAAGACCTATACGAGTATGAGCAACTGAGAATACGAAGTTCTACGAATTTATAGATTACGACGATTAAAATAAGCTAAATGAAATAAAATAAAAGAAAATTAAATACACTGAATTCTATAAGCTTGCAATAAAACAAAATTAAATTAAAGTAAAACAAAATTACATTAAATTATATTAAATTAAAATAAAAAATTGTTTAACAATTAAATTAATTAAAATAAACACATAATAAACTAAAAATATCATAAAATGATATATAAAATTAAATAAAAATATAATATAATAAAAATATAATAAAATAAAATAAAGCACAATAAAATAAAACAAAAATATAATAAAATAAAATACAATAAAATGAATTAAAATTAAAAAAATTAAATAAAATAAAAAAAATATAATAAAATTGAATAGAATAAAATAAAATAGAATAAAATAAAATATAATAGAATTGTATAGAATAAAGTAAAATAAAAAAATGTAGAATAAAATCAAATAAAGCAATACAAGGTAAAAAGGTAAAACGATAGATTTTGTATTTAATACGTTCTACTGCAAATCAATCTGATGTACTTTTTAATTTTAAAATCAAATTTGCCGTGCAACCGCCACATTTATTTTGTTGACCAATGAGAAGACTTAAATTTTTTTCTAACTTAAATGCAAGCAAATTGTAATTCTATCTGTTCTTAATTTATTATCTACCAACAAATTGCGCGCAGCAAGCTATGCAATAATACCATATATGTATATTCAACCTTTTCACACACACACACAATTCCTAACGTAAACACTTGCAACACAGCCCACCTCATGCTGGGGGGCAAACACGTATCAGGCATTTCCGTATATGCAAAATTTATTAGCCAACTAATCGAGCGCATTTGCCGCAACTAGCCTTTTTGAACACAGCAAGCGGCACACACTGGCCTACACTGAAACTGAAAACCCAAATAAAACCGAAGATATTCGATTTAATTCTTGGAAATGGCTTGAGTTGAGCACACATGAAAAAAAGAACAGCAAACTAAAACGCAAAGAAGCGCAGCAAAGTACATGGATCTAAACAAAAAAGCCGCCACTGCTCAGAACTTAAGGCGATTGAAACCTTTTGGCAACATAAGTAAATACAGATATACGTATGTACATATGTAAATATATATTTGTATGTATGTATGTATGAAGAAATAAAAACGTTAAGCATTAGACGAATGTTGAAAAAGTGTGGCCGAACAGCAGTTGCATTCACAGCAGCAACAACATCAGTGATGCTGTTGACGCTGACTTCCTTGGCACTGGCGCAACAACACTAAGCCAAAATTTATTTTGGGCAAGAAAAAACTCGTTTACGCTGCTGCCATTGGCTAATATTGGTTTGGCTTAATTTAAATTGGTTGTGATGATGCGCTTTAACCTTGACAAATTTTTTTGCGCTACATCCCAATATACATATGTATGTACACATATGTGCATACGATTTTTTTTCATTGCTTTGTGGCAACTTCACTTTGTGTTGCGCACGCAGCATCTTATGCTATGTATGCGCTATGCTTCATCGCGCCGCAATTCCAAGAAATTGCAGGTGACTCCTTTCAAATGGTTTTTATTTACTGTTGCTTTTATTGCTGCTTATTTTGTTGTTGTTGTTGTTATTATGTTGCATACCTGTGCAAGCAAGCGGTGTTTGTTGGTCCCTCTGCCATGCCATGCCATGCGTCGTATTGATGTTGAAATTGAAGTTGCCTCAAAACTTGTGGAGCTGAGAGAGGGATATGCAGAAGCGGGCGAAATTATGCGGATGCGTTTCCGCGAATTTGTTCAATCATTAGAAACTGAATTCTCAAATCATATACCGAATAGTCTAGATTGGGTGTGCATGAGTTTGTGTGCAAAGTGAAGTCAGTCGTATGCGATATATCGAATTGGCAGTTGCAGTTTTTTCTTTTCGGTATGAGTGGTGGAGGGAGGGAGGTGTGGAAGTGATTGGAATGTTGCCTGCAATACTGGGTGTCTCAACGGTTTGTTCTTTGGAACTAGAAATTATTTATAAAATATATTATTTAGTATTTTTTTAATAAAAATAATTTATTTGATATAAAAAGTTTAAAAGTAAATAGATATATACATTTTTTTATCAAAAAATACTGTTTTAAATTTTTTAATTAAATCTGTTTATTTGCCATAAAATTATAAATAAATAATAATTTTATTTTTATTATTTATTTATTTTTTTGAAATTTATTATTATAATTGCTATTATTATTTCTATAAAACAGAAAAGTAATGTTCTCAAATTGTTAAATAAATATTACTATTATTTTTATTAACTAAAATTTTTAATTTTTATTTGTTAAAATTTTTTCATAAAAACTATAATTTGACTTAACTAAAAAAAAAAAGAAATCTTAAAATGCAAATTATTGTTATTTATCAATTAAAATTTTAAATAAAACATACTTAAGTATGTATAATTGCATTAAACCATCTGTCAACACAAGCTTTTAAAATAATTCGAAAAAAATGACGAACAAAAAATTCTACAAAACATCATTGCACAAATTAAATGTAATCTAGTCAAGCTTAAAATTCCTAAAATTCACTTTAATTGTTTAATAACGCCATGCATATGTTCATACGTATAAGTTACCTAAAATAAAATTGTTTGGCGTTGTTGTTTTTATTCTTAATTTTTATTATTTCAACACTTCGTCACAGAAGTCAATATAAATAAATGCACATATTTATGTATATAAATACATACTAACGTTTGCATGTGTAAACAAAAATATATGCATTTCCAGAATTTACTAAATAAATAAATAATTTAAGGAGTCTGCAATGTTTGCATACATTAAAATATTTGTATGTATGTTTCTATTCATTACTAAGAATTTTAAATCATCAGCTCTGACCTCAAATTGCATTCACCCAAACAAAAAATGATTTTTTATTATTTATTTATATTTTTACTTTTTTTCATTTACATTTTTCTTTTTGTTTTTTCATGTTTATTAATTTTTTATTTTTTCACTTATTTGTTTGTATTGCCATAATAATTCTTGTTTTGGCTAGATTCGAGTTGCATTATGTGAAAAGAAAACTAATTCTGCTGAACGGCAATATGAGAATTTGGGTATTCTCTCACATAATATTAACTTGTCAAGTGGCAGGTTCCCCCTCAACTTGCAAGTGGAAAATCATCATGTAATCAATATATGTACATATAATTGTCTATTAAAATGAACTGTAAATATTTTCGTTATTTTGGACAAATATTGCAACAAAATTTAATACTTTTTTTTGTATGGAAACAAAATAGGTTGCTAATTTTGACTCTCATTGAATAAATATAATCCAAAGTTTTCTTATGTTATCAAAATCCTCTTAAATAGAAATGGTCGATACATTATAGGCTGCATTTATTATTAAAAATTATTTAAAAAGCTAAGTAATTTAGTTAAAAAAATTAAATAAAAAAATAATAGGTTATAAGGAAAAAATATTTTTTTTGGACCACAGAAAAAATATACTAATAATTAACAGCGTTTTTATTATTATATTTTTATTTATTTGCCTTTGAAATTAATTTTATTAATATTTTTATGCGTTTTTCTGCCGCCTTTAAAAAAATTACATATGTATAAATAAATTGAAAATATGAAAATTAAAAGTCTTAAAAAAAACACTTTATCAACTACATACCTACATTTTGAATTTCTGTTGAAAATGCACTTTTCTTCAATAGAATTCTCCCTGCTAGGAAACTACACTAAGCAATCTATGCGTTTGCGTCATTGTTTATATGAATTTAATTTTTTTTGCCTTCAATTTGCATTAAATTAATTTATTTTACGTTTTCATTTTTATTGCAGCTTTTCACCTCAGCGTGCGCATTTAAATAAAATTAACGACGACACAATTCTATTGTGTATGCGAGCAGCAGCAATAGCTACAACAACAAATGACAACCCAAAGATAAAGGTAAATAACGAAGATCTAAAATTATAAGCTATTGCGCAGGCGCAACACTCGTGTCGTCGTCGTCACATACATACATAAGCTAATTGCGTAGTACCTTTGCGTTAACAGTGAATTACAACAGCAGAAGAAGAGCGACATAAATAACAGTGACGTCGGAGCGCATTTTGGTGTAGCGCACTCCACTAGCTCTAGGAGAACACAAAAGAAAGCCACTTAAATGCGAAGAACGCCCGAAAGCAGAAAATCAACAAAATTGGAAAATTCCCTTTGGCATTATCAGAAATTCTTCAGAGAACTTAAACAACGACGCATAGACTTTATGCAGCTAAAAAATTTACGAAAATTTCGTTTTGGCATAATTTATTCGGATTGCTTCGTGGCAGAAAATTTACAAATAAAAACAACAACATCTATTCAAACAAAAAACGCAAACGCAGCAACAACAGGCAAGCAAAGGCAAAAGCAAACGCAAACGCAAACGCAGACGCAAAAGCTGAAAGAAAACTTGAAGCAAAATCGAGGGCAAGTGCAAGTGACAGTAGCAGTTGAAGGAGATAACTCCTCGCATAAGCAACACGCGAGTGAAGGACGCAAGCGCACAACAGTTAGAACGACGGCAAGCAGAACAACAAAGAGCTTATCCGAAAGCGCTTCAAACGCATCTACGAAGTTCGTCGACAACAGCAGCAGTGAATCAACGAGGTTGTGCGAATCAGTGACGAGAAATTCTGCGACGTGTGACTGTACGATAGCGATAACGGATACGGAAACGGTGATTTTAAAGAGTTGGCTCGGAAATAGGCCTACAATTAAACCTATGCCGAGACTGACGCGAATGCCATTGATTGAATTAGTAAGCGCAACAACGCAACTGTTAGTGCTGGTTTGAGAGTGGCAGTGGTAGTAAATTGAGGAAAATAAAAAAGGAAAGAAAATTTTTGGCAAAAACAAAAACGCATTGCGGTGGAAAAATTCGAAAATAAAAATATTTTGGCAAATAAAAAAAGAAACCACAGAATAGAGCAACGTCGAACCCAACGCTCGACGTAAATGGCTTAGCTCGGAAAAGCTATACACTTACAATTTTGGAAATAGTGTCGAAATTCGTTTGGCAGTCTCACACGAAACAAAGCTTAAGCTTAAAGCTGTCAATTTTCTAGCTAAAAGCTCTATTAAAATTTTGCGGGCTTTACAAACAATTGGCTGTTTTTACATAAATATATATACATATATATATATATATATAAATAGTTATATCTACGTTTTACAACAACCATCTTTAAGAACTTAGTTTAATTGTTTTGCTTCGATTACAAAAACAACAATCACAACAAGTGCAACTGCATCAGCAACAACATACATCGTTTGATTACTTCTTTACTATAACGGTGTTAATGCTTTAAAAAGAAAAAAATCAACAAAATAAGCGTTTAATTTTTAATTAATCATAATTACTTTACTTAATATACAAACAAACAAAATCATAAATATATAATACAAAATGGATCCACAGCAACAGTTTTGTTTAAAATGGAACAGTTACTCGTCCAATTTGGCAATAACATTCTCCAATCTATTCAAATCGGACGTTTTGGCGGATGTGACGTTATCGTGTGATGGTGAGTTGAATATTTATTATATTTAGAAAATTAATAACTATTTTTTATATGGTTCAGTGATTTTGAAAAAATATATTTTTGTAAAAGTTGTTATATAATAACACATAGACAAAAGGAAATAATAGGTATTTATTAATTGAAAAGAGAATAAAAACGTTTGGTTGTATTAACATTTTTCGATCAACTCTTTTATATATTTCTTTCCTTTTTTATTTTATTTTATTTTTGATAAAAAAAATACCATTTTTTGTGTTTTTTTGATAAAAATTATTGATATTTTTGAAAAAAAATTTTTGTTGTATTAATATTTTTCCGATAAGACTTTTGAATATATTTTTCATTTCTTTATTTTATTTAATATTGGTTTTAATTTAAATGAGAATAAAATGATCTTGTTTGTATTAACATTTCTTCATTCAGTTTGAGTAAATTTAGTTTTTATTATTACTTTTTTCTCTTTTTTATCGTTTTAATTCAAGGTTGCATTGCTACGATATATTTACCGTTATTCAAAAAATTTCAATCGAATCGGTTGAAACATTATTAATTTATTTCGTTTTTAACCGAAACGAAATACTGTCGTTAAATGTTAAATGGGTAACAGTTAATGTTAAATGGTTAACAGTTAATGTTAAATGGTTAACAGTTAATGTTAAATGGTTAACAGATAATGTTAAACGTTAAAATTGAATGTGCTGTTAAAAAGCAGCCGACGATGAGTTTGTGCGGTTAACAACATCATTTCATATTAACAAATTTGAAATTCTTTTGTTTAATTTTATTTTATTGTTTTTTTTTTTGTTATACATACGTGTATATATTTTTATTATATTTTAATTGTTTTATATCTCAGTGTTTTTTTATTTTATATTTTTTAAAAATTGATTAATATTTTATAATTTTGCTTTTATTTTTATATATTTTATGGTTTTTTTTTATTTTTGTGTTTTTTTATATTATTTTCCAATCGCAAATTTTTTCTGATATTTCTACAAAATTTAATTTATTGTATATTTATTTTTTGTTTTGTATTTTATGTTAAATTTCAGTGATATTTTTTTGAAATTGCTACAAATCTATTACATTTTATTTTCTTTTTTTTTTTTTTTTTTTTTGTGATGAAAGAATCTACATTTTATGATTTTACGATATTTTTAGAAAATTATTCATTATTATTTATTGGTATATCAGAAATTGTTTCTTTTTCGATACATTTTTTTTATTATACATTTCATTGAGGATTGAACATTTTTACATTAAAAAAATAATCGAAAAGAAGAATTTTTTTTTGTAAAATTTAGCGATTTGGATCAAAATTAATTATTTATGAAAAACACTTGTTCAAAAAAAAATATTTTTATCGTTAAAAAGTTATCATTATTATTTTGTTATTTATACTTCCGGGATTAATTTAAATAATTTTTTTTTTAATAAAAGAAAGTCGATAAGCATTTTCTATTCATAGTTCATAGAAAAATAAAAAAAATCAACTACATTGATTTAAAATAATTCATTCGAAGCGTCAAACATTTGTTGACTAATTAAGTTAAAATAAAAATACCCAAACAGGAAGACGACCACTCAAAACAAAACTTTGCAAAATAAGCGAAAGTAAACTGATAACAAACTCACAAACAGGTGCTTAAAAAGCACAGAAAAAGGCAAAGATGAACGATGATTATATATGTATGTAAGTGTATGTACTAAGGCGTTTGTGTGAAAAATAGATTTAAAAATATGTACTGTATTTTTATACACTACAATTTGCCTAAAAAATTGAATTTTCAACTTTATTTTACTTAAAATTTTCTTCCAAGAAAACGCCTTTATACACCTCGTTTACATAAATCTTCTTTGCTCCCTGCTTTATCGATTTTCCTACTCTAGTTATGCATAAATATTTCAGAAGACCTTATTAACATACTTTGCTTTTGTTATATTTACTTTCCAAATCCAATTTCTTGCTGTATTTCCTTAAGCGCCTTAGAGTATGCTACATTTTTATTTATTTTATTTTTTTTTCTACTTTGGGTATACATTGCTGTCTAACTAATAACTGTGTCTGCCGGCATTCATGTGTTATGTATTTGTATTATTTTGTATGTTTGATTGTATGAATACACGTGTGTATGTGTGCGCATCACGTGCGTGTGCGATTATTTTATTTGTCGGGCTTACAATTTTATGAAGGTTATTAAATATACCCAACAATATATATGTACATTATGTATATGAGCTAAAACGAAGAGCAGAGATTGACGACGTCAAAAAAGAACACACGAAAAACATTGTCAAACATAAACAAACAATATCGCAAATACATACAATATATATATGTACAAATATATAATTTTGTGTGTACGAGTGTGTGCACAAACACGTAGCTACTTAGCGGTAAATTTTTATGAGCTTTTTTCTTCTCTGATAGCATAAGATACAAATGTTAGGTATATATGTATGTATGTACATATGTAGTAGTAATAACAGCAGCAGCGTTTTATGTAGATTGTGTTGCGAGTGCCAGTAGACACACATACAAGCATTGAAACATACAGCACATAAGAACCAAAATGTTATAAAAAAAAAAATTAAGAAAAAACGTGAAATTGTCTGAGGGAAGTTGTCTAAGGTCAGGTTAGCCCAACATTATTATTTATTTTGACTTATTTTGATTTTGTTCGTCTTCATTATTATTATTATTATTGTTATTATTCTTTTTTGTTGTCTTTCTTTCATTGTGTATAATTTGTTTACCTTCGACTGACTTGTACTTGATTTTGTTTGCCGTTATTCATTGTTTGGCTGTTATTAGTGGTGGCGATGTTGTTGTTTCCTTAAAGAAAATACCTTTGTGTACATTGAAATGTATTATCCGGAGTAATTTTAGTTTATTTGTGTTCGCCGTAACTTATATTGTATCAAAATTTGTCTTCGTTTCTTCCTTAAAGAATTATTTGGTTTGTCGCGGGATTTTTTTAATCTCTTTCTATATTTGAAACAAAAATAAAAGTTCTAGTTAGTGCTATCTAAAATATTTTTTTTTATTCATTTTAACCAACTAAATTACCGAGCTCTCACATAAACTAAAACATACAAACATTTTGCTAACTTTTTTTTAACAAAAATGAGTCTATACCAAAATCTGGTATCTATAAATTCTAAAATAAAATAAATTCGAATAAAATAAAGAAATTAATTAAAAAAAATTATAATTTCAATTAATGTCATGGCAAGTAAAGTGAAAACTCCAGCATCCTGAGCTGTTAAGGTGTAGCCACTGAAAAAATTTTAGAACATACATATGTATGTATGTACATGTGCATACGTACACCCTTTTTGGCATTAAATAAAAACACCAACAAATATTCCATGGAATGAAAATCCGTCCAGAAGAGCTTTTGCTGTTTGAAAAATGAATTTTCATATCCTCTCCAAACAAAAGAATACCACCCATGGCAGTTAAGAAAAAGGTTAAAAACGCTGGTTTGAGGGAAAAGGATTCATCTACTCGGGCTTTTTAAACTCATGCATTTCTCGTACAGCAAGATGTATGTACATATGTACATGCCTACTTGCATATATACCAAAAAGTATGTATGTGACATGCCATATTATTTCATGTCCTTGTATGGATTATAGCCAGTGTCGGCCCCCATTTTTAACGGTTAAAATAATCGGAATTGAAATGCAGCCAAAATGAAACAAATGAAATGCAGAAGCATAGAACAACAAATAGTTGTATGTGCGACGAGGAAATGAAAAGAATCAATTAATGGAAAAAATAAATGTTTTAAAATGCAGAAATTGGTCAATAATTTGAGTAGAAAAATCTATACTTCATGGAATTTAATTTTTTTGGGGGAGAAAAAACGTGGTTTTTAATTTTTTTTATAAAAATTATAAAATACATTTTTCGGGAGGAAAATTTATTATAAAAATTTCTACAATTCGTGAAATTTTAATTTTTTATAAAAAATTCTATTTATCATAAAATTTTAATTTTTTGACTAGAAAATTATTAAAAAAGAATTTTTTTTTGAAGAAAATATTTTATTAAAAAAGATTCAAATTTCTTCGACGAAAATATTTTTTTTTACGAAAATATTTCATCACCTTCTTCATAAATGTGCAGTTTGTAGCGGTTCATTGTAAGGAAGACTTCTCGCCAAGCATACATACATATGTATGTAAATGTCTGTGAATATCCAGGCGTGATTTGAATGTATTGTTTTAACATAAAAATGTGAACATGTGACGGCCCAAGGCATCATAACAATGTTGTCACCGCTGAAAACAGAAGAGAACAGTAAAAAATAATTAAAAAGAAAAAAATGGTTAAAAAAGGAAGATGAAAAGTTATTATATATATATATAATTGGCGCTTTGTAACCGCTGAAGCGATTTTCGGCCGAGCTCCTCCTCCAATTTGTGGTTTTGCGTCTTGATGTTTTTCCAACAAATGGAGGGACCTACAGTTTATACTAAGCCGCCTCCGAACGGCTGACGGTTTTTTTACGAGGAGCTTTATTTCATGTCCGAAATACACTCGGAGGGATGGACATTCTCTGCCGAGGGGCGACCGCAATTAGAAAATTTAATTTAATTTTTTATTTAAATTAATTTTCCATAACTTTTGGATGTTGGTGGCACCGGGATATGAACCCGAGCCTTCCGAATGGCAGGACGCAATGCTAACCACTCGGCTACCGCGGCCGCCAAAGTTATTAAAAAGATAAAAATAAAATTGAAAAATCAAATTTAAAAGTGAAAATAATTAATAAAAAAATTAATTAAAAAGAAAAAATAATAATTAAAAGGAAAAAAATAATTAAAAAAGAAAACTAAAAAAATTTAAAAAGAAATTATTAAAGAAAAAACTAAAAATGATTAAAATAAAAAAAAAAAAATAAAAAAAAAATAAAAAAAAAAAAAAATAAATAAAATAAAAAGAAAAAAGGTTAAAAATAATTAATAATACAATAAAAAAAAATGAGATGAAGTTGAAAAATTGAAAAATCAAGGAAAAATTAAAAACACAGATTTCCCTTCTCTATGAAGAATAAAATATAAATACTTAAAAAAGAAAATTAATCAAAAAAAAATTAAATAACAAACAAATATATATGTATATAAAGTAGACAAAATTGTCAAAATTAAATTAAATTTTTATTAATTACAGCACAAAAAATAGTTTCATTAATTTCCTCTCTTTTTCGCAACAATCAGGTAAAAATTATCATAGTCGGTCATACCTATACATATAATTGGCGCTTTGTAACCGCTGTAGCGATTTTCGGCCAAAAAATAGTCATATACATTTGTATATATTATATATTCTTTCATATTTACATATGTACACATAATATATACATACATAGGTGCTTAGGTGCAATTGGACCTCACTATATTCTCCATATTTTTAAATAAATACTCGTATAAAGCTAAAAAAGGCAATCTTATCAGTACTCGTCGGCGCCGAAAAATAATAAGAGAATATAAATATGTACATACGTACATACGTTTATACATACATACCGGGAAGTTGAAAAATACTAGCACTATATCATATTATCGCACGTATAAGAGGCAAAATCAAAAAAAAAAATACAATAACGCAATAAAAAGCTATTATTATTTACTCTATACATTTGTATATAAAATTTATTTACTTCACTAATGCATCAGAAAACTGTGTCAAATGATTATTTTCGCAAAAAAAAAAAATTAAAATAAAATAAATAAATTCGTTTTTTGGCAAAGGCATAGGCGACAATAATGTTGATAGTGGGAATGCGGGAGTATACCTATGTATACATACGAATATATGTATGAATGCTTGCACATAAATATATTATATTTTGAGGGTTTATTGCATTGACTTCGCGGAGCATTACGGGACACTATTTTTTATGCTGGAATTTCTCTGCAAATAATTTAAAGCTTAAACGATACTTAAATAAATAAGTTCAAAAATGACTAACGTATGTATATAAAGATTGGAAAAAAAGTTTTAAAAATATTCTTTGCAACAATTTTTAATTTATTTTGGAATATAATATGTACATATGTATAACTTGTATAATTAATTTAAAAAGAATTGCGTTTCATTATTATGACTTATTTTTAAATATTTTTATAAATGAAATATAAACATAAATGCATGATGCATTTCAAAAATGTAATATAATTAAAATTTTTGTTGATGAATTTTTTTTTAATTTACTTGAAAATATGCATATGCATATATAAGAGTATGTATATATATATACATTCATACATATATGTAAATAATTTTTTTTTTGTCCCATATAGATTAATAATAAAAATAAAAGTATAGTCAAACTTTTAGTTTCTTTTAATTTTCGTCTATTAAAAATTTAAAACAAAAAAAACTCTCTTTCTGCTCCTACAATCAGTCATCACTCATTCAACCAAATCAATTCACAACCAGACTGCAAAAGTTGGCAATCGTTTTGACATTGGCGCCTTGATTGCGTTAACTAGTTGCGATATCTGTCATTTTAAATACAAAAATATTTTTTCTAGATTATAATAGTTTGTTTTTCCATCTCAAGCTATAGCAAAGTGCAAAAGTATGTACATATATATGTATATACATACATACACGTATGTATATGCAATTCTCAAATACCAATTGTAGTAAGTTATTAGATAAGAGTAGTCAATAATACAGGTTTTATTTATTTATCAGAAAAAAATGAGTAATATATAAGTATACATACATACTTACATATTTACATATGTACAAACGTAAATAAATTTCAAAAATATGATCGTAGTGTGATTAACTGGCTCTCGTGATTTTTTGTGCACAAATAAATTTAAAGTTATTTTTAGCTGCATATGCTTATGCATAAATATATAATATGTATATATAGTATATGTAGGTAAGCAGACATTTGACTCTAACATAAGCAGAAAAAAGTATGAAGCAAATACACTTGTGTATTTAACACTAAATATTTTTTCTTCTTCCTATTCTTCTGCTTTTGTTCTTATTTTATTTGTCTACTTATTTACTTATGCAGAACGCAAAAAAAGAGAAGAAAAAAATAAATTTGCGGCAAATTTTTTTTCGCGCCGATTATCAAATTGACCCACTTATTGTTTTTGCTTTTAATACACAAAATGCCATTATAAATCGCACAGGCGTAGAATAAAGAGAATTGTGCAAAATATTGTAGAGACAAAAAAAAAATTATGAGTATGTCATTAGAACAGTGCATATAAGAGAAATGTAAAAATTAATAAAAAGTTAAGGAGAACAATGAAGAAGTATGTAATTAAAAAGGAATATATACATTCATGTTTTGAAATAAGTAGTTACTGAAGAATTTGTTATTGTTTTTGCATGAAAAAAAATCTTAAAAACTGATATCAAAATAAGTTGTTCAAAATTTTACTAAGAACAGCCTAAATACACGTAAATTCAGATAGTAGAAATAGTACAGCGGAAATCGTGCTATTTGCAAACAAAAGATTTACTTGAAAATTACATAGTCGTTAAATTTTTTTTTTAATTTACTCTGTTCTTTTTTAATTTAATTACTTCATTTTATATTTATTTTTTTATACACTGAAAATACATATATTTAAAATTTCTCTTCCTATTTTTTCTTGTCCATTTTAAAAATTTTGTAAAATTTATTTTCCTGCCCGTATTTATTTAATTTTATTTTACTCTATTTAATTTATATTTATCTTTTAATTTTTTTTATTTTTCTTTGTTTAATTTTACATTACTTTAAATTACTTAAAATTTTTATGAATTTTTTTTTCATATTTTGTTTTAATATTTATTATTACTGTTTTATTATTTATTATTACTGTTTTATTTATTTTATTTCACATAAGGTGAAGTACTTTATTTTGTTTTATTCTTAATTTACCTTATATTGTTTTTTTTTATTGTATTTCAAATTATTTTATTTTATATAAAATCGTTTTCAATATATTAATTTTTTTATTTTGTTTTATAATTTTATTTTGCGTAAATACTTAATATTTTACTTAAACAAATTTTTTTTTATTATATTTTTTTTTCATTTTTTTTATACCATTTTATTTTTAATTAATTTTCGATTTTAAATTAATTTCTTGTAATGTATTTATTTTTATTTAATTTTTTCATTGTGTTCTATATTTTTTTACGTACTCTACATATTATTAAAAAAAAAAATTATTTTGCTTTGTTGTGTTTTTTTTACTTATTTTTGGTTTTTTATTTTAATTTTTATTTCACTCTAGTTTTTAATTTTCTTTATTTTAGTTTAAACTATTTTATTATCATATATTATATTTTTTATTTTACATATTTAATATTTTATTTAAATAAAGTCTTAATTTCCATTTATCAGTTTACATTATTTTGTGTATAGGTTTTTTTTTTTAATTTTGTATTATAATTAAGTTTTATTTAAATGCAATTTAATTTTTTTTTAATTTTATGGTATACTTTCCTACGTTTCCCAGTGAAAGTTTTATTTTTTTTATTCCTAAAATTTGTTACCCTCATTTCTGTCGTACTCTCTTTTTTTGTTCTTTTTCATATCAGTAAAAAATATTGTAGATAATATGAACGTGCACCGCCATAATAAATATTGCAGCAGCTCCAAGAAACACAAATGTAACTTGTCACATTATTTTCTTTCCCACACCACCCCACCCACACGCCATGCGGAGACTCAAAAATGTAGACAGCTGTTCAATATTGAAGATTTTCCCAAAAGAATCGAAAACAAGATACGTTGTATAAATATATGTATATACATGCATATATTAGTCTAATATGTACATATATACATAGATTAGTGAGCATAAGGAATCGAAAGATATTTATGTACATATGTATATACTTATATATTTATGTATGTATATTTATTTACCATATCTACCTTGTCCTGCTTTTATACAAATAAATGTTTTTTCGTGCTTTTATATACTTTTCTATGTATTCCTGCTCCCTCATTTATTAACTTTTGCCTTTTCATGTCTGCAACACAGACGTGCTTCACTTCCAGCTCCTTTGATTTATTCTTCCTAGTTGCGCTTGTCAATGTCAATGTCTTTTCTATTTTGCACTTAAGTAAGAAGTTTGTGTCTTAATGATACTCGAAAACTGCGCCATGGTGACATTTATCATTCAGAGGGGAGGGGGTGCAGTTGTTGTAAACTTGCGTTACTTCATATGTATGTTTTGCCAACAAGTGCCCCATAAAGAAATCAAGTTCAAATAAATAATATGTTATCATATACAAATAGTATATGTATATGAATTTATGTACATTTTATATAGTACGTGTGTAAGTCCATATGTATGCATCTATGTTGTTGATAGCAAGTTCTTACAATATTTGGCAAAAGTAAGGCAACAGACAAAAAAAATCAACTTTTAAAATCATGTAAATGTGTATGTATGTGAGTAGCAGCTTACAGATCGATGATGTTGCCATTGCAAGTGTTACATGCTAGATTCCTACACTCCTCTCAGAAAAACCTCTCCCATAATGCTCAAAAAAAGTTTTCAAGTCTCTGTAAAGCTAGCTTTTGCAAAATTTTGTTTATAAATAATATATGTATATGTATATAAATATATACTTTTCTCAACTAAATCTTCGGCCTGCTTGCGTGACTTTCTTCGCCTTTTTTTCTGAGATTTTATTTCACTTTTACTTGAATTTCAAACAAACTTCTTAGCAATTCCACAACAACAAAGTTGCCGTCTCGGTACATATGCACTCTTATGTCTAAATATATATATCATATGTATATATTGGTGTATGAGTATATATTTCCTTGCGGTTTTTGCATTTACTTTTATGCCGCATTATTTCGCATTATTTTCCATATAAAAACCTTCTTTGGCGATTTGTCGGCGTTGTCTTGGCAGCAGCTGCTATTGTTGTTGTCTTTATTTTTATCATTTTTTCTGTCTGCTTTTCTTGCTTATCACTCTCACGTTATTATTATCAACAGCCACCCACTAGTCCACCTACTTCTACTCCTGCTTGTCTTTGGAAGCTTTCTTTAGCAAAGCTTTTGTTGGTTTTCAAGACCAAGGAAATTATTTGCTTGGTTTCTCTACGTGTACTTTATCACTTTTTGTTTCTTTGCATTATCTATGTATATATTTAGACGCATATTTTGATACATATCTATATATACATACATATGTACAATATATATATTTGTGCGTAAGTGACACGGTATTTATGCTTCAGTTTATTCATGTATATACATAGGTATTTATACTCATATATGAATGTACATACATATATACTGTGTCCTTTATTATTTTACGTCCTTTTGAGTTAACTCCCACATATGTATGTATGTTTGTATGTACATATACATATATGTAAACTTATTTATTTATTTTAATATTATATACAAATACTTTAGTAAATACGTTAGTAATATAGAACCGGGTATTTGCCTTGATTTTATGAGTTCAAGGTCTTTAGTTCAACGTTTCGCGGGGCTGGTTGCCCTCCTTCGGTGTCTTTTACTTTTCAAAATACTGTCATTTTCTTTATATGTATATTTAAATATACTTATTTACATATATGTGCATATGGATGTGTTCATTTGGGTATGTACATAAAGTGAGCGCTATTAAATAAGGTCGTTGATGTCTTGAGCTTCTTAAGTATTTTCCAAACACACAGCTGTGCTTAGAAAATGCTACATATGTATGTATGTATGTATAGTTATTTCATTTCTTCCATATAAATACACGCGTATATATACATATAAGATGTATAAATGTAATGTGTGTGTGATTTTCGTCTCATTTATTCCAGTTTTCCCTCTATCGCCGAGAAGTATGCTTCAAATTTTGTTACTCTTATATAATTGTAGGTGTCTGTATGTATTTTTATGACTCAATGAAAAAAAGAAACTGTTTATGTTACTCAAATTATTTTAAACATCAACAAGTTGGCAATAACTTATTCTGTATACGGTTGCTTAATGTAAATCAATAAACGGAAATGATATAAAAATACTTAAGCGCCTAAATGTTTGCTTTAAAATGCCTTAAGAGCCAAATTGTAGGCTATAGAATTTTTGTAGTGTCAAATGTATGCTTTGCACTACTACAGTAACCAAAAGGGGGCTTTATAATGCTTTGAAGGCCTAAATGTAGGCTTTAAAATACTATAAAGGCAAAAATGTAGGCTTCAAATTACTACAAAGGGAAAAATGTAGGCTTCAAACTATCTTAAGACACCAATATGTAGGCCTTAAAATAATCTAAGCCTCTAGATGTTGAACATTGAATTTTCCGAGAGTCCAAATTTAAGCTTTAAAATGATGCAAGAGCTTAAATGTAGGCTTCGAAAGCTTCGGAACCTAAATGTAGGCTTTAAAGTTCTTTAAACGCTTTAACGAAGGCGTTAGATCACTGAAATTTAGGGTTTAAAATGCTTTAATAGTCTAAATGTAAACCTGAAGGAACTTCAAAAGTAAAAATGTCAACTTAAAAACTTTTTAACGAAAATTAAATTATATTTAAAATTATAACCTTCTCAAAGAAAGTATCTATGATAAATTTATGAACTAAAAATAGGTTTAAATATTTTTTTTTATTATTTATTTTTATTTTTATTATTTTTTCATATAATACATAATATTTGTCTTTTTCAATAATCCGTTTTTTGAAACAAAATTAATTTCTCCATTTTTACCTTCTTCAATTTCAGGCACAGTATTCAAAGCACACAAGCTCATATTGGCCGCATGCTCGAAAAAATTCGCCGAACTGTTCGAGAGCACACCAACAAATGGACAATGCGTTGTCATATTGGAGGCAACATCCTCCGATAATATGGCTGCACTGCTCGAATTTATGTACAAAGGTGAGGTGCATGTGTCACAAGAGGCTCTAAACAGTTTCCTTAAATCAGCGGAAAATCTGCAGGTAAATTTCAAAAAAATCAAAAAAAGAACAAAATTTTCCTTTACAACGACAAAACATTTTCAAAATTGCAGGTTAAAGGACTGTCTACAGAAACCGGTCGCTTGGCCGCACAACAAGCTCAACAACACATCGATACATCGCCACTCGAATCGCCCAACGGCAGACGCAGTATGCGCAACAGCCTCAGCGGTGGTGGTCAAGGCATCGGCAGTGCAATGGGCGGCAATCCGCTTAGCAGTATAGGTGCCAGCGGCGTTGGTGGTGGTAGCGGTGTTGGTGTTGGTATACCCAGTGGTGCTATTATCGGTGGCAATATGGCTGCTGTAATGGCTGAAAATGCAGAACGCATGCGGAACAGCGGTGGCAATGGTAGTGGTGGAGTTGGTAGTAGTGGCTGTATGGGTGGCAACATTATCAGCGGACCTGGTAATGCAGCACATTGTAATGCCGCAGCAGCAATAAATGCGGCTGCAGCAAATGCCGCTGCTGCAGGTGGTAGCGGTGGCGGTGGAGGTGGTGGTAGTGGTGGTAGTTCGGTTGGTTTGGGTAGCGGCGCTGGCGTTGCACATAATTTGAGCAGTTCGAGTGGTAATTTGAAACAGGAATGCGATTCACTAATGCAAAGTAGTGCCGCAGCAGCGCTGGCCGCCGGCATACCACCCTATGTGCCGCCACCGATTTATCGTCACATGTCCTTGGAACCGCCAATACGTAAACGCGCGCTACGCAGTCCTTATGGTGAGCAAGAAGTGCGCGGTAGCGTGCTACGTGATGGTTCGAAAAATTCTTCGTCCGAATGTGCGAGCCCTATCAGCAAATTGCCCTACCATCGGCCGTCGTCGAGTGCATCATCGAATGCACCTACCGAGGCGGACACAATGCAATCGGAGCGAACATCACCGAGGTGAGTGGTTAAGTACGAAGTACTGTAAAATTCTTACGAATGTAAGAATGTATAAAAACCGCACAAAAACAGTTTAAGCTGAGTGTTTAAGGTTTGGTTTAACTCTTCTATTCACAGCCGTTATGAAAATCACAGTCCTTGTGCCACAGCAGGCAATGGCAATGCGCCGAGCAATATGTCTGGCAATCTAGATCGAACGGTAAAAACGGAACGAAACAATGGAAGCACACACGAGGCTAATGATGATGACCAAAGCGAGCACGACGAATCGATTGATGTAAGTTTGTGTGCAGTCTGTCTTTGAGCGCTGAAGTATATATAATAATATGTGTTCTTCTTCCTTCTTGTCGCTTACAGAATGGAGCCGAGGATCTACGCGTAAAACTGGAGAACTCCAATTATTCGCCAGCACCGCAGCAGCCGCCCACCTCGAACGCATCTTCTACAACACCATCAGCGCTATTGGAGAATCTTAAAAATGTCGAAGCTGGTTTACCAAGCAATTTGGCTAACTCCATAGCGCCGGAGGACATGTTGAATGTATGGAATGCGACGAAATTGAATAATAAAAACAGTGGCATGGTCAATACAGCGGACGGTAAATATAAAACCATTACAAGACAATATTTTACATAAAGAAATACTAACCAAAAAGCTTAGAATCATGTCTAGAAAACTTAAACGAACGAGAATGTATTATATTTTAGTATTTTATGCAGCTTTTGTTTTTGTTATATACCTTTTTCTCTATGGCTTTCATGCTCTTGTTTATTTTATAATCAAACTTCCATACTAATGTTCTTTCCTCATCTACCCACACCGCCGCACCGTAGGTAAGAAGCTGAAGTGCCTGTATTGTGATCGCTTGTACGGTTATGAAACAAATCTGCGCGCCCACATCCGCCAACGTCATCAAGGCATCCGCGTACATTGTCCCTTCTGTTCGCGCACCTTCACCCGCAACAACACCGTACGCCGACACATCGCACGCGAACACAAACAGGAGATTGGCTTAAATGTCGCCGCCACCGGCATTGCGCCCGCCTCCATTGTCGCTGCGGCTGCAGCGGCGACCGCGAATCATTCACAATAGGATGCGGCCGCAACAGCGGCGGCAGCAGTAGTCATGAGTGCGCAAAAAGCAGCAGCAAAACAACGTAAACGAAAATCATTGAAAATGGCATTGGAGAAGTGTATGCAACGACGCGACGCAGCAGCTGGTAGTGGTGGCAGTGCTAGTGCATGCAGCGGCGTCGTCGTTGTTGGTAGCAGTGGCAGTGGCATCATTGGCGATACAGCAAGTAGCAGCAGCAGCAGTAATGTGATCGCCAGCGCTGCTGCCGTGGGCGTTATAGCGAGCACATCAACTCGTGCCGCTGAGGAACGCAGACAGCAGCAGCAACAACAACTCGTACAGCAGCAAATCGAGTTGGAGCAACGTAAGCATCAGCAACAACAACAGCGTAAGGAGCGTCAGCAACGTCGACGAAACAGTACGGCCGTCGGACGCAGTGTTAGTGAGAGTAGTGCTGTGATGACAACGGCTACAGCGACGAGGGCGGAGGAGGATGATGAGCCGGAAGCAAAGCGTGAGAAGCAAGAGTTGTCTACCACGGTGGAAAGCACAACCGAGGGTGATACCTCGCTAATGGACACCACTGGTAGCAGTTGCGCTACAACCTCCGTCACCGACACCTCCACCACGAGTACGACAGCCAACGAACGACATAATAACTCCACCATCAGCACCATCGATTCATCGTGCGGTGAATTGGCGGACACAACTGTGGAACGTTTGAATACATCCAGCGGCATGGAATCCGATGTGGATGAGTTGCCAACGACCACGGCCGTACAAGCGACAGATTTGTCGACGTCGAGCAGAATTAGAGCTATGGGGGAGGAAAAGTCAGCAAATGTCGACGTTGAGTCGTTAAAAGAAAACGCTGCTGATACAACTCAAACCACAAAAACAACACCAACAACAGATGCAATCTCTAATGAGGCGGCACAAAACCCACCGGTACAAATGGAAGCCGACGTAAGCATCAAGTCCGAAGCTGCTGCGGACGATGGTGCAAATGAAACGCAGGTGACCACAACACGAAAAGAAACTGAAGCTGAAACAAATGCTGCGAATGCCAATGCTAAACCAACATCAACAACTACAACAAATGCTGCTGAATAAACGTTGTAGTTGTAAAAACGTTGAAGAAAATTGTAGAAATGTAGAGGAGAAAAGAGAAAGAAGATGATGATGATGATGAAGATAGATTTTCGTTTACGCGCACTCAAAGAAAAACTGAGGGCAAAGCTTTTGCGCCAAGCTTTTGCTGCTCAGATATAAATAAGAAGAAGAAGCTGAAAACAGAGACTACTGTTGCAACCGCTGTTGCGCTCGGATGGAGTAAATTAGTTACAAAACAAAAAATATGATAAAACAAAAACTAAATATGTAAAAAAAAACAATAATTATAATTAATTAATAATTAATTATTTTATGAAAATATAATTATGATGAAGAAGTTGTAAGTTTGTGTGTTGTGCACACACAGGGCACAATAACAACAAACTGCTGTGAGTTAATATAAATTTACATTTTAAAGAGAAGAGAAAAAGAAAAAAGAGAATGCTAATACAATATTACAACAATAGAATTCAAGCAAAGCAAGAGGATGTTGGAAATTAAAGCAAGTAAAATAGCGTTGAATCAGCCTGAAAATATGCTTCATATTACATTAAGAAGCCGAAAACAATTTTTTTTTAATTTTTTTTCAAACAAATGCAAGCACATTGAAGAAAGCGAAAAGCAAGATTTTTAATATTCTTTTAATTTTTTGTTGTTTTCAGCATGTAACATTTTTTTTAACTGCAATATTTAAAGATTTTTTTTTTTTCAAAAAAAAAAATTTTTTTTTTTATCGAATTGCTGTTAATTGCATTATGAATTATAAGTAATGCTTTTTGTTGTAAGCCACTTTAACTGCAAATGAATAGAAGAAAAATAAAAACTTATGAATTGTGTTCAAATCCGCGCTAAATGGCAAGAGAAGGAGAGAATGGCAAACTATTTTAAACAACATAATTTATTGAAAGCATGTTATGTATTGTATAAATTGTTGCTGGCATATGTTGAAATATTAAAAGTTGCCCCAAATGCACTTTTAAATGATGTCTTTAATGATTTCTATATTTTTTTCATATAAAAAAAAACTATGTTTTAATTTAAGGCGATTTCAACAAACAAATCAAAGCTAATATTTATGCCACAAAGTTAATTTTTTTGAATTGTATTGAATTTAGATTTTAAATGCTTAGTTTAAAAGTTGGAAGTACATTTTACTAACTATTTTTTTTAAATCGAACAATATTTATTTTACTAAATTTGTATGCCTTAAAACTATTTTTTTTTTGTTTAAATCATACTTAAATTTTTTAAAGTTAAAATAAACTAAATTTAAATTTTTTCAGTTATTTGAATGATTATGATTTTTTATTTTTTTTAAAATTGCTTTATACAATAGTTTATGGAAAATTATTTTTTTTACAGCTTAGCAGATTTCGAATTTTTATTATTATTAAATTTTATTTTTATTTTTGTGGCAATATATTAAAAAAAAAATTCAAGTCACATAAATCAATTTTAAAAATTTCCCAGCAACATTTATACTACACATAGCAAATACAAAATAAATTATAAATTATAAAAAGAATCATTGAAGTCTTGCAATACACGAAGGCAAAGCCGAATTTTTCATTGCAAATTAAGAAAAAGAAACACAAAATGAACTCAAGCAATTAATGCAGAAGTTTGAACGTTTTTGATTGGTATTGATATATGCCAATGTGCAAAAAAAAAAAAATTATTTTCATACATATACTTTTTCAACACAGTAAATTTATTAACATTTATTTTTATTAATTTTTTTCTTGGAAAAATATTACTTTTCAACCACTCTTGCGAATTATAAACTGAAATTGCATGCTTTATAAACCTACAACAAGCAATGTTGTAAACATTTTTACATTTCTTTATTTTCAACACAGTCAATATACCAACAAAATGGCAATAGTCCAAAAAGACATAAAAGCAACAAATAGTACCTTATTTAAAGTAAATTTAAAATGAAAGAACGCAAAACATTTGTATAGAAAAGATCTTTTACAAAGTGCAAAACAAAAAAATAGAAAACGAAAAAAATACACTTAAATGCAATAGTTTAAAAATAAGTTAGCAAACAAACAAAGCAAACAATAAGAAACAACAATAACTTCAAATAGGGAAAATAATTACAAAATAAAGCAAATAAAACAGGAGTCCTAAAAATTGCAAAGCCAAATAGTACAAGTTCAACAAGTTTTCCCCACCAAAACACGAACGACCCGAAAGTAGTAGTGATTGGTGGCAGAAAAGTAAAGAATTTTTTTTCTCTACTAAAAAAAAAAATTTAAGAAATAAAAGAATGTTTTTTTTTTTTTAGAGTGTGAATTTCCAAAAGTGATGCCATTGCAAATATTTAAAAGAAAATAAATAGTATTTCAATATATACATATATATAAATAACAAAACAAAAAGAAAACATTTAAACAATTGATAATAAATATTGAAGTAAAAAAGTTAATTTTTCATTTTAGTTTTGATTTCAATTAAATAAATTACAAAAAAAAAGTGCTTTCGATATGCTCATACAGACATGCATACATTTTGTGTAAACCTTATTTACAATTGCTGTATGTATGTGTAATAAATACATATTAATCAACAGCTTTGCTTTATAAATTATATTTCTCTTATTAAATATTTAATAAAAATGTGAATTGAATTGAATTTGTTACATACGCTCTTACATACATACATACTACATACCAAATTACTTACTTACTTACTTACTTCCCACGCCACAAGTGTCATTAAAACCAAGTAGCAACAACAACAACAACAACCGCAATGAACATTTCTACAATAAAAAATAGTAAACAAAATATGCAATAAATTTATAGAAATAAATGTAAATGAAATACAAAAGCAACAGCAAAAGCAAGCAAACAAGCACCTACAACAAACAATAGTAAAAGTAAACAATTTGAAAAAAATAGATAATATTAATTAAATTACGCTCCAATACATACAACATACAAACAAACCTACATACATACAACATACATATATATAAATGTCACCGAGGTGTGAGGCGTGACTTCGTGAAAAGCAACGTACGCGCGCTCTCACGCTCTCACGTGACCCATAGTAACCGCATGTACCTGCAATATTTTATGAAAAAAAAAGTTAATTGATACAAGAACAATGTTGAACATAAACCTTATTAGAGAAGAAAACGGATGTTAAAGTAATAGAAAAGAATTTTAATTTCATAAAATAAGCGAAAAATGGTTGAAAAGGAATTATGTAAACTATGTGTGTGGTTTTATTGGCTTCAAAGTGAACTTCAAGCAGAGACTTGACGACTGCTCCGTGACTTTGTAGCAGGATTTTAGACAACAAATGCATTCATATATATATTTCTTTATTAAAAAAAAAAGAATAAAATAAAAAAACCCCAAAACCTTTTCAAAAAATTTTCATATTTCTACTTGAAGTCATCAGCACGCATAATTTACTCGATTCTACACACCTACTCGCTCTACATAACCTTTTGAGAACCGCTTTTGGCTTGCAAAATTTCAAAAAAAAAAAACATTAAATCAGCTATTTTTTATGCCTTGTTTTTTTTATTGATTTTGGTACTTTTCGGAAAGCAAAATTCAAAAAAAAAATTTTTTAAATCATAAACCTCTTCAGTTGATTGGGATTTTACGTTCTCTTATAAAGTTGAAAATATATAAATAAATTTTTGATTTTTCATATAATGGATTGGTGAATTGGGTGCCTATAAGTAAAAATAATAATGATAAATAAACTTTAAAAGAAGTAGTTAAATTTTTTATATAGTATACGCCTAAAACTTATATATAGAAACAAAAAAGTAAATTAAAAAAAAAAAATTGAAGAAAACATACAAAAGGAATTAAATTAAAATGCACATAGACAGTTGAGCTAAAAATTAGCAAATACAGCAAACCAAGCAAGAAAAAATAAAATCTATAAGAAAATGAACAATAAAAACGTAAAAAAATAAACCATTCAAAAACGTTCTGCACAATTTTTTGTTTGATAAAAAAACAGTGAAAAATACTGACAACAAAATGCTAAAAAAATTAAAAAAAAAAATTGTGAAACTGTTGTTGGCTTTAAATTGCTGCAGCTGCAATAGCGTGGCAGTCTCTACCGTACGCCAACAACGATTCCAACAATTTTCGTAGTAAATACACTTTTTGGTTCGAATCAAAATTTTTCGTTTAGGCACACCTTTGGAAAACATTTTTCTAGTTCTCGTTTTTCGTAAAACAAGAACAAAACAATAGCAACATCTGCGCTAGCAGAACAATAACAACAACAATTGAGCGGCGTTGACGTTGCTGTAACAAAATTTCAAAATTCAAAAATTTCAACAACAAAAAATTGCAATTTTGGCTGAAGTAAACAAACAAACAAAAACAAAAAAAAAAAACGATGAAAAAGCATTTAAAAATGAAAACAAAAGAAACACAAAGAAAAAGAAGAAGAATTGAGCTCAAACAAAAAGCAGAATAAACAAACAAAACTCACAACAAATAGCGTTGAAAGTAAAAATCATCCAAAAAAATTAACTTTTTGATTTTTCAGCAAACAAAGAAACAAAAATTGTGTAGGCATAAAAAGATGGAATGTGAATTGTAAAGAAAAGAAGCAAAGAGGAAGCTATAAAATAAAATTTATATACATACATATTACTTACATACGAGTATAACATAAATATATAATATAATGAGTATAGGGGACGAGTAAAGAGGAAGAAGAAGATTTTAATACAAGCAAAAAGTTGTTTAATTAATTTATTCAAAGCGATAAAGAGCAATAAAATGCTTAAAAATGTAAATTTTTTTAATAAGCTAAAAATACGTTTAAAAATATTAAAATTAATTAATTTTAATTATTATGTCGGTATATTAAATTTATACATAAATGTATATTAATATAAATATAGCGCACAGTTAAACAAAAAAGCAAACAGAAAACTAAAAATTTGCGAAAAACAATTTCAACTAGAAGTTTTGAAATAATTTGAAAAAAAAATGTTTATTATAGCAAACAAATAAAAATTAATTTAATTAAGCAAGCCTTCGATGTGAAAAGTAAGAAAATAACAAAAAAAAAAAACAACAAAAAAAAAGCAGTGTGTGAGTGTAAATTAAAAGGTGACGAAAAAATATGCAGAAATTTTTAATTTAAGTCAAAAAAGAAAAAACAACAAGGCAAACCAAATTTAGTAAAATTATTTGAAAATGTTTACGAGCAAACATTTTGCCTATGAAAGCAAAAGTAAAAATTAATTATTTATATATATATATATATATATAAAGCAACAACTACAAACGCAATATACACTTACATACATACATACAAACAAATAGAACTAAATGCATGTATTTTTTGCATGTTAACCAATCAACTGTGAAAATAGCGCGCAATAGACTAATTTTACAACAACAATAAAACATACTAACAACAACAGGGTGATACAAAAAAAAAAAACAACAACAGCAATAGTACATTTTTTTAGCATACATACATACATAAATACAAACAAACGAACTTTACAAACAATAGTTTTACAATAACAACAAAAAAACCTATATCAACAATAATACGAAAGGAAAATGAGTTGAGTACAGTAAATAGTTAAATAACAATTAAGCAAAGCTAACAAGCAGTTGTACATACATACATATATAGTATATAATTAGAGGAGAGAAATATTGCAAGCCCACAAACACATACACGTATACATAAATGCATATTATAAAATTAGCTGCTAAAAGTTTATTATTACATTACAACTTATTTTTTATACGCTTTGTTTCCTATTGTAAAATTTAAATTTCAAAACACACAAACACCACCAGCACACCCCCCAACCCCAAATTTATATTCTGTGATGTTGCACTGCAGGCAATCAAAAGTTCAAGCAGTGCATTTAAAATATATATATATATATATTTTTTTTTTTGAGACTACTATTTTTCTGTTTAGAGTACAGCAGCGAAATCGATAGAATTTGTATAAAAGGATTTTTTTTGTGAATTGTTATGTAATATAATTCACATACATACATATGTATGAGTACTGCAAAGAAGGAAATGAAAAAAGTAAAACTTCAATACAAATTTGTAGTTGTTAGTTTTAACAATTTAAAAACAGCATTAACTGTATGTAGAGAGACAGGCACACAGAGAAATAGTTAATAGAAAATGTGAACACTAGCTTCTAGCACACTCGAATCAATAGTCAATTGAATTGAAATTGTTTTCTTCACTACAAAGCAATAGCCAATGAATACCTCTTTTATTGCAAAGCAATAGTTAATAGTTTTTTTTTGATTTTTTTATTTTATTAATTTACTATATATTTCACCATTATTATTTTATTTTTTTTAAAGCAATAATGCAATAGTATTTTTAGTAAAAAGTTGTAACAATATTTTTAAAACTACAGTTAAACGATATTTGCACACTTTATTTATTGCTTTTTGACATATTGAACACAAGGAAAAAATCAAGAAATGTTTGTGATTTGCGTAAATTTAATTTAATTTAATTTACTTAACATAATTTCGTAAAAAAACAATATTTTAATTGGAAAATTTGTTGCTTTTGGGCATGAAAACATCGTAGTTTTGAGTGGCAAATTATTATGTAAATGAAAATTAATGAGAAGAAAGAAAAAATAAATAAATACATAAATTTTAATAAAATATATAAATTGCCACTATTGTTTTTGCCAACGCACAGCAGCAATTTGGCAAATGCATCTCTCGTCCCAAGGAGTCTGAATTTCATTATATTTAAGTACGGTAGATGTTTTGCTACAAATTGTTGCTGCTGGCGTTGGTGAATAGTAATAAAAAATAAAAATTAAAAAGTATGAAAAACTAATAAACAATTAAAAGATAAAACTAAAAATAAAAATGAATAAAAAAAAATTAAAAGTTAATATAAAATAAAGAATAAAAAATAAAATAAAAAGCCCGAAGAAATAAAATAAAAATTAACTAAAAATTCAAAAATTAAAAATAAGACAAAATTTTAAAAGGTAAAAACACATAAAAAAAATAAAACAATATGATAAATGTGAAAAACAATAAAAATAAGAATAAAATATAATTAAAAACAAAATAAAGAAATATAATAAATTAGAAACTTAAAAATAAAACAGAAATAAAAAAATAAAAAAATTAAAATAAAAAATAAATAATATAACTAAAATAATTAAAAATAAATAACATAATAAAATTAAAAAATAAATAATGTAATAAAAACCAAAAAATAAAATAAATAAAAAATAATAAAAAAATAAATAAATAAATAAAATTAAAATTAAAATACAAAATAGAATAAAAATTTAAAAATGGAACAAAAATAAAAATTAAACAATAATAAATATAAAAAAATAAAAATAAGGATAAAAATAAAATAATAAGCATGAAAAATAAAATAATACTTAAAACAAAATTAAAATAAAACAATGAAAGAATAAAATAAATAAGAAGATTAAAAAAAGTAAAAATAAAACAAATATAATAAATAAAAAACAATAAAAAATACAAATAAAAATAAAAAGTAAAAAATAAAATGAAAATAAAAAAGAAAATTAAAAAAAGTAAAAATAAAACAAGTATAATAAATAAAAAACAATAAGTAAAAAATAAAAGTAAAAAATAACATATAATAAAAATAAAAAATAATATAATAAAAATAAAAAATAAAAATATAAATAAAACAACATAAATAAATATATAAAATTTTATTTAATTGAGAACCTAAAATAATATTAAAAAACAAAAAATGTTATAAATAAAGAGATATAAAAAACCAAAATAAATATAAATATATATGCTAAATAAAATTAAAAATAAAAATTTAACAAAACACAACAAGGTGTATTTCTTCCCGACAAGCGACAAATGTGTACTAAATAATTTTTTAAGAAAATTAATAAAATAACTGTATATTTTTTGTTTATCAATAAACTAAAAAATAATAATAATTTATACATAAAATGTGTAAATTTCTGTAATATAATTTAATATATGTATGTAGCTTAGTTGCCAACTTTACTTAGGCTTAAGTTTATAATTAAATTTAATTAAATAAGCGTTTAATTTTTAACAATGTTAATAATTTTAACTTAGTTTTATTGTGTGAAGTGATTTAATTAGCGTAACAACAGGAACTAGATACCTCATATATAGTTTTATAATTTAGAATTTTTCGTAAAAATTTTTGTTTTTCGAAAAAAGAAAAAATACAATACAAATAAACAAAGCGCAAAGTGGAAGCAGGCTTAAAAGCTGTGTAGGCTTTGCAAATATTTTTAATTTTTTTTATTCATGTAAGTTATTTTTGTTTTTGTTATTGCAAGTTGCTCTTATTATTATCATTATATTATTATTAATATTATTATTATATTCTATAACTGTGCATATAGTATATAGTATACCTTGTTTATGTGTTAAATATAAAATATATATATTTACAATTTTTTTCTCTCTGAAAAATAATTTTTTTGCAAAACTTCTAAAGTTAATTAATCACACTTAAAAAAAAATAAAGTAAATACACACAAACACATATACACGCACACACTCATTTAATTTCTTTAAATAGTAGTAATGCTTATTTGTGTTGAAAACCGTAACAACAGGGTTCCAGTTAAATATAGTTACAGGCAAAAGTGAACTGCAAAAAAATAGCATAGCGTGTGTGACGGTAATTATTAAAAAAAAAAGTAAAAATAAAATAAAATAAATATAAAAAATATGTGCATTTCTCGCTCAATATTACAAAACATACTTAATTTTCCGCTTAACGTGTACGAGTATGTTTAATCCAAAAATAAAAAAAGAAAAGTAAATGCATAAATACGCCACACAAAAATATTGAAAACAAAAAAAAAATAAATAAATAATCATTAACGAAACAGAACTGCGCAATAGTAACGTAACTACCTCAGCAGTAAGACTTCAGTTTAATGTATATTTTTACATACATACATACATACAATATTTGTAGTGTACTGTACTTTTTTTCTGTGTAATTTTTAAGAAATGTTGTGTTTTTTTTCTAAAAATATTTTCGAAAATAAATTGCTTTCACTTTTGAAGTCAGTTGATAAGAAAATAGAAAAAAAAACTTTGAAAGTAAAAAAATTAAATACGAAAATGTATTTTGGAAATACACACACACATACATATTATATTGTATATGCATTTACATACATACATATGTCTGTTAAAAAAAAAAAAAAAAAACAAAAGTAAATGAACTTATTATTGTAAGCTAAAATTAGTAATAATAAATTTTGGAAATTCAACACTGTAAACTTAACCAGTAATAAATGTCCATATAAGAGTATTTTGTGTAAAAACAGAAAAATAAAAATAAATTAAAATATGAAATATTTGTACAGGCACTTTAAGTGTTATAGCAGTATCTTATTCACCACAGACAACATCAAATGTTCAACATAGTTGCGTATATAAATATATATAAGTATCTATGTGCTACGCGATGTGGTGTAATTCATGCCATTATCATGTTTCCGAACCAAAGTGTTGAATTTTATGCCATAATTTTGTTTCTAAACGAAAGTGTGGTGAACTACATGCTATAAAAAGGTTCACTTCACCAACCATACTACCCCACGCACATAACTTTATAGTATACGAAATGCAGCAAAATACAATTATAAAAGGTACATATAATAACAATAATAATATAAACAACACAAACTTGACTGGACTATTTGCAGTTAGACGATACACCACACCATCAAATTATTATTACTAATTTTGCATTACCGTTACACTACTTGAACGCATTTCGAAGCAGACAGCATGAGTTGAGCACTCAAAATTCAAAAAAAAAGGAATAAAATTTCCATTTGCCAATACTTATGTACACAGCAACACAATAATACACATACATACATACATGCACATACATTAAAACAAATCAAATCACTGGAAATTTTCGTACTACAAACGTAATATTTACAAAAATCAAATGCAAAAACCACATTAATAACAACAAAAACTGAAGAGCAGCTTCTGACAGTAGCATAGCATTCAAAGCGTTACAACAATAATATGAAAAAAATAAAAAATTGAATTAAATATGTAACTATACACTTTTTGGCCAGATGTAAAGAGAAAAATTTTTGAAAGAAAAAAATTTATAAAAATTTCAATGGAGTAATGAGTGAAAATATATGTAATAATAATTAAATTTAAAAAAAAACTAAAACAATTTCTGGTTATACGATAAACGTTTAGGCATACACAAAAAAAAATTAGCATAAAATTAAAATTAAAAGAATAAACTTTTCGATGAAAATATACACACATTTATACTAAAACAATATTACATACATGCGCTAAGTTGCATATTCAACAAAATTTAAGTAAAATTTAAACAAAATTAAAATATACATACTACATAATTATGTAAAAGTGAAAAAAAAACACAAAAGATTCATGGAAAAATTATTTGTAAGCATAAAATATTATAAATATATATGGCAAAATTATATACAAATTAACTACACATATGCAAACGCGCACTCTTGTATGTAAGTATGTGTGGAAAAAATGTAAACCCCTTTTGGATGTAAATTAAAATTTAAAAAACAAAAAAAAAAAAAATAAAAACAAATTAAATATTTAAAATATGAACTTAAATTTATGGCAAAAACCCGTATAAAAATTTAACATATAAAAAACATGTAAAAGGAATAAAAAATATTTGGCAAAATATATTAAAATTAAACAAAATTAAATTTAAACAAGTGTTTTAAGGCAAAATTATACTACAGTTATACATACATATATTTCTTTGTAGTAAACATAAAATGTAAAATAAATAAATTAAAAAGTTAAGTAAATGCAAACAAAAATGCTCTAATGCATAACAGCAAAATGTGAGAATGTTAAGCGAAGCACAGTAAGAACAGACAGAAAATAAGCGCGAAAAAACGCAGTAAAAAATGTGTTTTTAGTTAGGTTTTTGTAAATATTCCTCTCAAAATTTTTCTAATACAGTAAACCGTCTTATAACTTTAAGCCAATGTACACACAAACACCCACACACACACAATAAACATAAGCATATTTAAAAAAAAAATAATGTATACAAAAATTTAAAAAAAAAACCCAAAAATGCTATGTTACCAATGTAAAATGTAAAAATTGTACTAAATCTTAATAATTTTATTTTAAATTTACAACAGAAATAAATAAAAATAAAAATTATTACAAAAAAAAAAAAACAAATAAACTAATGCATGTTTATAACGAGCAGAAAAATGAGAACTTTTGAAATAAAGTGAAAAAAATATAAACAAAAAACACTGTAGTTTGACGATACGAATTTTTATGAGAAGAAATAACTAGATGAAATTAAGAAAGAAATGCATATAAGGGGGGCGAAAAGGTTTAGAAATATTAAGAATAAATGCAAAATAGTGTCAGTATTGAAGAGTATGAAATGCGTATGTTAATTATTATGAATTTCAAAATATTTCAACTTAATTACTTCAGCGGCGCCTAAAAGTATGCAAACATTTTATAGTTCAATTCAAGTCATTTTACTATTTTTTGCGTGTATGGAAAACTGTTTCAAAATTGTGGAAAATTGGAAAATATTGAATTTAAAAAATAACAATTTTTTTAAATTTATAAAAAAATGTAGTCAATTATTGCATTTTTTGCAAAAAAATTGTTAATTTTGATTTTTCACAAAGGAATTTGAAGAATCTTTGCACTCGAAAAACTAAAATTAATAGTTATTAAAAATAAATAATGAAATGAAAAAATTTAAATTTTTAATTTATGCAAAAAATGGATACATGTTTTAAAACTTGTTAAATTAATTCTTGCATTTTTCGCTATACTTTTTTTTTTAAGTTTTCAAAAGTGCTTTAAAAAAATTTTCACACTCAAAAAATATTTTTTTTTATTTATAAAAAATATAAATTTTTAAACTCGATAAATTACATTTTTTGCACTAATTTTGTTTTTTTTTTAGAATTTTCAAAAGTGAATTTAAAAAACCGGTACGGTTGAAAAATAATTTATAAAGCATAGGTTTATATTAAAGAATTTTTCTACAATTTCTTTATTTAAATTTTTCAAAAGTTATTTTAAAATATTTATAAAAGCAAAATTTATTATTGCATTCATTGCTGAAATTTCTTTGGATTTTTGAAAATTATAAATGGTCGCCTAAAGATATGCAATTAATTTTTTTATTTTTTCGAAAAAATATTTGAATTTTGTGAAGCATCTTTTAGGCGCACAAAGTTTAATTTTTTTAATAAAAAAATTCATTCGACTTTTAAAAAAAATATACATATATCTTAAAATTATTATAAAAAATAAATTCACATTTAAAAAAAAAGTATCAATGTAATTTTTTTTAGCACAAAAGCTGCATATGACATTTAAATAATATTTTTTTAATATTAGAATTCTTATTTTGTCCATATACATACATGTAAGCATCTCATCTCTTCAATTCTTCAAAGAAAAGGTAGATAAAAGCAAATTGAGTCAAACACAAATACATTTTTTTCATAATTTCCTTCATTCCACAGTACATGCTAAAAGTTAAGGGACACTTGTACATAAATACATGCATATTTATAAAAACAAAAAACAAGAATTTTCTACTATAAAATTATTGAATAAAGTAAAATTAAATATTCTGTGTATATGGAAAAAAAAATTAACTAAAAATTTTGGATACAACATTTTTTCACAAACAGTTCAGAACAGTGAAAGTACGCCAAATGTCGTACTTCTATGTAAACCAAAAAAGGAAAAAAAACTAAAAGTTTTAAAATTATTTAAATTAAAAAAAAAATAAATCAATACAACTCTGTGTGTAAGTCAAGTGGTAAAAAATTAAGTAAATGGTTTTGAAAAATAATATAAAATAAGAGTCAACACAATTTAAGCATTATTATAATTAAAAAAAATAGTACAAAATAAACTAATAAGTAACGGCATTTGAATTTTTCTGGAAAAAAAAGAAAATAATTGTATCAGTTCTTGTATGTACGATTCTGTGGGTAAAGAGGTGGGGGTTCATAAGGAGTGAAAATTTTCAGTTAAGCGCTAAGGTCACACGGTAAACAAAATATGAAAAAAATTAAGAGATTGTTTAAAGAAAGGCAGTAAATTGAAAGAAATCCGCTACAAATGAAGAAACGGTGGAGAAGAATTGAAAACACACAAACTTTTTGGAATATGACTAGTACAAAATTTCAGGTAAAATTGCTAATAGCAAAAAAAAAACAAACATTTTTGAAAAAAGTGAAATAAATAGCGGCGTAAAAGAAATTAAGATAATTACAAAATAAGTAAAATTTTGCGTAAGCGTTTATAAAAAAAAAATAATAAAAATTGTACAAATTTTTTCGGCTTAAAGTAAAAATAATGGAAATTTTTTTTATAAAAATTACGAAACAGTGTGACATTAGTGTGACATTTTGAGTAAATTAAGATTAGGTAAAAGAAAAAATAAACTAAGTTGAAATTATATTTTTTTGTATGATATTTTAATTTTTTAAGTTGGGCCTGATGTGCTGGTATTTTTTTTTGTTTTTTTTTTTTTTTTGAAATATTAAAAAGGAATTATTTCTAATGAAAAAATACACCAGTTTTTCCTCTACTTTTTTTGGATTTTTAACTTTTTTTTTAATGGAAAAAGTATGAAATTAAAAACAAAGGATCGGTTTTTCATCTACTTTTTTTGAAAGCTTTTTTCTAGATTTTTTTTGCATGGAAAAATTATTTTCTAATGAATAAATTAATTAATTAATTAATTAAAATTAAGGCTTTTTTATTTCTTTATTATTATTTTTTAATTAATTTAATTTCTTTTGTTTTAATTTTTCTTGTTCAAAAACAGTACTACGCTTGAGTTACACATAGCTGAATCGAAAATTTATTTAAATTGCCGTTAAATGAATGTTCTGAACTGCAGCGAATTAATGAGTTAATTTGTAAAAAAAAACAAAAACAAAAATTAAATTTCATAGCACAGTGTGAGAAAAAAATTTTCGTATTTATTTTTTTTTCGTACATAATTTTAATAAATAAAGATGATATATATAAAAAGTTTTTTTTTCCAGAAGCAGCCATCTTTTAAAATATGCATACACATCCCCTTACATACATACATGCTTTCTTACATACATAATATTAGTATAATAAAAATCGTAAATACTACAACTCAGGGCATACGAAGAGACTCACGAACGTGTATTGCATTTACAGTGTAAAATAATTAAAAAATAAATAAAATGAAATTAGAATTACAAAAATCAGTGAAACTGTATAAATAAATAAATAGAAAAATACTTGTATGTATGTAAATTACAGCTCATATTTTTTAGACTTCATACCGCAACCAAAAAAATATTTGAGTACTAATTATTTTTTTGTTTAATTTTTTAATTAAAAAAAAAATTTTTTTTTTTCGTCAAAGAAAAATCTCTTTGTTTCGTCTAAGAAAAATATTTTTTTTTTCGCCAAAGAAAAAATTTTTTTTCAAAGAAAAATGTTTTTTTTAATTAAAGAACAATATTTTGTTTTTTTTTGACATTTTCCATTTTGAAAATAGAAAAGTTTTAAATTTAATTTTTTAATGAAAAAATAGCTTTTCGATTTCTAACAAAAAAATAATTTATTTATATGTTAAAAAAATAAAAATTATTTCAAAAACTAAAAAATATTTATGGGGTTGCTATTCTAAAATTGATTCGATTCTTATCAGTTAAAATTCTATAAATATATATTTCTTCAATAAAAATATTTATCTAACATTTGAACATTAAAATGTTGAGTTTTAAACCATTTACAGTAGAAGATAGGCAACTATAAATCTTGAAAAGCTTTTTTTGAGTTTTTACAAAAAATCCATTTTGACTACCGACACATATAAATAACCCCCAAATACATATAAATGTAAGCAAAATCAGTGTATTTTCAATAGTCAATAAACGAAATAGTTTAAAAATTAAGCATACGAATGCGAACTACTCAGGAATTAAACATAAAAATATTAGACATAAAACAGTTTAAGGTTATTACTTGTAAAAAATATCAGAAAAAAATAAAAAAAAATAAAAAATACAGCTCACAAACATTTATTGGATTCGCGTGCAATACTACTAAAAAATAATTGAAGGAAACGTCGGTGAGAAACGATGGTGTGTACGGAATGCGCCTAAAAATATGCATTGTCTAATTTTTGTAAAAAAGTATCACATATTTTTCCTTTCATTATACAGTTTGTGGTAATAGAATACCAGTCATGAAATACGTAATAGTTTATAAAAAAAAGAGTATAAGCGAGAACACATATAGAAGGGAAAAGGGATCAACTAAGCAAAATAGAACACATTCAGAAACTAGAGCAGAAAAAACATAAGGAAGAAAAGTATAAAGAAAACGAGAAAAAACGAAGCAAACTTAGAAGCGAGAAAGCGAAGCTGCGAAACACATACATATATACATATGTATGTATCTAGAAGATGTAAGAATGGCGTATGGGAGATTTAAATAATTAAATATTAAGAAAAAAAGAAATAGAACGAAAAGTGAAACGTCAGAGAAGAGTAATAAAACTCAGCTGAAATTATTAAATGTGGACAGACTAAACAAGTAAATAATAGAATGCAGAAAAAAATTAAAAATTAAAAGAAAAGAATATTTTCTTTAAGTTGAGATGTTAAATTAAATATTTTTTCTTCAAATTCCCATAATTAATTTTGAAGATAATTTTAAAACAACTTAAAAAAAAATACACTATTAAATAAATGGTAAATAAACACATACAAACATACACAAATAAATAGTTAAATAAAAAAATAGAAAGCGAATTATTAAAAAAACTGTGATTGCATTATCTAAAGGAAAATACGAGAAGAAAATATGTAAAAGTACGCTAAATAAATTATGAATTGTATTACGTAATTAAAAAATTTATTTATAAATAAATTAAACCATTATTAGCAACAACAAATACACATAAAAACATAAAGGCATGTAAATAAGGAAATATGAAAAAGCGCAAATGTAAATGGCGTTTAAAGAAGTCAAAAGAGCGAAATAAAAAATGATGGAAGGCTTGAAAGGTATAAAATGAAATGTGCAATAATTGTAACTTACTTAAAAAAACGTTAAATATATATTTTTAATGACAGATTATTTTCAAAATATTGCCAATTTTTTGCTATTAATAAAATGAATAAATTTAAATACTAAAACTAACAGTAAGAATTGAATTAAAAAATGTTCAACACTTTTCAGCTTTTATTAATGACATTTTATGAAGTTTTTATTATTTCGTAGTGCACTTTATTTGAACATTAAAGTCTGAAGTAAATTATAAAAATATACAAATATTAAAATAAAAACACTCAAGGCCCATCTGCTGTATGCGGCTCGTTCATAAGTACTTAAATTTACATTTCTATTAAAACTTGTGTATTTACATTTAAAAAAACAGCTATGCTTTAATAAATAGCATACTTTTCATATTTAAAAAAATATTTTGTAAAACAAACAATTAATTTAATACAAAATCTATGCATTAAAAAATCATTAATAGCTCATAGAGTATTTAATTTAAGCTTATTGGTACTAAAATAATTTTAAAATTAATTTTATAAACAAAAATTCTATTATTATTTGAAAACTTTTGTAAACAAGAAATTTCTGCCGGTAAATTTTCAATAGATACACTTATGAGTTATTTTAAAAATGTCACACACAAAAATTTCAATATAAATAAACAAAAAAAAAAAATTGTGAAATTATAGTATACATACTTTCAACCAAAACAAACGGCGTTGAAGGGTAAAAACAGCATAATGTATGTTTATTGTAAAGATAAGAGCTAACAAAATAATTATAAATGGAAGTATTCACTCATTAGCAGTAATGGATGCAGAATTCAATAAAATTGTTGCTAAAAAATAAAATAAAAAATTTGATTTTCTATTTATCGGGGCTAACATGGGTGGGTGTTGTTGTGTCTAGAAGTGTATAGTTTCCAAAAGCACTTAACTCAACAAATTACGTTCCAGTGAATTTCTGAATATTTTTACTGACAGAAAAGAATTTATAACATTTACTAGTTGTATTTACTCTTAATATTTACAAAACTAGCACCATATCCTTCACAAATAATCCATCGAATTTTCAGCCAGCTTTTCTCATTTATGTGCCATGGCAACATTGTCCACACAGGGTTGCATAAAACTTGGCCACACTGTACGCGAATGGCTTTACAAAATGAACGGACTCCATTCATTATAATCACCATATACAAATCAATAGAAATAAAACAAATTGATCGCCATTATTATTTGGTATACACACATCGCTAACATATATTATGTAAATTACAAAAATAATTCAATCTTATAACCAATTTTTATTTTCTGCACTGCTGCTTAGTTCATACCAATAGATGTCGCCATGCTGCTTTTGGCTGAATAGCTTACGTGACTCCCTCGCATTTGACATTTGGCTATGCAAAATTTTGACAGCACTATAGCATAAAAAAATTTTTAAGCGGACTTTTTTTTTGTTTTCACAAATTATACATAGGAATAAAGTTAAGGATACACCATGAATTCGGCAACGAAAGTGAGTAAATTTTATAATTGTGCGTTTATTTCCAGCGTTATTGATCGGTTATGTGTGTAAAATTTGTGGCGTCTATTAATTTTGTACTATTAATTATCGGTGTAGCTTCCTTTTTGGTTGGCTTTCGGCGCGCGTATTTTGATCATTGAGTAGCTAAGTAGATTCATTCGTGCCGGGGTGTGCAGAGATGTTTTCGTGGACGGACAGTATTTATTTCGGCTTTTGTTTTGAAGTGTGCTTCTAAACAAATGACCCTCGACGCCGCACCTCAACGCTGGGGATCCGTTGATGGGGCGGTTATATTATTTGGAGTATTAAAATTGGTTTAATTACTTGCAGGTTGGCGAAATATTTACGGCCGCTGGACAAGCGTTTAGTCGATTGGGTGATTTAACAATGCAATTACATCCGAATTCGGAATCACCATCGGGGTAAGTAAAATTTTGTAATTTCTTGCATAAAAATGTTATTAATATTTGTTTTTGTCTTTGTTCGAGTGTGAAAACTAAAATATATCAAAGATTTGGTCGTGCTTTTGTAAATGAATGCAAATACAATTGATAAATGTAGTGATGCAGTGTGAAAATTGTGAATTTTTGTATTTTGTTAATATAAAACTACGACAGTTACAAAAATTTTGTTTTTGCTTAAAACAAATCAGTACGAATCATAAACAGTCCCTTCGTTATTTATGTAAATTATTTATACATAATTTTACCAGTACAAGTTATTAAATGCGAATACGTGATTTGTTAATTTAATTTATGAAAATATTTACAAAATTAGTAATGATTGGATAGAATGAATTTTGGGAATCTATTAGACGACTCTCAGAAAGTTCATTTTATAAAATAGCTCATCTATTCAACCGAATCCAGTAGAGTATCCGTTCACTAGCTGACTTTTAATTGAAACACTTAATTGCTTTCAATGTATTGAAATACACATCAATAGTTTAAATTATTTTATAATTATTGCACTTGAGGTAAAAGTTTTCTAATTTTTTACTTTGTTCTCTCGCTATATTCCATGTCCATCTGCTTTTGCAATAACGAAATCGGAATTTTCGTATTCCTGGACTCCATATATTCCTGGTTATGTGCAGCAAATGGACCGATGAGGAGATAAACATGTTACATTCATCCATAATTCGTTTCTCGGATGATCTGAATAAAATAAGCTTAAGCATTAAAAATCGAACAGTGTAAGTTTGTATGAATGCACAAATTCATGAATCCTTTTGTCAGTGCTCTCTGCATTGTTAAGGATGTAGCGAGAGGACACACACATGTATTGTAAGAAAAATGCTAATAAATTTTCATTTTCTTTTTCTTCATTCGTTAGTTCTCAAATACGCCAGGCGCTTAAGAAGAAGGCTTTCGAAGATGCAGGCATACCAGCGAAGCAGGTGCCGGTACAACAAGTGCAACATGTCATACAAACAGTGCAACAAGTGCCCACACAACAAACACATGTTGTCAAGCAACAAACAATACAATTAAATACAATACCACAGCAGCAGCACCAAAATGTAAATGTTATAACACAACAACAACAACAACAACAACAGCATACTCCACCACAGCAGCAGCAACCGCATCAGCATCATCATCAAGCACAAGTACACCAGACGCAATCAAACACACCGCAAACAGTTCACATACAGCACGTGCAACGTATACTACCGGTGCAAGCAACACAGGTGCCTCACCAGCAACAGCATACGCAACCAACACTCTCTGTACCGCAATCGTTGCAAACATCACCAAAACAAATTATCATACAACAAACCAGCGCCGCAACGCAAATCATACAACAACCACAAACGACCACAGTGACGTTGCAACAGTTTCAACAAATGCAACAAAAAGCATTGTTAGCCGCTTCGGCGGCGTCTACAATGGCTACGGTGACCGAGAATGTGGTATTACAACCGGCCACACAACCTTCAGCAATGACGCAGGTAGTGCAGTCCGTTAAACAACAGCCGTTGCAACAGTCACAGCAACAGCAACAAACAACGACACAGCAAGCGTTAGTTGTGGCCAGCAGTGCTGGTGCTGTCACCGCTGTTACGCCGACGACAGTTATGGTGCCAGCTACGGGCGTAGTGCAGACAGTAGGAAGTGGCGTGGCAGTAACGACAACATCGCCACAAACTACAACTTCTATAGCTTTGAAATCGGGTCCAGATGTAATGATGACGTTGAATCGCATCAATACCCAGGAGCATGAAGAGGAATGTCTGCCAGCTGATGTGGTTAAATTGGATTTTGCAAGCGAAGAAGTAACCGGATGAAGTCTGGAGAATGTGGCGATCAGTGAGTCTGGTGTGGTTGGTGGTAGCGGCAACGGCGATAGCGTAGAATGTGTGGCGGTCGAAGATGATGATTATTACTTTTTCAATTCAAAGAATTAAATGATTTGCCTATATGTTAGTCATATTAGAAGAAATAGTTTTTTGAAAAATAATACTTTTACATACATAAGTTGAATTTATTGTAAATCGTTAATTAAGCTTACAGAAAAATAACTATTATTTGTCAGTTTTGGTACATTATATGGGGATGGCTGCCCAGCTGGTCTTGCTTAAAATATTTTAATAGTAAATTGAAATAGCATATGTTTTAGTTTATTATTCACCTTAGAAAGTCGTATTATTTGAAATCGCTGTATAGAGCCAATTAATACATATGTAATTAAAATTCTTTAAAAATACTTATTGTGTTAAATTTTTATTGCGTTAGAGCAATATTGAACTCATTTTCTTGCATATATGTACATACATATGTTATTAAAGATTTTTCTTAATTTTCTTTCATATGACACAAGATATAATCACTTTCATTGCTTTGTTTCTTTTTGTATACTTTCATTGGCAACTACAAATGAGCGTATTAAATGTACAAAGTGAACAAAGCAAATAGGCGTAAAAAAGAAAAGAAAAAACTTATAATGCAAACTTCTATATGTATGCAAAAAGTTTAATAGGAGTTAACCAAAATTAAAACAAAAATATTGGCATTGTTGAAGGTAGTACATTTTAAGCTATTTTACTTAAAATTAAAATAATTAATTTTGTATAAAATGAATATGAAAAATCATTAAACTGATTATGTTTAAATAAATCAAAATGTTTGTATTGTTTTTTATTTTTAAATAATTCGAAGGAGAACTTGCAAAACAAAAATTAGTCCTGAGCTAAGCACACACCTACCTGTAAAGTAGTATCAGTTCTGAACTATTAAGCCATCAAAAGATTTATTATGCATAATTTTGACAAATTTGGAAATGCATTAGTTGTTGTTGTTGTTGTAGCGGCGGAAATGCATTAGTGAAAGAGCGTGGCGAGCCCAGCAATAACGTTTATATCACTTTTACTTTGCGTATTTAGAAACTTCCACAAAAGAGTAAAACTTACATGGTAAAGTTCCTTTCGGCAGATATTTTCACGGCGCATTGAATGTAGTAATTGCAAAATAGCAAATGAAGGGTGCTAAATAAACACTTTATTTAGTAAAAACATGTTAAACGCTTTGCTAACGCAAATAAATTCTTTTAACAAATTACTACATATATGTAAAATATGTAGTTCATCACACGACCACATTAACTTGATTGTACATACACAGATTAGCTGTTTTCATGTTAAATCACTGACTAATTTCTTTGCTCCACCGTTTAAAATGATTAAAAATAGTAAAATATTGCTTTGTAATACACGAATAAAGCATTTATTGAAACAATTTTATCAGGAATTCAACAATTTAGCTAACTGTTGGTTAACGGCTATTTTACTCGCCGCGAAAATGAACGGAAACTAATGATAAAGTATGAAGACGGAAGCAGAGTTGTATTTGAGGCTTATATTTTTTTGAAAATGCAAAAGGTGAGTATTTTGTTGGTAAAAAATAATGAATTTTGAACTAAAGGTCGAGATCGATTGGCCAAAGCGTCGACGATAGTATTTTGCTGAAAGTAATTCATTTGCTATTTAAAACTTCAGTTGAAGGGAATTTACTTTCAAACTGAGAATCTTCCAATATCTTAACAGGCACAACGATTAATTGTCAAGGGAAAAGGACGTTCCTTGTCTTTAGGAGCAAGGGTGGTTGCCAAGTTAATCGGACATGAAGAAAAATTTAACGGCTGTCAAAAATTTTCTAAGATGAAAATATTATATTAAAGAGTAATCAGATTTGTTTGATTCCTACTTCTGATGTAGCAGGGAATTTTTTTTATTTTTAATAATAAAACATTTTTAAGTTTGAATGAAACGATAATAGCCAGATTTATTTTGCACATACATATGTCTGTAGCTATTAATTTATTTGTATTAAAATAATTTGATTGATTTGATTTGTTTTGATTTATTTGTATTAATAATTGATTAATTTTTAAGTCTTAATGTTTATAATTATTACAATAAATAGTTGCTTCAGATGTTGCTGTTATTTCAAAGGGTATTTTATGCTTTCGTGTGGTATTTCAGTTAAATATATGTATACCGGAAATTAGTAACAGAAAAATTACATACATTTGTCTATAGCAACCACTTAATTTTTTAAAATGTTGAAAATAATATTTTTTTTATTTTTAAAATTTTTCAACGCATTGCAACTCTGTGTACGTATCCGTTTTCTCAACGAGTGCTTGTTCTAACGAGAAATGGCGTATGTGATAAACGGGAAATGGAAGTGTAGAATTTAATATCTGTAAATTGCAAGTCATCTCTTGGAGTTTAGTTAATCGGAAAATTCTTGCTATTTCACTTATTAATTCAAAGCGTGCTGATATTATAGTTATAAATGTATTCTATATTGGCAGAATTAAAATGCAAAGCAGAGAATAAAGAATATTGTCGGAATAAAAACAGTTGAATGTGACATCATTTTTTAAGAAAAAAACATTTTCTCCAAATCATGTTGCACTATGAAACTAGAATTATCAAACATTCACAACATTCGATAATTGATCGTTACTCTACTTGTGTTAATACACACGAGAGCTTAATTTGCTACAAATTAAAAATAAAATTTCTTTGGTGTTTTAGCTGCTGTGTTTTCTTCGAATAAAATCTTATAATTAAAAATTGATTATATAAGAAATTATACACTTCAATAAAGTATAAGTTCAATAACAATTAATGATATTCATAGTAGTAACGGTATGGGTCCGAATATTGACTAACACCACCGGCAGCTGTCGTCGGCTGATTGGATTTATTCACCGGACGTATTACGTATGTGCTGCGTCTGTTTGTAATAAATGTTTTTTTTTGTAATGATACAAAATTTAAAAAAAGATTTAAATTTTCTAAAATTTTATACTCACCGATTGTGATCACCCGCATGTACTTGAAAACTAGATTCTTCATGATGATCGTGCGAGAATAATTTCTTCAGCGCTATAATACCGGCAATCGTTAGCGCTACCTTACTAATCACCAAAGCCTTTGTCGCTATCGCCGCTAATGCTTTTAGACCAATAGGTCCGGCAATACCCATGGCAGTTAGCAGTGCAGCAATTACATATTTAATATGACCGCCACCCTTATCCTTCTTCTTTTTGTGTCCACCATCATCATCATCATCACCGCCATGATGACCACGGCCTTGACTCATATCCATTTTTAGGGAATGTGTACGTGTTAGTTTATCAATTTTCGCTAGCAGCGCACGATCGATAGCGCTTAGAGAGCTTAACGTACGTGCATCTGTCATAGAACTGATGATACTCTCCTTTTCGGTAATATTTTGCTTCTCCAAAACAAGACCGTCCACGATTTTAATGGAGTCCTGTTCAAGTGCACGTGACAACGCATGTAGAGCCTTCTGTTTGAGACAACCGATAAAATCATTTTTCTCCTGACAATCTTCGTAGACGCGACGTGCTATCATAAATTCTGGACCAAACCAACTGGTGGTAGTGGCAGCAGTGGCGGCTCGACCTTGACGTCGTGCAAATTGTGTGTTCTGCTTCGATTGCTGTTGACGTGGCTGGTGTTGCTGAGTGTGTTGGTGCGCGCGGTGGCGGTGGTGTTGCGTGTGATGTCGTGCTGTAGTTGTATCGAGTATTAAACTGATCATGATAGCAATGAACAGCCACTCAATTGTGCTACTGAGACGCATACTGTGTGCGTATATCCGTATACGTGTATGCGGTGTGTGTGATCCTTAAAATTCGTGGTATGCCTTTATAATATCCTTTGTGTATCTGTGAGCAACTTATCTTATCCTTGCTGGCAGTTTCGGCAGTCCAGCTCAACTCTGGTTCAGATCAACGCCGAATTCTAAATGCAACTGCAGTCTACTTTCTGCACGCTTCTAGCTTTTATAAATTGCGTTTTCGTATTTTGACATATGTATGTATTAGCCATTGAGGCAGTCGTTCGTAAAGAGCTGGCGTGCAACCATGCTATTTAGTAGTGTTCGAAATCTGCACAAACATTGCAAGTGAACACGTTTTCAGATCGCCCTCATCATAGCACTAATCATCGGCGTTTTTAATTACAACAAGAAAGTAGCTATTTCTCTTAGTAGTTCTTCAGCTTGAACAGCTTCAGTAAAATTGAATGGATGCTTTGATGCTCTAGCTTCATAATTTCTATAACATACATATGAGATGGCGTGTTTGTATGAGTAAGAGTGTGTGTTTTCAAACTCGCTGACATGTTTTTGTTATTCAACGGTGCAAACAGACACATTTTGTTTTCTTCGATGCAATTCATTAAAAGTCATAAAAATAATAGTTTAAAAAGTGCAATAAAAAATAATTTACGCAAATAAATAGAAATTAAAAGATTGGTTTACAATACCTATGATGCTTTCTTATGTGATTTCTGCGGCCGCCATGCTTGAGTTGTTTGCACTTTTCTCTTGGCGCGTCGAAACTCATAACAAATTTATGTATGTATTTTTTAAGTTTTGCGCATGTGCACACAGGTATGTATATTTGGTTGAAATTGTGTGCAAACATTAACACGCTTGCATTTGTAGCACAATTTTTCAATTAATCAAAGTTAGTTGAACTTAATTAATTAGCCATATATCTTCGATTGTGTTTGACGTCAAAATCCCATGAAAACCCATATTTTTTGTACTGGTCAAAGATTTTTATATACATATGTATGCACATATATAAATTTGGAAATATTTGTATTAACTTTTACTTTCAGCAATTTCTCGAAAGTTTGACCAAGCCACAGGAATTTTGCTAGTTTTCCCCGGAAGAAAATGGTAATTGTTTCGTGCATCGGTCAAGAAGAATGCCACAAAAAAATCATTCTTAATTATTATAAGATATTAACTTTTAGGCGAAAATCAAAGCTAAGAATATACTTATGGTTTAGGTACACATAAAGTGTTAAAAAGTGTTACCAAATGATACAGTGTGTGTCAAAAAATCAGAAGTGGAATACTTATTTAGTTCAAAAATTCAAAGTCTTAGAAAATCAGTTTCCCCAGTGCTTTGTACTCAGCTGAGTGCCTTTTCTTCTACTTTACGACAGAGGCGCTCCAGCTTACTTTGCTTTTTTTGGCTTAACTGCCATACGAGAAGAAACCTCTGAATGTGGCTGGGAATTGTTATTGTCTTAAAATTTGTCAAATGGCTAATTTGATCCATTAGCCTAGTAGCTTAAATTACAGATTTTATATTTTTTATGCCCACATTCATATCGATATCTATTAGCGATTGCACTTCTACATGGTACTTGCATGTATGCGTACAAAAAAGTTTATTTTGAGATCATCTTCGTATGGATCGTTTCGATTTCATCATGCATGGAGTTTGAAGTGGTTGAGTGCGCTTAAAATACTTTTGCGCATGCGAAAGAGAAGTGTTTAAATAAATTTTCTTAACATGTAAACTTAATTACTTCAAACGGGGTGTAGGGCAACATACAAATATTGAGCGTGCAGTTGTAATGTGAAAAATACTAGTATGTATTTCATTGGCAAGATTGTTAAAGACATTTTCAACATTGAAGACTTTTACTGGTTGGCGTAATAAAGTAATAAACAAATTTTGTATTGAAATGGTAAAAATGTAGTGAATGCAATACTTAAGTATACGTACATATACGTATATATAGTAGGAATAAAGCGAAAAAAATATATACATAATTAAAATTTCGAAATTTTCATAGAAACATTTTAACAGCTGAGTAATGAACGGTATTGACCTTGGTACCCGGTTACTAAGCTCTACATTGCATTTCCAAGAAGATACGCTTTCGATCAGCAAAGCGGCATAAGTTGTGTAAGGGCGCTTAATAATAATAATATTTTACTCATAAAAATCAGAAGTGGAATATACATTCATATTTAGTGGTAAAATTCATTAGAAGCCTGCTGTGAATGATATTTCATACAAAAGAGGTCTTTAAAAAATCTGTACAGCCACTATTTTCATTATTAAAAATTAAGCTGTCAGCACTTAATATACCACATTTTAAAACATTTTCATTTAAAATTACGATAAGCTCACAATAAATTTGATTGATGCGCTAAGCTTAAGGGATAAACGACGTGATTCAACCACCATTATACGGTATCCCGTCGGCACGCTGATTATTAGCTACTGCACTTGTTCTACACGTTGACCTTTTCATACGGCAATTTGTCGTATTAACTCAATACCGGAAATTTGGCAGTAAAAAAAAAAAAACAGAAAAAAATCGTTCATACATAGAACACCCACTAGCCTGTCCTTTGGTTGCTTATTATTTATGAACCAACCACCCTGCGACAGCAACACTTGTATGTACCTACCGACTTTCGCGCTTTATGCGGTGGCGCATTTTTGAAAATTGACATATTGCTTGAGTAAGCGATACTTTCAACACCCCTAGAGTTCTGCCGTCAAATGCTGCCATATGTGGCATAAACAAAGCCGCAAGCAAACAAGCTGAGGCGAAAAAGAATAGCCGGATAATGACACCCACTAAATTGCCGCACAGCAGGTTGGTTGCTAGTGTTCAGGTTCAATGGCTTGCAGGGCATGATAGTATGTGGTTGTTGTGTCTATGTGTGAGCTTCTTTGTGCGTTTCTCTTAGTACATAGTATTCAATAAAGCTACGCACAAAGTAACGTTTATACTTTTGATTGATTTTTTTTTTTTTTTTTGCTTTGACCAGATTCGCTTCCTATTATTTATTGCGTTGAAAGCATTTTTCGCTGGTGTGACTCTTTTGTTATGTGTCCATTTTATTCTTTTTAATTTACTTACAATTTTGTTTTGTTGTTGTTATTATCACTTTTTGCCATTACTCATATTCGTAGAGTTTCCTGTTGCATTTTTACGCAGATTGCTTTCATTATCAGATTAAACGGTTAAATTATTGTATGTACAGGGTGTTAATTCAAGGGGATTATATCGAATTTAGTAATCTGAATGGGTACGTATATAATAAAAGTATTTGGCTGTTGGTCTAAAACTTCTAGGGGCTTTAATAAAACAATTTTACGAATTAGTATAGAAAAGACTTTGGTGAAAGGGATGTGGGATGATAATTCGGCATTCAGGCCGGGATATGTATATTATAAATGTATATATGCATATAAATACGATATATCTGCTTGGCGCTTGGTAACCGCTGAAGTGATTTTCCGTCGAGCTCCTCCTCTAATTTGTGGTTTTGCGTATTGATGTTTTTCCAAAAAATTGAGGGATCTACAGTTTATTCCAAGCCGTTCGTCAATGGATTTTTATGAGATTCCGACAGGGCGGAGGGCAGTACGCAATGTAAAGGTAGCCAAGCCAGTCCGTAAGTCATGAAATTCAGAAGTGGTATATATATTTGAATCAGAAGTGGAATATATTTTAATCTGAAGTGGAATATATTTGAATCATAAGTGGAATATAGTTGATAAATGCATCAGAAGCATCCTGCGAAAGTGGTGTTACGCACGGGTCCGTACAATTAAAATATAAAGTGACGAAAATGACATTTCTAAGACTGCGATGCTTAGCTCTTAGGATAAAATAAAGAGAGTTTTCTTCAGTACACCTTCCAGAAGTTGCAAAAATGATAAGAAGAGGGAGACGATTTCTCAACTACTATACGACTGGCTTGTAGTGACAGATCTCAAGGTAAACGCTCCACTGAAACCCAAGTAAATGAAACACTGGTTACCAAAGTTCTAAAGAAAGGTGTAAACATAACACCTTGATCGTTCAGAGACAATATTTCTCTAAACTGCACTGGAACTGGAAGAACTCGAATATGCAAATTTTTATAGCGAAGCGACTTCCAGAAGTCCGAAAATCGTTTTGAAAGCCAAAAATGAGGAAAAGCTGATACCGTCGGCAGCCGCATAACATAATGGATGTCGCTTTTCCTTGTAAAAATTAATCGGTATGAGATTTTTATTATTCGTATATAGTTGGACGTCGCTGACTGCCAATCAATCGATGAACAAAAAAGCGCCTGAACTTTTTCATTGTTGCGATTTTGTTACAACTTTCCAAAATGGACGTTTCATCTTTGATATAAATATATACGAGTACTTAAAATCAAATGAACAATATTAAGATATACATAAATAAATAAATAATATATGAATCTATTTATGTGGCCTAAAAACCACAAAGTTTTCTCTAATCAATGAAAACACACTTCATCAATGACTAATCAATCAATAAAATTGTTTCACCGTTAGAGTGAAAACGAAAATATGCCCAACAACGATAAAACAAAATACAGTAATATGTCACCACATAAGAGAAGATAAAACTAATGAAAGAAAATAACAATTTTCCAATTAAGCGAACGAAAATTTGAGCAGATGATGAGCATTAAGAGCGATGGTGGAAAATTCAGGTGTACGAATATGTATTTATGGATGCTATGACTAAGGATAGCAACAACTTCATACACTGGTAACGGTGTACATATATATACATATGTATGAGTATACGAGAGAAGCTCAAAATGTTTTAGTCTTATAAAAATATACTTATTGGAGACTCTACCATTTTAAGGATAGCCACAAAATTCAGAAAAATTCAGTTTCCAAATTAACAGAAAAATTAGAATATGGAAATTTTTCGACAAACAATGAGTTCAAGGATCTTGGCTCATTTTGAGGACAGATAAATTTTATTAAAAAAATGTAGTAATTAACCGATTCGAAAAATGTATATTTGAAATTATATGGTAGATTAAGCGTACACATATTTGGTATCACCCTCATAAATATTTTCATTTGTGGTTTACCTGGTAAGTTTGCTTCTGCAGGATATTAAGCCAAAACAAAACAAAAAGAGCAAATTTTCGATTTTTGGTGGCAAATTTTTGGTAAAGTATTTATTCATTATTTGTTCGTTGCTTATCAGCGCATCTTGCTGCTAAAAATAATACACTTATTCTTAAGTATATATTATATTATATATGTACATGCATGTACATACCTACATATGTACGTAGGCAAGTCGTTACTTCAATAATGTTTGCCACTCATTGGCGACAACATAAACTTTCATTTCATTTCCAATTTATTTGATGTATTAAATTATTTACACACTCTTACAGTCTGCTAACATACATACATACATACTTACTCGTATATAAGCTTTTGTGTATGTATGCAATTATACGTGCGAAATTTTGATTAGTCCTTATTTGCACTTTCTCATCAACAACATATGTATGTATGTACACACCACCCTAAAATCTTTATAAATATTGAACATACATACATACATAAATTATTTATGTACGTGGTATATTCTTATCTCTGCGTAAATATTTAATGTTTGCTCTTAACGAGATTTTTTCTCCTAGATATCACTAAATTAATTTGGCCATAGAAATTTTTTTTTGTATCTTTCACAAAAATAATTCAGCAACCACGACAATCGGCGGTAAATTAAAAATAATATTTACTTGTTGGGGGTTTGCCAGAATATTTCGATTGCTTTAACAATATTATGTTCGGTGGTATTAAAGTTTATGAAGTATTTTTTGTTGATGGAAATTTTAAAGAGAATTCGGAAAACGAGCGTAAGAGAAAAATATCTGGAAGTAAAATTCTGAAACAATTCCTTCTTAACTAGGAACTTATTAAAAAGGGTTAAAGATTTCAAAGCTTCTTAGGCAAGTCTTTTTATAGTTTTATTCTCTTCTTCTAGGCGATAGGAGTGCCAGTCGTGCCTTCAATTTTAAATACCGTGCGCAGCCAGATCGGAGTGGAGGTCTTCATCTTTCTCTGCTTCCACCAGCGAGTCTTGAAACGAATACTTTTAAATCGTTGAACTATTGTATGTCAATACCACCGTATAACTCGCACAGCTCATCGTTCCATCGGTTATGACATTCACCGTTGCCAATATGCAAAGGCCATAAATCTTCCCGCAACCATTCTCTTGAAAACTCCTGATGTCGGCTCATTTTGTCGAATGATGAGCGACTTGTAGAGTTTTGTGTGAGTGTGTGTGTGTGGCGAGAGAGAAATTTAATTTTCAATTGTCTACTCAGTCCTAAGTATTGGTCTTGATGATTCCGCATTCGATTTCAAGACTGACTCAATGTTGTTGGTGTTTCTGCTAGGTGCTAGAGAGGCGAAATCATGTACAACTTTACAGTTACGATTTGGGAGCCAATATACTTTCAGAAGATTTCGTTTCAACAAGCAGAGATGGGACCCGAGGAGGTCACCTATAGGACACGCCCTGTAAGGAGAGGACAAGGGTCTTGATAGATCACAGCGTGATTGAAAAATATAAAGAAATTTTAGGTTAGGTTAGGGTTAGGTTGCAGTGGCTGCCTTAGACCCATTGTGATACCACAAAAACTTAAACCATCAAGTTTCATCCTCCATCAATTTTGATTCTCTAACGAACCTCATTAGATCCATGACTTTGACGACAGCTATCTTCGATCCAGCAGTAGGGTCCCCAAATTACGAAACCTCGCCCTGCTCAAAGCAAGAAAGTCGCATAAGATATGGGTGTTCGTCTCCTCCTCTTCATCCTCCTTGCAGCTTCTGCAGTATCTTCTATAGGGAGCCTCTAGTCTTTCTGCATGGTGTCCTTTCAGACAGTGGCCTGTCAGAACTCCTATAACTTTGGACATGTCACCTCTTTTTAAAGAGTACAACATATCACGCGATATCTTCTTATCCAATTTCGGCCAAGTGTGCCTGGTTTTGCGGCAGGTTGTGATGTCATTCCGCTTGGTCGTACCTCGCCTAGCAAGTTAATCTACATTACAGTTTCCCTCGATGTCCCTGTGACCAGGGACCCAGGTGAGAGACAGTCTGTTCTGTTTGGCCATCTCCTGTAAAGATCGGCGACAGTTCAGCACTAATTTGGAAATTAGCGTAAGCGAGACCAGTGCTTTTATTGCTGCTTGATTATCGCTGAAAATGAAGATATCTTTATCTTTAAAGCTTTCTCCTATTCGATTTACAGCCTCCATGATAGCAGATATCTCCGCCTGGAAAACACTGCAATGGTCAGGTAGCCTAAACGAGAGTTCCAACAGAGGGTTTTCTGAGAAGACTCCCCCGCCAACTCTCCCCTGAAGCTTTGACTCGTCCGTTTATATTTCCAGGCTATATGTATTTTAGGAGTTCTCTTCAAAGATTTTTATTGCGTGGAAAGAATTTGTGATCTACCATGTGATTGCTCTTCACTGGATTTCTTAATCTCAGTGCCGCTTTTCTGGATGGTTTTTGGCAGCTGACAGATTTTAAGATAATCAATTTACTGCGGCTTATTAGAGAGTCAAGGTGGATAAATAGCGAGTCATAAGGTCGAAAAATGCTATGGTATCACAATGAGCCGGAATAAATTTAGTAATTAAAGAATTTTAAAGTTTAATCGGAGAAGCAAAAATAGTGCAAAAAGTGAGCCTGAGAGGACAAAGGGGTCTGGAATGAAAATTAAAATCGTGGAACAATCGGTGAAATAGTTCATTCAGTTCATAATTTTTTTTACGAGACTGTAATAGTAAAAGCCTAAACTGTCTAGATACACGAGTTGAAAGATTAAAGTTTAGCTCAGTCAAGAGCCATGAACTACAAATTGATCTGTGAAGAAGTTTGACTACAAACAATGCGCCTAAAATTTCCCCAGGACTTGCCAGAGTAGGTAGACTTAGAAGCTTTATACGGTTTGTATGGGGATGCACACAAAAAATTGGTGGAGGAGCTTGGCCGAAAATCGCTTCAGCGGTTAAAAGGCGCCAATTATACGAGTATATTATATACATATACTTCCAAATGAGCTTATTCCTGCTAATTGAACCATTGCTCACACCCAGAATTATCTTAAAATTTAATGATATAAATGATTGAAAATATGCTTATCGAATGAGAAAGGTGAAAATCTAACATCTAAGTTTGAGACGTATCAAAAGAGGTTTTGAGGTTAGTAGTCTGGTGATTTGCGTTCTTTTTAATGCTTTTTTTTGAATATTTTATTTCGAAAAAATAAGATTTAATCAGTTTAATTTTGTAATATATTATTAATAGTATCTCTGAGTGTACAAAAAATCATTTTTGTCTTCTTTTTTTTTTGGATTTTGTTGTTTCGTAGCACTGAAAAACAAGGGACGTGGCTGGCCCCGAGGATTTGATCGCTTGAGGACATCTGAAATAGAAAAATCAACAAGATTATTATTTTGTGAGCTCGCCATTCTGGTTGGCATTAGGATTAAACAATTTCTTGAAAAATAAAAAATTATTGACTTCGAAAAAAGTGAATTTTTTTTTAAGTAGAAATCGTGGTGCAAAAAAAAAAAAAGTTAGCGATAAAAGTAAAGATTCTATTTCTTTCAAGAATTATTAATGAGTAGAATAACATATTAACATTTCAGCCTAATCGGTTGGATAGATCATTTATTTTTATCATCCCGGCTAACCGTAAGAACGTTGTTCTGAGAAAAATGGGAATGGAAAAGCGCGTACTACTACGAGACGCTCATGTATAGGGGCTATAACTTCGACAATATTTCGAATTTCGTTCTAAAATTTTTACAGTGTTTTCTCAATTTTCAAAAAAATGTAGATTTTTCCAAACCAAGTTACCAGACGACTACCTTAAATTGGAAAAAGCTAAACATTTTCAATTTAAATATTCTTTTTTTTACTTTTGAAGCATTAAGTAATAGGATTTCATAAATGAAATTAACCTTAAAAATAAAAAAAATTTTTGAATAAAAGCTAAAAAGCCAAAATATATATATATATATATATATAAAAACTAGAAGATCATACAACCAGAAAAGTTAAAAAAGTTGGAGAAAAATTATGATGATTTACTCGTATATAGCAAAGAAAAATATTAAAAGATCGGTTCAAGAGTATCAAAAGTCCAGTACAATTACAATATCATAAAAAGATGTTTATTGACACGAACAACTTGATTTCAGCGCCACCTAGCAAACATTTTATCAGCCTTCATTTGAGAATCTCTTCAGAAATACAATAGATACTAATTTTGGATGCCTAAATCCAATGCAACAAAATTAATATAATATATTCATTTTAGTGAAGAAAGGTAAACTTTTTTATTAAAATTTTTAACTTAATAGATATGTTAACGCATCAATTTATGATTGAAGGAAACCTATATATATGTAGGTATGTATGCATATTAACCGCTTTAACCACAGAAAATATGAAACATGCGCAGAACGGTGATTGTCACCAGTAAAAACCACCCAAGTGAGGAATTATGTCATATTATACATGAAATAAGCATAACGTTGCTGTAATATTACATGAGGGTTGTCATAAAAAATATTCATATTTCATAATTTCTCACACAACATTGTGTGGGTGGAGCTATTGCAAGAGAAGACACCCCAAAAAATTGAGTATTTTCGTAATAAAATGGTGGATATGCACGAAGGATGAAAGTGAAATATGTTTTAAAATATATATTATATATATATAACATATATATAGGTATATAATTTTTATTTAATAAAATATGGTATTGGTATACTTCATATAAAATAAAACCACAAGATAAAAATTTCCTTTGAACTATTATCCTGAAAATTTCTTCTACTCAAGCTACAAATTATTGTCAGTTGCCTGTTTGCAGTTTTCTTTTTGCCACATGGCTGACATTAAAAGTAAATCTAATTTAATACGAAATTACTGCATACTCTGCACTACATATAGTTATGCCCTGTATTGTACGTTATATATACTTGTATTTGCCAATGTGGGAATATGTCTGTGGTAAATTGCTTTACTAAGCTTTCACCTGGAAAATTCTATAGAACGATTTATTGTGAGGGTTTTTTCGAATATATATATTGCGAAGGGTTTGGGCCCGAATTGTTCAAATATATGTATGTATATAACAAGATTTAAGTTCTTAACTTATACACCGGAATTTTACAGCAATAAAAATAAAAAAAATATATTTTTAGTGAATTTCCCTTCGAACCATTGACTGTTGCTCATACGCAACGCTCATGGGTATATGAGTCTGTCTGTTTAGATAGTCAAATAAGTCTTATAGCGAAACTAAATTGAGACATAAATATCATAATGTACGCTTTCAGTCGACCATGTGCCGTAATGGAACTAAGACATGTACTTCATCAGCTCTTCGCCGCCAATTGTGAACATCTCAGCCAGCAAACCATCAATAATCAATATCAAAGCCCACCTTATGCAAAGGCAACCAATGCAACGCGGCTCTTGTGGACGGCTCCATTTAGTCGCTCTAATATTCAAGTGTAGTATTCTCCACTTTTATAAATACTTATGTCTTTATAATCGATCAATAATATTATATATTTTCAGTACCATTGCCATGTGTTTCCTAGCTGACACGTTTAACTTCCTGGGAGATACTGTGCCCTTTTTGTGCAACTGCATAGAGCCTTGTTAATGATCATTCCCTGCACTGACCTTAGTCATGCCAAGATGATCGTGTAGCATATTAAAAATGGTTCCATCGGATACTTCGAGCGTTTCTGCGAGTTGTTTCTTCTTTAATCGAGCATCGTCGAGGACAAACTTTGAACTTTTTGTATGAGTTCTGGCGTGGTCAACTCGGTGCTCCTGCTCGCTGTAAACCGTAACAGATTTCCCTTGCTTAGTAAGGAACTTTATAACAAATTTTTGTCCATTTATCACTTTGCTTAAATGACCATTGCTCAAAGACGAATTGCCTAATAGCAATGAAACATTGTACTAATTCGAATTATGAGTCACTGAACACGTTACGATCCTAATGAGCCCAATCACCTCCCTCCCTACCCATTCTTTCCGCGAACATAAATACACACCCTCGTATATAGCGGCATAAATGAGATCAAACTGCATTTTTGTCGAGTGTTCTAGAAGGAGCGAGTCGTGCTTGATATTTTAATTTTGAATAATTTCGGCCTCTATGGAGAAAATTTGAAGAAAACTGAAGAAAATGGTACAGCGGACCCAGAATTAAATTACCAAATGAAAAAAAGTAAAGAATTATTTTTAACAAATTTAGTAAACGAATTAAGGAAACTGAGCTCTCATTCTCTTGTACTCTCTCTCTCTATCTGTCGTATATACACTATTTATATACAATTGCATGAATCACTAAAGTGAAGTAATACGCCGTAAAGTATGCAACTTTTTGTGAGTTTTATTATTATTATTATTGAGACTATGAGATTTTTTTTTGGATAAACTCATCCAACTTCAATCACTGTTTGCTCTCGAATATTGAATTTTTCAAATCTTTTCTTTCACTTTAGTCGTGAAACTTTATGTTATGAATACTTTAAGTATAATATATATTCGCCTGTAAAAATAACAACATTCCGCTGTTCGCTTCTTTTGCCACCAGTTACGCTGAACTATTTAAAATTCAAAACGCAAACCCATTTATTTACACAGAACTTCATTGCCGCATAAAAACGCACATAAAATAGAAATGAAACAGAAAAATCGAGTTTACGTTTATCTAAATTGATATTGTTTACACGCTACATCCTGCGGTGGCTGAGGCAGGAGGTGGCGAATCTATGAGTATAAAAAAAAATTCCGAGCAAGCATAAGGATAACACTGCAACGAGAGCTGGTTGAAAAGTTTGAGCCATGAAAAGGATGTGAAAAAATTAATGGTTATGTTGTTCTTCTTCAAAATATTTATAGTAAATCTGAAAATATTTATGGGATCGTTGAAATAATCAATTCAAAATTGTCGAAATTTTGTTTTTTCGTTTCAAAATGAGCCGAGTAGACGTCCTTAGTCTTGAACTCGACTTAATGCCATCGAAAAAATTCCTTCTTCTTAGGTTAAGTCAGTCTAAGATAGGCTGGGCTCATAACTACTGATCTAATATTAAATATGGAATAGAAAATTATGCGTTACTTCTGTTAAAGTATTACAATAGCCAGTTTTCAAGCCGTTGAGTAAACAAATTTTATGTCTTCCACGTCCATGCAGATGGAATACCTTCTTAGCCGATATTTAGTTGTGAATATGAGGACGAGAAAAGCAAGGCGTTTTAATTTTAGTCTCTCAAAAGCAAGAAAATCCAGGAGAAAGTGCTGACATGACTTCACCTTACCATACTCAAGACATTTTCTGCAATAAGAGTCATACTCGACTAGTCTTACTGGAAGTATACCAATCTCACAGTGAGTCAGTCAAAGTAACCACCAAAAGAGAGAGCTGTAAATTACAGATTACAAAAAATCACCAGATCTACCACGACCCAAACCGGGTTAGAGGGACCGTTCAAGATCTCTTTGCTAAATTTAGAAAAAACAAACTTCCTCGTAGTCAGTTTGCACTGTAGAGTGCGAGAGCCAATGATTACAAGCCATTAATGTAGCTCTTGAAAGAACACTATAGCCTTTGCAAAGTTTCTTCGACTTTTTTTTTAAACCTTGAACCTTAAAATATTGATTTTTTTGCAATAATAAAACTATTTTAAAAGGCAAATTATTCGTTGTCCATGTTATGATATTTGACGTCCTTGCCTGTACTGACCGCCCTTGTCTACAGAGCGTCCTTGTCTACGGACCATCCTTGTCTACGGACCGCCCTTGTCTACAGACCGTCCTTGTCTACAGACCGTCCTTGCCTACAGACCGTCCTTGTCTACGGGCCGTCCTTGTCTACAGACCAACCTTCCTTGTCTACGGACCGTCTTTGTCTACGGACCGTCCTTGTTTACGGACCGTCCTTATTTACAGACTGTCCAGTGCCCAGTTCGGTGTAAACGAAGAACGTAATTGGTTCGAAACTTGACTAACAGTCGAATGACGATGCTAAGACAGCGTTTCTTCGCTATTAAAACTCCTCCTTCTTGCTGAACTTTTGGAACTCTCCTCGTATATGCGAGTACTCCAAGTGAAATTGAAATAGGAAAAGTGAGGAGTTGGTCGCGTGATGTTTTGAAAGCACAGAAATATTCCTATAACAAACACTCAACCATCTTATAACAACAACAACAACTTTGTATTTGTTTATACTTTTGCTTTGCTTGCATTATTTTCGCTTTCAATGTCTGGCATTTATTTGCGAAAAGTTGTACACTGAAGTGAGCTGAGCTGAGCTATGAAGGGCGGGTGGGCAATGATGCGATGTGGAGGAGATAAAATAAGCACTTATGGATATGGTAGCAGTTATTCGTACAAACACATACATACTCGTACATACATACTATACATGTCAAGCGCTCAGCTTTTCATACCGTCAACTTGCATTGACAGGCATTTAAGTAGCGGCATAAGCGTTTATAGCAATAACGGTTATGTGTTTCTTTTTCCCCACATGCCAAATCTAATCCCCATCTACTCTTCTACACACTTATCTCCGTCTTCTTTCACTTCTAAGTAATATCTATTATGTTGTATGAAATGGCAACCATTTTTGTTTGTTCACGTCAAGTGCGGTGTGGAGCTGTCAATCGACGCCATATTGAATGTTGGCCTGGGTGTGGGTGGACTTATGTGGGATATGATATGAATAAATTTTTCTATTTTCAACGAATATTTTTTTTTTGTGGATTTTATTGGAATGCTTGTTATAAGTGTAGACGTGTCTCAGAAAATATATATGTAACCGAAAGGAATTCAGTGGGTAAGAGAAATTATGTTGGACCATATTTTTAATCCCAGATTGGGCGCCAGCCTGATTTTTTACTAATAATTAACCAGCCTAATGTCGCGGGACGGTTCGTAGAATAATAGGGATGGTTGGGTAAATTAAGTTAGGTTAGGTTACCTATAAAGAGACATCGATTTCACTTAGACCAGAATGAGGCTCGTTGGGATGCCACAATAGCTGCTGCTTTATCCCCTATAAGCAGCTCCGTATAAAGTAGTGAATTGTAAGAGCTCCTTGTAAGGAGTGATCCAAATAGAGTTCTTTTCTATAATAGGCTTCGCTCAACCTATGCTCAACATAATCGGACTACTGGGCGTACTATTCGCAATACCATCACCCATTTTGAGACACAGCATTCATTATTGAAAGTGTACACCAAAACCGTGGAGAGGCGATTTAGCACTGTTCGCACCAACTCGGAATTGGAACATTTTACGTCGAGATCTCAAATTGAAAGCATACAAAATATAGCTTGTGCAAAGAACTAAAGCCGTTCGACCTTCCCAAGCGACATGACTTCGCTTTATGGGCTCTTGAAAAGTTCCAGACGATCCTTCGAGTCAAATTTTGTTCAGCGATGAGGTCCATTTTTAGCTCAATGGGTATGTAAAGAAGCAAAATTACCACATTTGGGACGAAGATCGACTTGAAGAGATTCAAGAGCTGCCATTTCATCCAGAAAAAACAAACGGTTTGGTGTGTTTTGTGGGCCGGTGGTATCATCGGTCCACATTTCTTCAAAAAAGATGCTGAGAACGTAATGGTCAATGGCGAACGTTATAACACCATGATAACCGACTACTTGATGACTGAAATTGAAGCTCGTCATCTCGGCGATATTTGGTTTCAACAAGATGGCTTCCCTTGCCACACTTCGCATCAATCAATAGATTTATTGAGAGAACACTACGGTTAGCAGATAATTTCACCTTTTGGACCGCTGGATTGGCCACCAAGATCGTGTGATATCACACCATTAGACTTTGTCCTGTTGGGACATGTAAAGTCTAAAGTCTATGCGGACAATCCTGCTTCGATTCAGGTATTGGAGCAAAACATCACGCATGTCATTCGGCAGTAACCAGTCGAAATGCTCGAACGAGACAATCTGAGACGTAGCCACGGCCAACATTAGATTATTTCTTATCTTCAAAAAATAATAGTAGAATAGTTAAAGAGAGGTACTCGGAACTTTCAAATTGAGTTTTATTCTGGATAAACTTTCTGAGTCTTTAAATTTATGCTAGTTGGTATGTGACCTCAGCCCGCAATCACATTTGTGTTTTTGTCTACTTATCCGTGCTCAAGAAAATACAAGGAGAAACCTGCCAGGTCCGAGCCTCTAACACACTAAAGTAACAAATCATATCTTTTCAGTTGAGTCGACCAAAATTTACACAAACTCTTATCTCGAAAATTCACTATCCTCTTTTTAAGCTAAGAACAGTAGAGCCCACCAAAGATCACCGTAGTTATGTACGCCCAACGGACTCCGCTGGTTGTATGGGATGAGAACAACCCAACTTGGTTTTTGTCGGTTGATTTAAGTTCTCAAATTGCGAAGGAGCAATTATGTTACGGTGACAATTTATGACATACAACAAACAACAACAACACCAACAAATGGAAGAAACGCGTTTCCTTAACAAAACTTTGAAGGTTGCGGATGTCCACAAAGGCCAGATAAGAGAAACACTGAAAGAAATTTGATTACAACACCAAGACAAAATTGGGAATGGACAGTATGAAGGTAATATTAGCTATCTTCCCTCGTCTCAACACCTGGAATCGTTAAGTTTTCCGAGTATCTTTCGTACATTAAACCCGGGGATTATCCGCCGCATACGCTAGATTCCCTTGTCTGTTTTCGAACAATGAAGGAAAGTCCACATAAGTGAAGGTCAAATGTTTCCTGGCGATCTCATCCGCTGCCCTAATTCTAAGGTACAGTCCCATTGTGTGGTTGCTCGAAGGGACTTTGAGTAAATTCACCTATCAGAGATAGCTGTAGACCTAGAATTCCGACTCCGCTGAATTATTCATTCTTTTCACCCTGAGATATAAGGTTTTATATGTGGAAAGTTATTCAATCTACTCAAATTTCTTCTTCTTCTTCTTTGGCGTAAACACCGCTCATGGAATTATTGGCGTATTAACTTTAGCTTGCAACTCATTTCTTCTTTAGTCCTTTTGCGCCAATGGTAAGCGGAGTCAAGTTCTTTTCCACCTGATCCTTCTACCCTAGTGACCTAGTGAAGGGCTTCCTCTTTCTCTGCTTTAACCAGCGGATACTGCATCGAATACTTTCAAGCCTGGAGTGTTTTCGTTCTTTTGGACGATGTGACCTAGTCAATATAACGTCTGTGTCTTAATTCATTGAGATACGTCGTTGTATATCTCATATAACTCATCGTTTCATCGGTTATAGTATTCGTCATCGCCCATATTCAGAGGACTATAAATCTTCAGCAACATTTTGCTCATAAACATGCTCAAACTCATGGGATATTGTCAACGTCCACGTTTCCGCACCATGAACTAGGACGTGAATGATGAGCCACTTAGGGTTTGGTCTTTTTTTGTCGAGGGCGGACTTTTCTTTTTTATTGTCTACTCAGTCAAAAGCAGCACCTGTTGGCAAGAGTAAGTGTTGGTGCGGAGGCTGACTCCTAGACAGACGAAATTATCTACGACCTCGAAGTTATGACTGTCAACTGTGACGTGGGAGCCAAGTCGCGAATACCGTGACTGTTTTTTTTTTATGACAGGAGATATTTCGTCTTGCCCTCGTTCACTACCAGACCCATATCCTTCGCTACCTTATCTAGTTTGGAGAAAGCAGAACTCACGGCGCGGTTGATGTGGCCAATAATGTCCATATCATCGGCGTATGCCAGTAGTTGTACGTTCTTATAGAAGGTTGCACATTCTCTATTTAGTTTTGCAGCTCGTATGATTATCCGCAGCATTGAGTTGAAGAAAGCACACCTTGCTTGGTACCGAACGGCTCGTTGTGGGAAATTAGAAAATTATAAACTTCTAGGACTTTGAAGGGAAAAGTAAGACTACAGTTCTTACACCGTTATTTACCAACAGGAACCAAGCATGACAGAGTCTCTGAAGGTACTTAATCTACGTTTAGAGTGCAGTAGCATCGAGATAGCCAGTACTATGGCGCCCGAAGCAGGCTGTTGGTGAACTTACTCCCTAGTTCTGAACAAGTAGTTCTTCTACCAAGATGGAGTCTTTAAAATTACGACAGAAGATCCGGCTTTTGGTACCGAAAATCAAATATTTCAAATGAACAAAAAATATTTTAGAGTGTAGAAGAGTGCTTATAAAATGTTTATCTCTTTTGCTATGACATCCACACACACACAGGCAATAACCGGCCGACTACTGACACCTTCTGTTATATGCGAATATGAAAATCATAAACATTCGCTGTTGGCAAGTGACATTCGAGCAACGAATATGCATTTTAATAAAATATCTTAAAAGCCTTATAAATCACACAAAAACAGAGCGCGAAACAATAAACCGTACCGAAAGTAGCAGCAATAAGCAACAACAAAAACAATGATTAACAAGAAGTCACCATTGAAGTCGATAAAGGTCCAGCAGTAAATGTATAATATAAGGAAGTCGAATGAAAATTGCTGGTCGATCAGCAAAAACAACAACAAAGAGGACATCAGTCGCCGTAGCAGCGGCGTTTGGCAGACGAAACGCAACGAAACACAAGTTGTTCAAGTTGTTCAGTCAAAGGAGGGGGGTTGAGAGGAAGGCAGCGTTAAATTCATGTTCCTTTTGTAGCCTCAAGCTTAGGCTTGAAGCAAGCTCAATTTGGTGATATGGTGCATAGCCAAGCACTCGCTCCATCGTTCGTCCATTCAAAGGCTTGGGAAGAAGCACATATGTCAGTCAGTTGGTCAGTTTGTTGTTGTGTCTTGTGTTGTATTTGCTTTTACGTGTATTTTTAGTTTGTTACCTTCATCTGCCGTCCGTTTAGTTAATGCTTTTAATACCGTATAGAGTTGGATATACGTACACACATACACCACACATTTCAACAACAAGTGAAGCTTTGCAGTGGAGTCACACTTAGCCGCATTCGGGGTAATAGATTTGGGTGTTTCGAAGTTATACGCGAAGATAAGCGCGATTATTATGCGTAATTTACTCAACGGTGAATTTGGTGTGTCAAAAATGATTTTTAAATATAATATACATACATACATATGCATAAGTGTCTTATTTGTAGAGATAGCAAGTGGTACGGAGAGGAAGAAGCAGTTTCCTGTTGAGAGCAAATAAAACGACATCATCTGGCGCTGATATTAAGTACTGGATGTACAGAGGGAACAAACGATATATACTCTTGCTGCTTACCAGGCATCAGACCCTGGTGCAAGATTCGGTAAACAACCCGTGTGGAGTTTTGGGTCACGACTAAAAAAGAGGAAGCTTCAGTGGAGCCACTCCAATGTATACGGCTTAAAGGTTCGCTGAAGTCTAATTACAGCATCTTTTCAACAAAGGTGCGGTATCGAGCGGGCGTGGGTCTAGAAGCAAGCGGCTCGCTATACGAGTGTGAAGAAACCAGCTACAATGAAACGTTATATTACGCAACGGATGAGTCTCCCCACCCGAAGATTTGAGGACATGCACCTGGAATACCCGGTCTCTTAATTGGGATGGTGTCGCCGCCCAGCTGGTTGTTGTCTTCCAAGAAGTGCGATGGATGGGACGGAAGAGAGGAGGTCATTTTGACATTTACTACAGCGACAATAAAATGAAGCTTAAATTTGGTGCCGGACTCGCGATGGGAGAGAGACTCCGTCCCCGAGTATTTTCATTCTTCCTGGTTGATGAATGTCCCGACGGAAGAGAAGGATGACGCTACCAAGGATACCTTTTATGAGTGCTTGGAGCGTACTTATGAGCGCTGATCGACTTCACCGGGGTCCGAAATATATTTGTCTGCAGTACTAGATTCCAGCGCAAGAAAATACATTAAGCTACTTAGCTGCTGGCCAAGGACTCAACATCGACTCGGACCACCCGCCTCTGGATATCAAAAAACGCTCGTCAACAAACACTAGGAAGGCTTGACGTCGAAAAGCTGCAATCACAATAGACTGCGGAGCGGTTTTCTATTCGATTTGCCCACCTGCTCTCTGAGTGCGCTCATCAGCAACTCGGTATAAGGGAGCATTTCAAGCTCCCTACGTGCAGCTGCTAACGAAACTATTGGATTTCGGAAAGTTAGCAAAAACAGCTGATACGATGAGGACTGCTGTGTCGCAGTGAAGAGAAAGTAGTTTGCCTACCTCACAACTAAGCGATCGATCAAAACACGTACGGAATGGGATAGATACTGAGAACTGAAGAGGGAAGCAAGACGCATATGCAGACAAGAAAAGAAAGAGGCTGAGATGTATGAGTGTGTAGAGCTTCAGAAGCTGGCTGATGAGGTTAATGCTCGAAAATTCTTTGAAAAGATGCGACGGCTAACAGAAGGTTTCAAAGCCGGAGCAAACTCTTGTAGGACACAAAGAGGTGATCTACTGACGGATACCCAGTGTATACTGAATTTATGGTAAGAATACTTCTTCAACCTGCTGAATGGCAGTGAAAGTGTAACACCAGGAGATGGCGAACCTGATTCCCCAATGGATGACAATAGAACAAATGTTTCGTTGCACGACTATGAAGAAGTTCGAATAGTAGTCGCCCGCTTGAAAAACAATTCAGCGGCGGGAGCCTATGGATTACCGGCAGAGCTATTCAAACAGGGCGGTGAAGAACTGATCTGGTGCATGCATCAGCTTCTTTGCAAAATATGGTAGGACGAAAGCATGCCCGACGATTGGAACCTAAGTGTGTACTGCCCAATCCATAAAAAGGGGAACTCCACAGTCCCTCGAGTGTATTGTGTGAAAGACTAAAGCCTGGCTGTACTTGGTATTTCCAATTTGCGCCAAACAGCGAAAAGATGCAATGAATGGGGCAATGTTATTAAAGAAAAGTAAAGAAGGAGAATATTTTTTTATTTTAATGTAATTTATTTAAATTGATTTTATTTTATTAAATTTATTTTAAATTAATATTTAATTATTTTTATATTATATAATATATTATTTATTTTATATTACATTATTGTATTTCATATAACGTTATTTTACTTTAATTTATTTTTTATTACATTCATTTTTTTTTAACTTTTTAATTTTTTTTTTATTTGATTTATTATTTTAATTATTACTTTATTTTAACTTTTTATAATGTATTATAGTTTCTTTATTTTATTTTATTTAATTTATTTAATTTTATTTAATATTTTTTTTTTTTGCATTTCATTTTATTTTATATCAGTTATTTGATTTTATTTTAATTTTTTTGTTTATTATATTATCATTTTTTAATTAGTGCATTTTATTTTATTTTAGTAATATTTTTGTGATACTTTGTTAAGTTTTACTTTATTTTAATATAACTTATTTAATTTGAATTTAGTTTTTTTCTTTATTTACTTTTAATTTATTTTTTATTTTTGTATTTATTTTACTTTATTTAGTTTTCTTAAATATTACATATTATCTTATTTTATTTTATATCAAGTTATTCGCTTTTATTTTGTTTAATTTAATTTAAATTACGTAGTATTACTTTATTTTGTTTTATTTTACTTTATGTTATTTTACTTAATTTTATTTAATTCCAAGTTATATTATTTATATATTATATTTATTATATATTAATTAACTTATTTTTTAAAATTTGTTTTATTTTATTTTATATTTTATTTTATTTTATATTTTATTTTATTTTATTTTATATTTTATTTAATTTTATATTATGTTATTTAAGTTATTTTTTTTAGCTTATAACATGTCTTTTTAAATAAAATTTAATTAAATTAATTTTATTTCTCATTTTATATTTTGTATATCATTTTGTTTTATTTTATTTTGCTTATCTTATTTTATTATATTTTATTTTATTGTAATTTATTTTACTTTATTATTTTTTGGTTTATGTTACATATGCAATTTTATTTATTTTTAATTTAACTTAATTTTTTTTAACTTTGTTAGTTTTTTTTTTAAATTTCTTAATTTAATTTTTTTATATATGATTTTTCCTGCTTATAATATATTTTATTTTTTTATTTATTTTTTTTTTGTTTAATTTTTGATTTGTTTTATTTTTCTCTTTTTAAATATTTTATCTCTTTCTTAAGTGTATTCGCGGAAAATTATATATTGGAATCTTTTAGCAATTATTTCATGAAATTTCCTCTAATGGCACTCTTTAAATTCCAGACAGATTATGGCTTCGGTCAAATCATTTCATGAAAATTGGAGTCTTTTGAGCAACAGAAGAGCGGAGCATAAGGTAAGTCCACACATACTCGTATGCCATTTGTGCGCATTTAATTATGACATTTGACAACAATAATTGTTTTGATTTTGCAGCGTTCTCATCAATTGTGACGTGTTGGCTTCCTCGTCGTCAAATAAAATCCCCTTCAAAAATCTTTGGTAAAATATATAATTTGAAGTGCAATTGGACCCTTGTCAAAAATCACTCACAATAAAGTCTCGCGGCAAAACTAATTTGCACAGGAACAGAGAGACAGACAGACAGACAGACATACAGACAACCGACGGACAGACTTCCTGTGGGAGCATATGTTAATATAAAATAACAACAACAGCAATAAAATTATAATAACAATAAAATTTTATTCCCTCAATCTTTTGGTGTACAATTTCTGATTTAATTTCCCCCACTCCAAGCCATAAATGATATGAAACCGAAAATTGGCATATCGAAAATAATCATTTTACTGAAAATTATGCCTTCAACATGTCACAATCACTCTGCACGAGAACATATGTACGTACGAGTATATACACACATATGTATATAGTATATGAATAAGTAGTACTTAAGTTCACTGTTAATCATTTACGACACACCTGCAGATATAAACCGGGCAGAGAGTGTAGGATAATCACACCGGACACACACAGACAGACATATGTATGTATATATATATGTACTCTTGCTTATAAGCTTACCTACGATTACTGTCAGCCGGTCGGGCGCTCAGTTTGCCGGGCAGTCTTAGGTGTCTTGCACAATCTAAACAACAAATATGCTCACAAAACCCAACTCATATCAGAGATAATTACTCTTACTACGCAAATGATGATTGTGAGTCGGTGTACGAGATTGAGACGGCTGGGCAGTGTGTAGCATGCTCGTTGGCAAAGTAGGCTCGGCACTTTTGGGAAATTGCATGCTCTGCAGAGTGGTGTATGGTAATCAGTGCTACCCAAAGTAGTTCACATTTGGTGCACGATGCTGTGTCACTACCAACTTGTTGGCGGTCTTATTGTCGTTGTTGTGGTCTGGCAGTTGCAGCCTACAATTGCTTGTGGAATCATAGAATTATTCTGCTCTTAAAATTCTATCAAAACATATTCATCACTGTGATTTACGGTGTCGTTGCAATCATAAGGCAATGGATGTATAAAGTAAATGCCGCATGGAGTTAGTAGGGTTGCTAAGGTGATTTGTTTTCTTTTATCATAGAAAAATAATTTAATATATGCCATTTTGATAGGTATGGGAGATATGTAAGTAGTTCAAAGAGTTCGCCGCCTTGTCACTTTGGAAAGTCGCATATTCAAAGTGATTTACAATTTTTTTAAAGAAAAATTCCGGAAAGGCTCTTAATAAATTTTATTCCCAGGAGTTTCGCCTTTTCTCCTTCAGCTCGTCACCAAAGCAATGTTTATTGGCTACTCGGAGCACATGTACTGGGTCGTGGTTTCGTTGGCTAGGTCATGACGTTCGGTTGGACGATAATATGTTGATATTGAAACTTTTCGAAACAGTACCCGCTGGTGGAAATAGAGGAAGACAGAAAACCACTCAAAGGAATGAGATAGAGAAAGACTTGGTTTAATTTCGTGAAAATTTAAGGTGCTCCTACATCATTTAAGTAGATCCGAATATGTTTATTCTTTTCCCATAGTTCGATATTTTAATCTGCAGTATCGTGTTTAGTAGTTCGGAAGTCAACTATATTCCGTTTGAAGAAAATACATCAATAAATGCTGTATACCGTAAATTGCCGTTGACTAATAATTGCTTTACTTAAAGAACTGAGGCGACCGGATCTATCGTGATACCGCTGAGAATCTTAAGAGGTCCTCACCCGCCTTCCATATCAATGTGTGGAGTTGGTGAATCTGAGTAATCTGTAATTTTTCTCAAAACTCCAAAGGTGTCATCATAATACTTTAAACTACTCTCAGGTTCCCAAAGGAAGTGGCTTTGTGATTAAGACTTGACACTCCACTCTCTTCCTGCAGAAACCACTTTATACTACGCGAGATAGAATGACTCTCATATCCTGCTGTTATCCTATTTTAGCCACATATTGCAACAATTGAAAGTCAACCACCTCGAGTTGGTCACAGTAGCTGAAGTGCAAAGAAAGTGTCCTTCTTTATAAGCTTATTCGCTACCTCATTACCCAGTATATTTCTGCATGCCGGTACACATAACAGGCTCTGAGAGAACTAATTAATTAAGCCGTTCTGAGATAAGGGACAATTTTCTACTTTTTACTTTAAGTCTCAGAGACTCCAGGACTTTTTAGTACTGTCTAGTTCTTCGAAAAAAATATAAAAAACAGATTACATCGCAATTTCCGATTGAAACACTAGAGTATCACGATAGGTGAAAGATATGTTTATATCGAGCTCCTTGGAGTAATTGTCATCGACTATCCGGAACCTGTACATGAGAGTAGTTGTTTTTTTTATCTTATAGGCTCCTAGCTCGAATCTTCAAATCATAATCTCTTGTAAAGACGATGTCTGTAGTCTGTCTTATCTGGTAGACAGCTCTTTTAAAGACGATTGTACAGCAGTATGAGTTATCTGGTACACAGTAGCTTGTCAGTATGTTTAATAATTGCAGTTTACCTTTACTACATAGAGATCTATGAATATGATTTAATGGCTCCTTTTTTTTATTGGTTGCTAAGGGAGGTTGAGGAACAGACCGCAAGGCATTGAGCAGGAGCTTTGTGCTCTACTATGTAAAGGCAAAAACTTACATTAAGGTCAAACAAAAACGGTCGTGGTCTAAGGGGAGTAAGCTGGCAATCATCCACTTTGAGCTGTTCCCCGTATGAAGGATGCAATCGCCCAGTAGCGACTAGTTTTGACCAAATGGAAGAGAAATGTGTTTCTTCAGACCACATCCTTCTTATAGTCCGGACCTCACACCAAATGATTATCATCTGCTCCGGTCTATGGAGAATGTTGGCAAATGGTTGGCAAAGAATTGACCTCAAGAGAAGCCTGTGAAAATCGATTATTCCAATTTTGCGTCAATAGAGACAAGGGTTTCTATGAGCTTCGGGCGCGTCACCAAAGACGCCTGGCGTAGTCCTGATGGAACACAATTCGGCCTCTGTTGATCAAAGATGGCCTCTTCTGGATGAGTGCTGCCTTCAAGCGGTCCAGTTGTTGCCAGTAGAGGGCCGAATTGAACGTTTGGCCATAGGGGAACAGCTCGTAGTAGATGATTCCTTGCCAATCCCACCAAACACACAGAAAAACCATCCTGGCCGTCAATCCTGGCCACCGTTTCCGCCGGCTCACCGCGTTTCGACCACGACCGATTTCGCTTCAGGTCGTCGTAAGTTATCAACTTTTCATCACCAATCACCATCCGCTTCAGAAATGGGTCGATTTTGTTGCGCCTCAGCGGCGATTCGCAGATGGAAATTCAGTCATGTTTTTTTTGCGTTAGTTCGTGTGGTACCCAAACATCGAGCTTCTTTTTGAATCCAAGGTTATGCAAATGATTCCAAACGGTTTTCTGGCTTATTTTTAGTTCCTCAGCAATTAAATAAGTGCTCACGTGACGGTCTGTTTCCACGATTTCCATAATTTTATCGCAATTTTCGACGACAGGCCTCCCGACGCGTGGTGCATCTTTGACATCGAAATTACCGGAACGGAACCCAGCAAACCACTTTTGTGCTACACGTTCGCCGCTTTGGCTGCTTTTTCGCCTTGATCGCAGAAAAATTGTGAAATTTAGCGAATTTTCTCTTTGCTGGTGTCCATCTTTGACGAGCGCCCACAACGTACTGAGTCAATCAATCGAAAAACTGTCAAAGACAAACTTTTAGCGCGAATAAACACGTTTTCACCGCCGTAGAGTATGCCATGATGCTACACGTAACCCTAGTACTATGGACAATAACGCCATCTCTTAGATAGAAACCGAACGTTTACTTGACATAATATATATGTATACTCGTATATACATTTTTTCTGTATTAAAAAATTAATTAATTTCAAGGACCAACAATCGAAAATTATACGCTTTGGTATGTTGTGTTTAAAGGCTTTCCTGGAACCGATGTTTAAATTGCTGTTCATGAGCCACACGAGCTCCTTGTTTTGTACAGTGCGATTATGACATTCTAAAAAAATATTTATTGTTCCAAAAAGTGGAAAATAGTTTTCTCTTCAAAGTCCCAGGAGGGATATAATACATTTGCCACAACCAGTTGCCGTGAATTACGAATCTTCAAGGAGTATAAACTCAGTGTAATACTCCTTTTATACTACAATATCTATAAACAATACGATCTGGTGATAGGCACTCCTGGTACCCAACTTGACTCTTTTAGGCTTTTTCCTTCCGATGTTTGGTAATTGCTATCGATGTTATGCTTATGCAGATTCGTCACCAGTTTTGCTACTCGACGCTTCATGGAACAAACTTTCGGAAAAAAATGTGGGTGACGATCGACGCTATTCTCAATATCTTTCCGGATGGTGAGTCAATGGGTTTTCTTACCACCTTTCACAATCTTTTATCATATTTTTTCAAAAACAAAAATCTTCCTCATAATTTTGTAACCGTACTTTATGGGCCTTTACGGCAGTTTTTTTATTTTGACTAATTATTGGTTATAAGGATTATAATTTTTTTAATTTTTAGTTAAATTTTAATAATTAATTTTTTTAATAATTAATTTTTATTAATATTTAATTCTAATAAATATTCAATATAATAAGCTTGATATGCGTATAAATAACCAAGTAGGTAGGAATCTATATGCATATATACGATACATATATGGTGCATATGTATGTGTTTATGTATATCTAGTATATTTGCCACATATCAAAGTAAGTATACTCATACGTATATGTATGTACATGCAAACCTTCATTTATGTGAAAAGTGTACAAATGTGTCTCCGGTGACCAATAAATTTGCGACTTACACACCAAAGCAAGACCAATTAATACACATATCTATGTATTCGTATGTTAGTATGTATGTAAACATAATTCAAATATGCAACGACCTCATCAAATACCTGCTTATTCTATATTTATATACATATATACATATGTTTATATGGAAGTATGTATGTATGTAGCACAAGTTAAAGGAGGGTTTGACAAAAAGCGTTAATATAATATTGTATTGGAGGCCATCTTTGCGTATACTGCTGACCAAGCTATTTGAACTTTAACCTCGTCAAGTTAAACAAATTTATATTATATAAATATGTTTGTATATAAATAGCTATATATGTATGTATATAACATAATAGTAAACCTTTATGTATATTCATATGTTTTACTATTGTAACTAAAATGATTACAACACCTCCCTCAAGATGGTCAAATACGTAGGTATTTACATATGTAGGTATGTGTGTACTTTACCCAAGTGTAATAAACTAAAAGCATAAATTCACAACAAAATGCTAACACACGCATAAAACTACATATATAAACATGAATAGAGTTTATTGAATATATATATGTACCTACGTACATAGAGAGATATACAATATTTCAGCTATCTAGACGTTAGGGTGGTACTTTTTTGCATTTTTCAAGGAAATGAAATTTATTTATATATATTTTTAAATTAAAATATTTATGTACATTTAATTGAATTTTTTTAATTTTAATAAGAGATATTATTTATAAACTTCACACATATTTATTTTGAAGTTTATCATCTTATTCGAAATCTTAAATATAAGAATTAATAATCGCAACATTGTTTTCTCTATTGACTTTACATATGGGGTCTATTTAAATGAGGAAAACATTTTAGAAGTGTTTTGTCTATTCGACGAGCAGCTGGGGACTCTCAGTCTCATACCAATCCAACCAACATTAGTTAGAAGACGAGCCAAAGTGACAAGGTAAACTCCAGGGTTATGCGTCCTAAATACTATACTGTATAAAAAATCTACTCCAATGAAGAAAATATAGAACAAGTCTTGGATGAGAGCCCCTGCGATTTCAAGGCAGTGCTTAAGGACTTTAATGTCAGGGTATGCATCGGAGAATTCAAGCGGCAGGGTTGTCACCTGATCGAAAATTCCGCTACCAAATCCATCTAGTTGTGATGGCGAATTTAATGTTCGAATACCTATTGCCTGCTTACAGAACAAAAAAGCGGCATGAGTCGATGACCCACCGGCTGAGCATTACCTTTTTTGCAGCATATGGTCGGACGAAAGCATGTTTAACCGTTGGTACTCAATAATCCTGCATTATCGTAAGAGGTGACTAAAATCCAAAAGTTTCCTCGACAGTTGGATCTTTATAACGGAACGACGCAGATTTTTATCCGGCCAAGGATTGCTACTTCCGCAACATTTCCCAAAAACTACTTCCAGCAATATTTTTGCGGCTCCACCAAAAAAAAAAAAAAACAAAAATAACAACCTCTGAACTTAATACACCAGTTAAGCCCATCATTCACCAGTCACTAACCAATTCTTGGGAAAGACCCATGAAAAAGAATCTCTTCGACGATTCGCCGCCGTCGACAGCACGAAAATGAACTACTTCTACGTCGCTATGCCTGATTTTAGTATCCTTGCAAAACTTATTCGGCTGTGCAAGCGGGCGCTGGACAGTACAATAAGCACAGTCAGAATTCAAAGAGATAGATCCGTGCCTAATCTGGTACCTAACAAAACGAGGTTTCATACAGGGTAACTATCTATCCTGTGATTACTTTACTTTGATGCTAAAGAGAATAAAATCTGCTGCAGAGCACAACCACGCAGCTCGTCGCTCTATATCCAGATTAGACGAAGCGATTGTGGTCCCACAGTAAACAGGTGCTACTTCGGACTGAAGAGGGTATTGAAAAATAAAGTCATCTCTCGACGAACAAACTCAAAGCTCCCATACTGCTGTTTTAGGGCAGCAGCGGGGACGATGTTGACTCCAGCTGGGAGCAGAAGAAGAGGAGCTACGCTTACAGCACCGTATACTTTTTATGAAATTTTCCATCACTAAATCGCAAAGTAGCTGCTGTATGCTCTCAACAGCTTCACAATTTCCATCCTTGGGGTTTTGAATCAAAATTAACCTGTTTACGTAGACCTTATCTTTCACGTGACTCCCAAAGAAGCTGTCGCAAGGTGTTAAATCACAATATTTTGATGGCCAAATGCGATCACATCTTCGAGAAATCATACAGTCCGGAAATTTTTCATTAAAAGATCGATGGTTTCGTCACTTGTGTGGCACGTAGCGCCGTCTTATTGAAAATAAACGTTGTCCAGATCATAGCTATACAATTCCGGCCATAAAAAAATCAATAATAATCTCTCGATAGTGCAAATCATTCACCGTAACTATTGTTCCAGCCTCATTTTCGAAAAAGTAAGGGCGCAATGGCTCCGCTGGAACATAAACCGCACCAAACAGTTACACATTGAGGATGGAGAGTGCTGTTCAACAACAAATATGGGGTTTTCCAAGCTCCAGATGCGACAGTTTAGCTGATTGGCATTGTCATCAAGTTGGAAATGGGTCACACTAGACAATATGATTTTTCGATGAAATTTTCATACATTTCACGAACTCAATCGGCAAAGACACGACATTGTTGATGGTTGGCCAGTCTGAGTTCTGCCTTAAGACTCGATTCTTTATTGAAAATACGGTGCAAAGACGTTTGTAGAATGACCAATTCTAAAGAACGACGTGGAATGGACAAATCTGGGGTTCTTCAACACTTTGGGCTACAGCGATAATATTCTCAGTTGTTCTTGAATGACGTGCACGTGTTTTATTCTACACATCACTAACTTGTCCCAATAGCCCCATTTTTTCCACCAATTTCTGTATTGGGGTCCCGCAAGGTGCTTCACGACGACCGAAAAATGTTTTAGTTATAAATATATATATATAATTGGCGCTTTGTAACCGCTTAAGCGATTTTCGGCCGAGCTCCTCCTCCAATTTGTGGTCTTGCGTCTTGATGTTTGTCCAACAAATGGAGGGACCTACAGTTTATACTACTAAGCCGCCTCCGAACGGCTGATGGTTTTTTTACGAGGAGCCTTTATTTCATGTCCGAAATTCACTCGGGGGGTGGACATTCCCTGCCGAGGGGCGACCGCAATTAGAAAATTTAACTTAATTTTTTATTTAAATTAATTTTCCATAACTTTTGGATGTTGCTGGCACTGGGATATGAACCCGAGCCTTCCGAATGTCAGTACGCAATGCTAACCACTCTGCTATCGCGGCCGCAATAGAATAAATAGAATAATATAATATAAGGATACCCCTACTTCACTTGTATAAGGAAATATTTTTTCGTTGAATTGTATGTATGTATCAAGCATTATTATGTTGAATAGTAATTTCAAGGGTCAAACGCATTTATTTTCACGCAATAAATAAAATAAAATAAAATCGACAAAATCAAACAGAAAACAGGAAAAATTACAATTTCATTTCATTGTTAGGTGGTAACACACATAAATGAGTGCATAAATATAAGACAACACGTATGCACAAATATGTATATATATAGGTATATATTAATATTTCTGAAGAAAAGGGCGATACCACCCCCCTGTGTTAGGGTGTCATTGATCTATGGCGGAAATAATATTGACCCATCTGTTGGTGGTGGTGTTATTTATATTTAGAAACAAAAAACACACACACAACCACACGCAATTACATACAAATATTTATAATACTTAACTATCTCACTGGACACATCTTCACCCAAAACCCGAGATACCTAAAATATTTTCTTAATTTTAATGTGCTTACAACTTTTACTGTTTATTTATTCGATTTTTTTATTTTATCTATTTTCTTTACTTTACTTTATTTGCAGTTTTCAAATTACGATTATGTACTTGTCGTCGCCCAAAGTGCCATAACCAATCAACTGTCACATGGCTTTTGTAGTTGTAGTTTTGAGTGAGTTTTTGGGGGTGGCCAATGGTGGTGCTTATGCATATGTATATATGTATGTACATATGTACACAGCTGGGATTTAACTTGTGTTGCGCTCATCATCATATCCAATTGAGGTGTATGTCGAATTCAAATTGAAGCATTTGTGACCTTTTTCGATATGCGTAAAATTATAATCGTAAATATAGTATTGATTTGTCTGACATTTTCGAGTAAATGTAATTACATAAATGTCAACGATTGATTTAATAGTTGGTGCATGTTTGGAAATAATTGTAGAAATGCATATACATAAATGCATTTAACCAGAAATTTTTACGAGCCCATGATTCTCTCTTTATGATTCTATGAGTTGATCGGATGGATTACAGAAGAATATTTGTTTCTGAACACCAAATGATTCAAATATGTAGAGGGACTTAACTGATGCCGAGACTGGTGACGACATTAAAATAACGTTTGAATTAAACCATTTTAAATATCTTTAATTTATTCAATTTATTTAATTTTGCTTTATTCTTTTTGATTTTCTTATTTATTTTGCTTTACTTAATTTTATTTTATATTTTTATTTAGTTTAAATTTTTTTATTCTATTTTATTTTATTTTTTTATTTAAAATTTATTTAATTTAAGTTTAATATTGCTTTATTTTGTTTCATTTTATTAGTTTCTTTTTTATTTATTTTATTTTTAAATTTATTTTACATAATTTGATTTTTATTATGTTTTAATATTTATTTTATTTTACTTTATTTTATTTTTGATTTTATTTCGTATTATATTATTTTATTTATATTACTATTTTTATTAATTTTATATTAATTTAATTTATTTTAATTTATTATGCTTTTATTTATTTTTTTACTTCTATTTACTTTCTTTTATTTTATATATTGTTTTAAATTTTTAATTTTCTTTTAATTTATACCAATTTAATTTGGTTATATTTAATTTAAATTTATCTTATACTATTTTA